>NW_021011477.1:4518956-4546624 GCF_003987935.1 Bombyx mandarina
AAAAAAGTTAAATTAGATAAAGTTTAAACAAAAGGATTTTATTATCATAGACATGAATACAAAACAGATGGCGCGTAACGGAAAAATGTGACGCGTAACCGAAAAATGTGACGGTAAATTTTTTTCCAACGCCGATAAGGAAGTTTCACTTCAAAAATTTGTATTCCTTTAAATATTATGTACTATAATTTACAAAGAAACGCAAGTCGATGCAAGAATAAAATAAAACCTGCGAAGAATTATAATTTGCGTAGTTCCAATTCAATTAAGACATAGCCTCCCTCAAGACTTATGGTGGGTGGTGGTATTCACGTTGGGATGTCTGAAATTTTTGTATTACTATTGAATTTAGTTTTAAGCGGTTGGCACTAGTTGGCAGTGCTGAATGGAAGAACGAATTCAAAAATAATTATTGATGTTAACCTGGTACTTTAAAACATATTTAGTCGCTTTACCTACTTTATTCTACATAAAAGCGACACGTAACTGAACGAGATGTATACGTGTATGTACACTCTCAGAAATTACCCTCCAAAATCGTATTCTTACAGTTTGAAACAATTTTCAGTTTTTTCAACAACACCTTATTTATTTTGCTTTATTATTCACCCTTGATGAGTGAAATAACTCAAAGACCACATGATGTTAAGGTGGTTACCGGAACCCACAGGACATCACAGCATGAATGTCGTCACACTCCACGAGACATGAGGTCGAAATAACAGTTGTATGTCTGAAGAAAGTAGCCTCAGCTGCGTTCTACATTTTAGACTTTGGTGTAGTTACCACGAAGCAGCTATGTGTTCAAACACATAACTGGGACGCGACTTAAACTGGAGGCTTTACACCGTTTTGGAGCCGCGTACTACAATCAATGACCACCTACAGTGGAACATTTTAAATGATTGGATGCTCCATATACTCCGCAAACTCTGTTACGCGGAACATACATAGCGGAAACGCCTGAAATCCTTTAGGATTATTTTTCTAAGCAGACATACATATAATACTGTGTGTGGAAATCATAATGACCCCGCCACAAGTAAAAACTCTGATCCGTCTCTTATTTTCAAAACTTCCATATTTTTAACATGTTACATTTATATATCTAACTCTGACAGCCAACTTCAATAACTGATATATAGAATAATTATGCTTTTTAGCACGCAAGAGACATGTTTAAGATACTATCGTGGTAGTTAACGTCTTGTTTCATTTTATCTGATCTATCGCAAACAATCGCACAGGAAGTTGTTTTATTGTTTATCAAGCCAACGATTCGTGTTATATAGTTGAACCGTGTCCATTAGACGGTAATATATTTTCAAAGCTGTAAGAAGATGAAGCATTCCATTATTTTGGTCCTTTTTACTGTTTACTTACTAAATTATAGTTACGCTCAGGACCCGCCAGCCCCCCCTCAACCACCTGAAGCAGAAATTTTCAGTGACTATTCGCATACCTTAGGGAGGGTATGTATTTATTTTGAACTATTAGGGTTTGATAAAATTCGAAGCAATGTTTCTATTACGACTGTGTAAAATATAGTTCTCATTTTTATTAATTTGATTATAAATCAACTAAGTACTTATTAAAATGCATATAAATTCGTCTAGAAGTAGCTACTTAAGATATTTTCCTTACAAGTTTTTGTAGACTTAAAACTATAATTGACTAATTCCAGGTTGTCAGACAAATGCCACAAATGCCATCACCACCTCCACCACCACAAATGCCTAACTGGTTCGAGTCTAATGCACGTATGAAACGAGATGCGAAAGGTGTCGGCGGGTATATGCCGACTAGAAAAGGATAATATTCGGTTACACTTGACCACAAACTGGACCCTTATATTGATGAACCTGGCTTGTGTTATACGTTTAACAGTTTTGTTTTCTAAATATTAGATATGGTGTTTGGTTTATTTATTAATAGGTAAAATGTTGGTTGCAGCACAATCAATGTCACCTGATAAATTAAAAAAAACTGACAATTTTAGTATCAGAAATTAGATCAAAGATATTTGACATGAAAAACAATTTAATAAAGTTTCTGTTGAAGTTAACTAATGATTTTAGTACCAACCAATATATTTATTGCTATAGCACCTAAATATGCTGAAGTAGATACACACACATCTCAAAACTCAGCAATCGATCTTATAACCATCACGCCTAAATATAGGACATGTTGGAACTTCAGAGAGTTTAGGTTTTTCTCTATATTCCTTCGTACATTCCACATGGAGAGCTTTGAGAAATTATTTGATAAAGTATCTTTTTCTCCAGTTATCATTGCAATCGTAGAGCTTATCTTATTGAAAAAACCCTCAAAAACGAACCGTTCGTTACCAGGGGTTATATTACCCAATTAATAATGGTGAAAAGTTCCAGCTCTGAAATTTACTTTCCGCCGTAGTATCCCGTCATCAATAAATATAACAGGCTTTTCAAAGGAAATCTATAAAAAATATTAAATAAAAGACAGTCATTTTTTTGATTGTTTAGATGGATGGACGAGCTCACAGCACACATGGTGTTAAGTGGTTACTGGAGCCCATAGACATCTACAACGTAAATGCGCCATTCACCTTGAGATCTATGTTCGAAGGTCTCAAGTATAGTTACAACGGCTGCCCATAGAGAAAGATTAAATATAACCTCGGCTGCCCCACCCTTCAAACCGAAACGCATTACTGTTTCACGACAGAAATAAGCAGGGTGGTGGTACCTAACCGCGCGGACTCACAAGAGATCCTACCACCAGTATAGGTCCTACTACCAGGTGATTTAGCTGTGGCTCTAGGATTGGTGTTATTCATGGGAAATGGTAGCATACTTCACCGGTCACAGTCCTCGTCGAACCCGTCGCTTGGGACGAAAGGCTCGACGAGCGAATTAACCTATAGACACAGCCCACTGAGTTTCTCGCCGGATCTTCTCAGTGGGTCGCGTTTCCGATCCGGTGGTAGATTCTGCGAAGCACTGCTCTTGCTAGGGTCAGTGTTAGCAACACTCCGGTTTGAGCCCCGTGAGCTCACCTACATACGTTAGGGTGAAGCTGAAATAGCCTCTCAAGGATATCAGCATAGGTAGGTAAAAAAAAAAGTAGCATACTCTTTGTACATGCTGTTAATTGGGCTGCTCGTATCATCGATTTGCCATGAAAAAATAAAATCAGACTTTCCTCTCAGACCTAATTCAACAATTATGTAATTATTGAAGAACCACTAAATTAACAAAATAATGCAATTCACACTTCGCTCACCGCATTTCCGGCAAAAAGGCTCAAACTAAAGTAATTGTTGTGACCATAAATAACAGGCCTAAATTTTTAGAAGGCAATGCACATCACTAGTCATGGAAAATGTCACCGAACTGAAATTATTAAAACTAAAATAAATTGAGCACTACATATGTACCTACATAAAATAAAATAGAATGTGTTGGATGACATTTGGTATTTCTTCGTAATAAATAAAGACCACAAAATGTTACGAAGTATTTATAAAGTGTCGGGAACGGTTCAAAATATAAGCACCAAAGTGAAATTCCCAGAAAAATTTAAAGGAACAATTATTGAAAAATGGGCTGATTACTGGAAGAACTTATTTATTGATTATCGACAAATGTTGCAAGATTTAAGGAGTGATATACAAGATGATCCAATGAAAGCCATGAAGTGGACAACTGGCATTATAACCTTTTATGTATTATCGAGAAATAATCCAACAGAATGTGATTTTAAAGACAACTTGAAAATTATAAATAATGAAGTCGGACTAGTAAGTGAAGAATGTTTAAATCCAAAGGCAGTCGAACACTTGCGATTTTTAGACACCTGTTACAATCAAGAAGTTATTCATTATAGAAGCTTGGGAATTTTATCTGTTATGTATACCTCAGAATTAAGCAATTCCTGTGACCTATACAGGGCCCATTGTACCTACACGAAACCAACATATTTCAGTTTCCCCTCCCGTATCGTTGATATTGGATTCATGGGGAAATGGTGGAACTTGTTTATAAAATCTACAAACTATGATGTTAATTATTAAATGGAAGTTTTATGGTTTGATCTTGTACTTATTATTATGTGAAAGTTGATATGTTTATTGGCCTGTCTGATAATGAAATATTCAGTACAGTTGAATAACACAACTATCAAAATTTTTGTACTTTGGGTGGTAAGATTTACTTCTTGTGCATTTANGGGGAAATGGTGGAACTTGTTTATAAAATCTACAAACTATGATGTTAATTATTAAATGGAAGTTTTATGGTTTGATCTTGTACTTATTATTATGTGAAAGTTGATATGTTTATTGGCCTGTCTGATAATGAAATATTCAGTACAGTTGAATAACACAACTATCAAAATTTTTGTACTTTGGGTGGTAAGATTTACTTCTTGTGCATTTAGTGACTGAACACTGCATCAGCTATGTTGTTTAAATATTAAAGCCTTACAAAGGCATGCTGTAATCTCTAAAATATGTATTAAAATCACCATTGAGATCACAAACATTCCCTTTGCCTGTTTTGATAGCCACATAAGCTAAACATTCAAATGATCATAACTTTTTCATTACAAAATAAAAAATAATAATTAATTATTATAATTTTAC
The DNA here is from genome assembly GCF_003987935.1 of Bombyx mandarina. The sequence goes on from NW_021011477.1 coordinate 4,523,584, forward strand.
ACAACATGATGAATTTGTGTTGACAACTAAAATGTTTTCTATTTCAGGTATAAAAATTTAGGTAGTTTTTTTATATTACTTCAGATTCTATGTCTATAAAAAAAGTAATTCTGTATTGTACTTAGCTGCTGGAACTCTTTAAGATAATTAATATGCTTCTGAATATTCTAATGTTCTTTGTATACGATTTTATATACTTGTTCATTCAATCTCGAGATCCAGATTATACAGCTGCTTATTTACTTGAATGAGCAAATATTTAGAACACAATAATATATAATTTAGAATATACGATTATATACTGCCACAAGTTGTAGTTAGTCTTTGTTAATCAACCTGTTTAATGGAATACTGACATTTTTATCATCTTCTAACAATAGTGTACATAGTACTATGGCCTCTATTGAATTTATCAAAATATTACTTCAACCAACAAAACAAGTTCTTTCACATGTGAAGTGACAACTCATTACTTGTAAATTTAAACATTTGTCATAAAGTAGTACTCCCAACTTCAAAATACTATAATTAATATATTTGAAACAACATGAGATTAAGTAATGAATAAAATAAGAACAACATTGAACCATAATACTGCCTTTAAAAAACATCAAAAACTTATGAAAACTTTAATTAATACCATCGTAGTAATATTAATAGTAATAATAATAGATTCATTTAAATTAAATGAAGTTTTATTTATTTACTAGCGACCCGCCCTCGCTTCGCTTCGGAAACATTAATTTTTTTTATTGATAGTTGAGTACCGCGATGTTACCCGCGGTTATTGTCGTACCGCGGGTGTCCGCGGAGCGAAGCTGGTCTAATAAAAGTTGCTAAAGTTACTCCTATATCATCACCTACCTGTCAGTGAAAGTCCTGTCAAAATCGGTACAGCCGTTCCAGAGATTAGCCGGAACAAACAGACAGACCGACAAAAATGGTAAAAATGTTATTTTGGTGTATGTACCGTATATACTCTGGCCATAAATATTGTTACAATTAAAAATAAACAAAATATTATATTTGAATTTGGAATCTGTCATTTTTATATGATTGCTCAATGAGCTTTCTCATTTTGGCGCCAATACATTGTACAATATTTTGCGATATTAATATGGAGTGGGGTGATAAAGAGAACCGAATCGCTGTGATTGCATTACACAAAGTAGGTATGGAGCCAAATGCAATTTTTAAAACTCTCCGTACGCTTGGTATTAGTAAAATGTTTGTGTACCGCGCTATTAATAGGTGCAATGAGACCTCCTCTGTTTGTGACAGAAAAAGATCTGGCCGTCCACGTAGTGTTCGTACGAAAAAGGTGGTCAAAGCAGTATGGGAAAGAATTCGAAGAAATCCTGTCCGAAAGCAAAAGATTTTATCTCGGGAGATGAAGATAGCACCTAGAACCATATCGCGTATTTTAAAAGATGACTTAGGACTTGCAGCCTATAAGAGACGTACTGGTCATTTCTTAACAGATAATTTAAAAGATAATAGGGTGATAAAATCGAAACAACTACTGAATCGGTACGCAAAGGGAGGTCATATAAAAATGTTGTTTACGGATGAGAAATTTTTTACAATTGAGGAACATTTTAACAAACAAAATGACCGTATTTGAGTCGACTATTATCAAAGCCGGCAATCTGACTTTTGGACAATGATTGGTAAATCAGAAAAACGAATTATTGACTTTGTATTCCATTGGCAGTCACAAAACTCTTCGGAACGACATCTTAGATAAATAACAGGTTAACTATTAACCTTTATTTAATGCAGGTTTTGAACCGTATTCTTTGAAGGAGACGATTNGAGTCGACTATTATCAAAGCCGGCAATCTGACTTTTGGACAATGATTGGTAAATCAGAAAAACGAATTATTGACTTTGTATTCCATTGGCAGTCACAAAACTCTTCGGAACGACATCTTAGATAAATAACAGGTTAACTATTAACCTTTATTTAATGCAGGTTTTGAACCGTATTCTTTGAAGGAGACGATTATATTGAAATCAATCTGTATTGACATATCAATAATTTTTTTTTGTCCAAATGCACAGATTGCCACCTTTGATAATAGACGACTCATTTATGCTCAAAGCTTTAAGGAAGCTTCCCAATTAGTCGACAGAGTGCAACGTGGGCACTATCCGACATCAGTGATGGTTTGGTGGGGTATTAGCTATGAAGGAGTGATTGAGCCATACTTTGCAATATAATTTTTTTTTCCTTTGTTTCAGTATTTATGGCAAGACTAGGTATATTCATATGCATGTAGTAAAAAGCGGTTATTTCAATATTACAAACAGACACTCCAATTTTATTTATATGTATGTATAGATGAAAAGTCTGTGCAAAATTCAAAAGGAGTAAAGAATGATCACATTATATAATTATAAGAATATTGAAAACAGATTTCAAGAGTGAAATACATCTATTAAAGTTAACTGGTGTATGTGGATGGGGCATCAGTCATTGGCGTTAGTTGCTCCAGTGCCGTGACAACGAAAGCTGGCGTTTCACAAGGATCAGACTTCTCTAGATTATTATTATTGTCATCTCACATATCAATATCATTCTGATGGCAAGTATTGCTAAAATTAGCGGTAGGCAGCGGCTTGGCTCTGCCCTTGGCATTGCTGAAGTCCATGGGCGACGGTAACCACTCACCATCAGGTGGGCCGTATGATCGTCTGCCTACAAAGGCAATAAAAAAAATAAAAAAATAAAAGAATAAGAAATCAAATCCTCAGAGCACTCCCTGTAGAACATACGGTATGGGTCTCTGAGTGGAACAATTGAATTGAATCCAATTCAATCAATTGTTGCCAGGTTAGCGCGTTCATTGCGAAGAAGACTTTTCGTCTTGGTGCCCTAATTCCAAAAGAGTAAAAGAGAGTATCAGTAAGTCTTCCATACAGCAAAATAGTGCTTTACAACTGAACAGTCTTATGCTAAACGCAACTTCGTGTTCGCGTGGGGTACTGTCTTCAAATAACAGTTATACTTATTAGATTCTATAAATCATCATATATCATCTCTAGGTTGTGCAGAATGACTTCGATTTTCTGTGATTCTATTATTGTGTTCCTGTTTACAATCCCACCATCGACCACAATGTTCTATCACATCAACCAGTTACTACATGTATGTATGTGTTGGAGTTTGTATATAAATGTAATGGCAGGCAACACTTGACACTTGATTAGATTTCGAATATTAGAATTATTTTAAATGTTTAAAAAACAGATCATTGTATTCTCGTAAGAAAATGTCAGTACTTCTCATCTAGACACAGCAAGACAAACATGTAATAGTTTTATAAAAAATATAAAGATAATAATAATTGAAGAATGGTGTAAAACTGTTCAAGCTATCTGCAATATAATTATAATGAAGCAGTTGTGTTTTTAAATAGCCCCTCATCACCTACAGAACCCAATCCCTAAAAAAATTAACCGTCCAACAGTATGTATATATAAAAACATAATTGGCTTAAATAGATAGATATTAAAAGGGGCTTCCATTAATTATGTACGTGAGGCTTTTTTGCGAATTTTTCAAACCTCGACCCCCCTTTGTGAGATTTCGTAAGATTTTCTTCAACTCTCACACCCTGCCTTAATCTCACGCGAGATTCTTAAAAAATTATGTTTTAGCTGCGTTGGATTATTGAGAAAAAAAAAATACAAAAACACAACTTGTTCTATTACGTTTATTGAAGACTAGCAAAGACTAGTATTTGTGAATATTACAGTAATTTAAAATTACCATCATAAAATTAAATAATAAACAAAAATTTTGAAAAGATTTATTCTAATTCAGTCAATAGAGACTCGTTAACGGCCTCAAGAGTGACTACGTACTTGAATCAACATATCTAAGTGATTTTCAATAAAATTTTCTGCTCCTTCAAGTTGGCTCTGAATTAGCCATTCTAAGCCGTTGTCGCTTGCACACAAAAGCACAGTAGCTCGTCTTGTGACAATCCGCGAGGGTTGCAATTTGCGCATTTGCACAATACCTACGTGCAGGATGGGCCGCACGCATGTCGATATTCTGCGACTTTTTGCGAAGGTACATATTGTGATTTTGCTATTTAAGACCCCCTTTGTTGAGTTTGTTCTAAATACATTGTACTTTTCCCTCCATTACTGACGTATTGGCGGGAACGCGAGTGAAATTTTGTGATTTGTTTTATTTTGTCTATTTAGCGTTTCTTCAGATTTAAGTGTATAATAACCATAGTTTATTAACTGTTTAGTATCTGTGAAAGTGCACAAATGTGGGAAAATGAAGCAAAGCCGCTGAACGTAACTTCTCGGGATCCTCCAAAAAGTCCACTGAAAAATCTCGGTAAATAACCACCATTTTACTGAGTTTATATTTCATTTCATTTCTTAATATCAATTTTCATATAAAAAAAGTTTGAACATTAATTACAATAAGACTTGACCTAAGGGTCTTAGTTTCCAGGTCATAAAATCCCTTCCATTACTGCTGCTAAAAGTATTTAAAATGAGATAAAGTGGGTGAACGAAACACCCCCTCCTCAAATGAGATCGGAAAGATTTAGCTCGATCCCCTCCCCCTTAGAACACCTTACGTAAATTAATGGTCGTCCCCAAATAGAATATGTATACTTTATTGAAATCGATAAATGAGCTCAAAGGCAAGAAATGTTAGTTTTTCATTTTCAAAATACACATAATAAATGTATTAGTATAATAATGAAAATGATAAATAGGAAGTAGAAAGCAATAAAAAAAAAGTAGTAGGTATGTTAGATATAAACATATTATTATTAAATAATACACAAGATGATGTTGAGGACACAATGTATTTTGTAGGTTTTTAAAATACGCTTAATTATATTTTAAAAAGAATCAAGCGTAACGTGGTTCTCAAAATGAAAAAAAGTATATCACAAAAAATTGAAGTAACATCACATTTCTCTCGGAACACAACAATTCTAAGTGTTTTTAATAAAAATCAATGTTAAGTAAATGAATGATGATATAAATGAAATGTAACGTGAAACTCAAATCACAAAACAACGCATATCACTTGTATAAACACATTGTGCAGTTTACAAAATATCTCTTACATCAGGAAACTTTCAACTAATATTAATAGCAAATCAAATCTAAAAAAATATTTACACAGGGCCTTTGATTGCGACGTTTTAAATTAAACTCTCCATTAACGTAAATAAATAAAATCAATGCTTTGATTAAGTTTTGTGTTCTCAAAAAACGTAGGAATAACTTATAAAAAACATATTAGAAAAAGCATTAAAACCACAAACAAACATTTTAATCTAAATGAATGAAAAAATAAAATACTTCGATTCTAACAGATGACAATGCTTTGAATAATAATATATTCAGTATGATTTCTTAGTAATGCATGCAAAGCGAAAAAAGAAATTCATCAGACAAAAGATAATCGTTGCAAAAGAAAAAAAATTAACAGATTAATCAAAATATCACATTTCCGTGAAGATATTTTTATAATTCTAAAATATAAACTAATCAACACCCTACGTGTAGCAATTCTATTTAATTCATTATTATGTATTAAAGCTAAGTATTTTCATATGAGTTCAGTAATTTCCATTTGCACAACAAGTAAAGGATTCAATAGTTAAGTGTGACAAGTAAAGTTTAATATTCCTTGCGCCAACTAAATAACTTCTATATATTTTTGTAATATATTTTGTGAACTATGTTAAATGAACAACAAAGTTGAATAAATTTTATAATTATTCACCGGATAACATATGTAACAGTCGTTAAAATTATATTACATACTGCTGTATTTTTTTATCACATTGTTTCAGACTTTAATTAGCAATATGATGATCTATAGTAACATCAGATAAATATAGCGTATACACATCAGTTACTTAATTTCAATGTTTTATTAACCTCTTTAGGGACGAATTTTTTAAAGTACAAAAAACATGAATTTATTTTATTCTTTATTGTGGTTTGTTTATTTTATATTGAAAACAATTCAATAAGTAAAAAAAAAAGTGAATATTCATTACAAAGTATGATGGCCACATTTATGGATAATAATAAACAAAAACGAATTGTACACAAATAAGCCAATGTCTCTGAAGAGGTTATTTGATATTGGAGCACAGATTACAGTGATGACTAATTTTCATTCATTCTGAATATTAGTTACTCTATATTTGTAATTTAAATAAAAACAGAGTATATCAGAGCTAAAAAAACACAGAAACTCCATATAAAGAAACCAGATTAAAATTAAGAAAAAAAAATGAAACAAAAGGATAAGAAAAAAACGTTATTGTTACATGAAAATGGACTATGTAAACTGTGTTTAAATTAAAAACTAATTATAAATAAAACTGCCATATTCGATGAATAATTCCGATAAATGTGAATTAATAAAGTGTGTGTGGGCAGTTGGAGTCTATATGAGTATGTCGGGGACATCGATTCCGTACGCGAAGATCTGCTCGTATTCGTCTAGCTCGTCCTCTAAGAATATTTCCTCGTCTGCAATTGAAATGTTATTATTTATTTAATTTATTCCTGTTTAGTGGTTTCGATATTTGCATTCTTAATAACGAATTAATACGTTATTAATTATTGTATAAATATAACATTTTAAAAACTATAACAACACATTTTAACGTTGAGCCAATTATAAAAATCAAATACTCGGTTTTTTTTTATCCTCACCCTTGTCATCGTTCTTTGATATGTCTGCAAATTTTTATTGATGTTAATAAGAGATGTTTTGAAGTCGACGATAATGAAGTTGAAAGATTTGATTATACTGGTAACACAGGTGGATAGATACAGTTTATCCTAATAAAAGCCAGTTCATCGAAATGGAAGTGACGACTGCGAGACGGACTACGGTACAATACTAAAAAGCCATTCGAAATGACAGGTACTCTTATTTGTGACGTCATTTGAAGACACATTGCTTAGAGTTTTGATACTTATTCGAGTTTTTTATTTATTTATTGCTTAGATGGGTGGACGAGCTCACAAGCCCACTTGGTGTTAAGTGATTACTGGAGCCCATATATATCTACAACGTAAATGCGCCTTCCATCTTGAGATACAAGTTCTAAGGTCTCATGTATAGTTACAGCAGCTGCCCCACGTTTCAAACCGAAACGCATTACTGCTTCACGGCAGAAATAGGCAGGGTGGTGGTACCAACCCGCGCGGACTCACAACAGGTCCTACCACCAGTAATTACGCAAATTATAATTTTGCAGGTTTGATTTTTATTATACGACGTTATTCCTTCACCGCGGAAGTCAATCGTGAACATGAGTACGTATGTTGTACGTTGAGTACGTATTTCATTGGAAAAATTGGTACCCGCCTGCGGGATTCGAACACCGGTGCATCGCTTCAACACGAATGCACCGGACGTCTTATCTTTTAGGCCACGACGACTACAGACTTCAGTGTTACAATGTATCGGTGTGAGCGTCCCACGTGCAACGTGTTTATATAAACAAAACCGCAACTCACCCGAACCGAACAGGTCCTCGAAATCGTCGTGGTCGTAGAGGTCGTCGAAGGACTCGTCGGAGTCGTTCCCGAATATGCGGTCCACGAAGTCCGGCCTCATGTTGGGGTTGCACAGGTCGTCCGCCACGTTCACCGTCAGCAGCCTGTGCTTCGGCAGCTCCTCCTGTTGGCGCACACACACACGGTCACTTCGATATTCCACAACGTATTTTTTTTTAATCATTATACTATGATTAAAATAAGCTCAAGCTAATATATATATAAAACTATTAATAACCAATATTTAATCACATTTACTCAATTTTTGTTTGTTTTGTTTGCATTTCTTTAGATATATACAAAGAGCTCATCGGCTTGGAAAAGTTATAGGGTTTTGATGGAACATACACACATATATTATAATCGAAATATATTTCTTTTTATTTTTATTGCCCATATAAACCGACGAGCATAAGGTCCACCTGACGGTGAGTGGTTAATATATGCCTATATGTTCAATGTTTGATTAAGGATATTTATATGTCGTAACTTTGACATCAAAATTGCCATATACGAAAATGTGTGAGTAGTTGTTTGTGGTTGGTGATTGTGACACAGAGAGGCGTGCGCTGGATACCTGTGCCTGCGCGGCGCCGGTGCCCGCGAGCCGCAGGAGCAGGTGTCGCGGGTTCAGCGCCAGGGCGTTCACTGCGGCCTCCACTATTTCTTCGGACACTCCGTCGCACCCGCACAGATCCATCTCCTATTATATTTAATTTAATAAAAAAATTGAACGGTTCATAATTAATAATTGTTATAAGGAGAAATTAAAAAAAAAGTAATTTAAAAGACAAATAACTAATTTAGTCTATAACAATTCTAAAGCTATTATAAATTTATAAAATGTAATGTTGTTTATTAATCTGAGCATATACTAGTCTAAGATCCCGCTATAAAACGACCTTCACCGGATGTTTATTTGATGAAACGTATTTTATATTCAATTTAATATGTCAATCGTTTTACAGCGGGATCATATACTATACTTAATGTTCCCGACGTCATGTACGTCTAGTCACCGGGGCCGCGTTGTCTTAGGTGACACTGTCGTTATACAACACATGTGTGGCCGGTTTACATGCCACCGGTGGCGCACGAAGGGTTACCTGCAGACAGGGCGCGGCGGCGAGCAGCGCGGCGGGCCCGGCGGCGGACAGCGCGGGGTTGCCGCGCGCCGTGAACCGACGCAGCCGCGCGGCGCCGCCCTGCCCCGTCAACCCGGCGCCGCCCAGCCCCGCCAGGTACGACACGTCCAGCTCGCGCAGCCGCCGGCACCCCGCCCACAGCGCCGCCAAACCTTCGTCGCTCACTCCTGCAATAACAACAAACCTCATCGTCATCTAGGGAACCTCGCTCTCTACCAAACTTCATTTAAAATATACATATAAATAAAATTGGAGTGTCTGTTTGTAATATTGAAATAATCGCTTTTTACTACATGCATAATATGAATATATATACGGTACATAAACCAAAATAACATTTTTTACAATTTTTGTCTGTCTGTCTGTCTGTTTGTTCCGGGTAATCTCTGGAACGGCTGGGCCGATTTTGGCGAGACTTTCACAGATAGGCTACTTAGGCTACTTTTTTTAGACTAGCTTCGCCCCGCGGCGTCACCCGCAGTTATTGTCGTACCGCGTGCAACATGGCGGGACTCGCCTATCAATAATAAAATTTAATGTTTCCGAAGCGAAGCGAGGGCGGGTCGCTAGTTTAAAATAAAGGAGGTAGATTTTATTTATTAACTAAAGAGGGCTTTTTAAATACATGAGCATGATGCCGTAAGCTTAAAGCCAAGATGCGATAAATTTCATATAAATAGAATTATAGACCCAAGTTAATTTGATGTAGAAGTGGGTGATATAAATCGTATATAGATTCAATATCTATATATCGCAGCAATATTGTTGAATCCGATATCGCCCCGCACGAAATCTATATATCGATATCAGCCGATACACGATATTGCTCGATGTGATGCGCATCGCCATATCGTACCGATTCGTGAATCGAAATCTATATTTCGATATCAGCCGATACACGATATTGCTCGATGTGATGCGCATCGGCATATCGTACCGATTCGTTAATATCAGCAATATTCGTTTNACGAGCATTCAAACGATGTCCTGTTTTTTTTCGATATGCCCGAAGCCCTAAGTCTTCATTTAACACCCTTTTCACCGTGGTTCTGCTTAACCCCATCTGAAGGGCCAACAGTATCTGCTTACGTTTGGGATTTCTTTGAATTCGCGTCTTCACAGCTTTTATCACTGCTGGAGTCCTAACAGACCGAGGGCGACCATTTCTTGACCTGTCATCTACACTAGAGTCTTCATTGTATCGTTTGATGGTACGATAAACGAATCTTTTGGTTATATTCAAATTTTTCAGTATGTTAAAAATTTGAATTGGAAAGTAACCGCAACGATGCAACGCAATAACTGCAACACGGTCTTCTTTAAGCGTCCACTCCATATTTAAAAATGAGTAAAATTCTAAAAGTATACAATTTTATTTTCATGAACAATTCGAAATTCGAATTCAATCAACTTTTTTGTGGCCAGCATTCTAAAAGAAAAGTTTTTACTGTGTGACAATACTTATGACCTGACTAGTTATAACTGCCTATCACTAAGAACTATTTTCGAGACATAACGTCCTTGTACTGTCTCAACTCTTTGTTCAAATTAAAATCGCATATAAATTAACTTATTAGTCCTCGGTCCGCGTAAATTGGTTTCGTCGTATCTATGTTCTTGGACATATACCGAAATTCTATCTCAATACTGTCACGTATTCATATTGACGAAGATTACGTTAATATTCAAATGTCACTTGCGTTTGATCCCTAGATGGGAATATGTGTTACATACATATGTAGAAATGCTATGAAAATATTATCGAATCAATTTTTGTGAGGAGACTAGTTGAATAAACAATATCAGAGGTCGTAACTATGGGTTAGAAACACTTTTATTGTAGACAGAGGGATTAGAGATAGGTTTATTGTATTTATTTGAATTTTGTTAAGATATTTTAGTCATTCAGCGTGATAAACCTTTTTTTTAAGTTATGGTTGACTTTGATATAAACAATTTTTTTTATTGTATTGATGGGAGTACGAACTCATAAGCCATTTGGTGTTAAGTGATTAAATGAGCTAGCTTAAAGGCGTCATAATGTGAATACCTTGACGCGCCTCGAAATACTTTTTTTTGCTTTTTTGTAAAGCTATTCTGCTTACTTGCAGTTGCAGTAGCCACTTACCGCTACGTAGGCCGTGTGATTTATGGTAAAAAACCTAAACCTAAAAAAATCTATTCGATCTCCTTCGAAATTAGACAATGGTAGAAATGGTAGACAATAAAGGTATGAAGTGTGTGGTCAGTAAAATTCAGGAGATAGGTATATTAATACTTAAGAATAGTTTAGCACTCAGTTTAGATTAGTTGAAATGGTAGAATTACCGGATTTCTATGAGGCAGTCTCTCGTACTCATGCTTAAGGGTATTTACAGTGTGAATGACACAAATATAAACTGTTCTAACTACTGGCCTTATCAAAAAGCAATCGATTTATTTTCTCTTCTATTTAATTTCGAAGATTGTTGAAGTTGTCTTTATTAAATTTCATTCCCGGCTCTAAAGGTAATTTATGAAAATAAATAATTTTTTTTGAGACCATAGGAACTTTCTCGAGAAATTAGAAGATAACGATTTGTTTACAAGCTTGTGCTGAGAAAAAACTGGAAAATAAATTTAAACATTATGCGTACTTTTTTAATTGCCTTTGATGAGCTCCGCCATGGTCACCGTCAAAATTATTACATTATCAATGCCAAGAACACCATAAAGCCGCTGTCTCTCATGACTGACTCCTCAAACTTCACTTATCATGAAATATTTTATCATTATCCATAGAAATACTATAGAACCTTTGATGCGTGAATTTTAAATTCCAAATTTCCAAATTCGCCAAACACACTTTAGTTTATAGTCGTCGTGGCCTAAAGGATAAGACGTCCGGTGCATTCGTGTGTAGCGATGCACCAGTGTTCGAATACCGCAGGCGGGTACCAATTTTTCTAATGAAATACGTACTCAACAAATGTTCACGATTGACTTCCACGATGAAGGAATAACATCGTGTAATAAAAATCAAACCCGCAAAATTATAATTTCCGTAATCACTGGTGGTAGGACCTCTTGTGAGTCTGCACGGGTGGGTACCATCACCCCGCCTATTTCCACCGTGAAGCAGTAATGCGTTTCGGTTCGAAGGGTGGGGTAGCCGTTGTAACTTATGCTGAGACCTTAGAACCTATATCTCAAGGTGTGTGGCGCATTTATGTTGTAGATGTCTATGGGTTCCAGTAACCACTTAACACCAGGTGGGCTGTGAGCTCGTCCACCCATCTAAACAATAAAAAAAAAATAGTTTAATTTTAGTGCCATGACAGATATGTATGATATGATAATTTTTGATGATGATGATTTTTGTTGCGCGGCTTCTACAAAACCGTCTCGTCACGTCACGATACGCTAACGCTATCTCTATATCCGGAATGTAAACAATCTTTTACAAAAGAACGAAGGTAACATGTTCATAGTGAGATACTCGATTCTCTAACGAAGTAATACGTCACAAGCTAAGAAACTGATTTCACAGACGAACGGCCGCATTGTTTATTTGATAATTGAAATTTTAGTGTAAAGGTTTATGGTTATAAAATGTAAATCCTAGAACCAAAACCGGATGAAGTAAAAAGAAAACACCAAGAAGAAATAGAAAAATACCCTCCATGAAGATGGGGCCCACTAAACATGCCATGTCACTTAAATTGACCTAAGTCCTGTTTAGTGACTAGAAATGATCGGAAATTTGATTAGTGTAGTACTTATAGAAATATATAAGTAGTAATAATAAGTAAGTAGATAAGGTAGAAGTTTGTGCGCCGTCTCTTTTCTTTACACTGATGAATTCAGTTGAGCTACACGAGTTGACGCTGTTGCTGCTCTTAAATCCAGGATATTTTGCTCCTTACTAATAGGATCTTGCGTGACCAGGGGCATTCAATATAGGATTTCGTGAATGTTGCCTTAGTGTACCGGCGTACCTTTGTGGAGTTATTTCAGAAGTGACAGTTTATTCCACCGTAATTCCAAAGTACTGGAAGAATATTAGGCTAGTGCGAGTTTGATGTGTTAGTTCCTATTTCTGCTGTAGATAAAGCAATCATAGCATCTCGAATTGGAACCAGAATCATCACAATAAATATGAACTCACACGCACGGTCGTAAACTGTTCTCACAAGTACTATAAGAGTGGTTAGGGTTATTTGTGTTGTTAATAAAAATGTAAAAAAAAATATCAAATTTCTTCTGCTAAAATACAAAAAAAAAGGATTTCAGTAAAATGTAATTTTCTAGAATTATTATACATTGTCTAATTAATTAAGTGTTTCAATAGGAATTTAAGTTTTTAGGCTTTTAAATTTTGTATCTTGTTGTTTATTTAATGTTTATTTATCTATATATTTACTTTAGTCACGAGATAAAGATTACTTTTCAGTTGTTTATGTTGACATTTCTGTTTTTACGTTTCTTTTCCTCTTCCCAGTTTAGGCTGGATTGGCTCTCCTAATTATTCTGCGCCAGGGACTTTTGTCCTGACTTGTCACACTGTCAAGTTGGGTCTAAATGTTCGGGTCATATTTATCCACCATGTGCCCGAAGGGTGATATCCTCTGCCTTTTTTTTAAGCGGTGCTAGTCCAGTGCTCAATAAAGGGCGTAGTTATGGCCCCTCCGTGTCCGTACCATTTAAGACAGCTCTTGTGAGTTTTTTAACAATTGGAACGAGCTTGAAGTTTCCCTGTATGTGCTCATTTTGCACATTGTCGAGCCTGGTTACATCCCCAAATCATCTTAGGGTTTTCATCTCGTTTGTTTTTAGAGTTTTTACTCGTGGATTTTTTCGTTATCCAAGACTCAAAATCACAGAGCATTGCAGGTTGTATTTGTCATCGTTTGTAGCGTCGACGAAAGCTAGCTATAAAGATATCCTACTACTACTGGTGGTAGGACCTCTTGTGAGTCCGCACGGGTAGGTACCACCACCCTGCCTATTTCTGCCGTGAAGCAGTAATGCGTTTCGGTTCGAAGGGTGGGGCAGCCGTTGTAACTATACTGAGACCTTAAAACTTATATCTCAAGGTGGGTGGCGCATTTACGTTGTAGATGTCTATGAGCTCAGGTAACCACTTAACACCAGGTGGACTGTGAGCTCGTCCACCCACAAAAGCAATAAAAAAGAGGTAAAACCAGTTAAAACACTAGTAAATTCTAACAAAAACTTTACTAAGCTTATTTATATCTCATAATTAAAATTCGCGAATCAATAAACGTAATCGTATTAGAACTGAAAGAGGAGAAACGTGAAATGGAGTATTGATTCGGGGAAATTCAAGATACAAGACTTGCGACTTAATTAATTGTAATTCCGGGAAAATAATTAAGAAGCTTCACAACGAAGTCTCTGTCTGATTTGATTATCGAAAACTATTTAAATTGACTGTTTTAGTGAGGTATTGAAATAATCTATGAACGAAGAGACAGTCTTTTTACAATAAAATTATGGCTTCGACTGTCTTAGAGTATGTGACGTCATTCTCGATCTGATATCTGCTATATACATATATATATAACTTAATTGCTGTTCGTTAGTCTCGCTAAAACTCGAGAACGGCTGGACCGATTTTTCTAATTTTGGTCTTGAATTATTTGTGGAAGTCCAAAGAAGGTTTAAAAGGTAGATAAATATGAAAATTCTCGGAATTAAATAAAAATAACAATTTTGTTTTTTTTTCCTTTGATGTGTCACCCGTCGGACGGATTCCTTTTGTTTGTTTTAAGTTTATTTTATACAAAAACTTAGGTCTTTTATTTATCGACTGAGAAAATACGAAGTCTGCCGGGTCAGCCAGTTAATCAATATAAAATTGTAGCATCGTTGTTGTAGAACTTTTCTTTCTTTTGCTTTAAATTCTTACAAGCATTTTTGCTACGATATCAATGCGTTCTCACTTAAAACTAGAAAACAGCTGGGTTTACCTACCAATCTAGTGTAATAAAAAGAAACATTATTCTAAGGGACGGAACTCTATTCCAGTTAGTACAAATATTTTTTCGATGAAATTAAATTATAATATTATAGATAGCAGCTTGTAACTTCGATGGGACCTCAACGGTTAATCAAGGATTCTAAGTCACTTAAAGACTATCGATATTGAGCACCTCCGAACACAATTTTCATAAAGCGCATGTGTTTGTATATTGTACGGAAAAGTTTGAAAATGTAAACTCACTCCATATTTTTGATTTGGAATATTGATTTGATTTAAGAACAGCAGCGGAGCACATTTCCACCCTTTTATATGTAACAACCTACCCCGAGTACATGTATCTACTATTTTCCGGATACCTATTATATTCCCTCTTTTTGCTCTTTCATTCCACTTTGAAGCTAAGAATGGACTACCAAATTCTACCTTCCGTACGGACTACCTCCAGACCAGGCTTTGCAATGACACGATTTTTTGGCAACTTTTTGGGCAGAATTGACAGAAAATTCCTTATAACCTGGAACTCCTGTTAGTGACAGAATTTGGAAGGAATTGCAGGAAAAAAGGCCAATTATTCGGGGTCTAACACTGGACGAATTAAATATACCACCAACTGGATATTTCATTCAGCGTGGCACTTGATCAAACGGCTGATCGCATCAAACGGAGGCTACTACTACTACTGAACTACTAGGCTGGCTACTACTACTACTACTGAAAGAGTGTTTTGGAGTCACGATCCTCAGCAGTAAGTACAGAATTGGGGTTGTAATTAACTATTCCATATTCGTATTGTATATTGAGGTCCTGATGCTCGTCTTCTGGTAAAATGTCATTTAATATTGAAATCAATCAATCAATCTATTTTAGCGCGGTAATGAAACAAACAAACATAGCAGATAAAGCTTTCGTTATCCCGCATCTCTTTTATTTACTTAACTAACAAAGGCTGCCCAGTAATTTAGGAGGCTTACCCAACGAGATTACGATACGTTAAAGGTGAAGGCTTCTTCTCGTAAAGCAAACGTGCAACAATGTAACAAGAGATGGGATTTCGCCCTAATTGTCTTCGCAGTTCGGTCTATAATAAATTATACTATATCTTTGTTACTTTTGTTAAGTAAGTATGTTAATTTCTTGTGAAGCGCTTTGTAAAGTACGCGATCTTACATGACACTTTGCTATAGTTTTTACTAGTGAAACCGGGCACGCTTCGCTATGACTTGCTAAATGTCCATATAATATATACTACTGTTTGTTCAAGCTATCATCACCTGTCTAACGTTGACGGTAAGAAGACAAAAAAACTTCTAAAGTGTCAACAACTTTTTTAAATAAATTTGTGATGATAAATTTAGAACTCGTCTCTGTTTTTAACAGATTTCAAGTGATTTTATTAATGCCATTGTACGCAGAAGAGCATTCATACTGATAGTAAGTAGACGCCGTCGCTACTATGCGTAATAAGCTTATAATGCAGTTTTAAACTTATTGGTGGAACCAAATGCAACAAGAGACATGGTGATTCAAAAGATAAACTCCTTGAGAAGCTCTTCCTCTTGTTCTTGAGAATCCCTTGAGAAGTCGTAAAGAAAATTAAATTAGGAATGCACTTAAGTCCGGTGCAGAAGATATTTACCGTCCATCGTTATGGTACTATGACTTAATAGAGTTTTGTAGATGACCAAGAAAGTATTTCGCATCACATATCTAACTTCGATGTACCCTCAGATTCAGAGGAAACCGTTATGTAAAATAATCTTAATTCGTGTTGTATCGGCCTTTTGGATCAATTTTATGTCCGTTCCTTGAATACAATGTGCTTCAGAAGGTCCATATCGAACTAACTATACAAATCCTTATCGAGAAATCAAATAAAAATTTGAAACAAAACAAGGTGTACTTTAGAAATATAAGTTAATCCTTGCGCGGACTCAGGTCACTATATTTCCGACACACATTGAACGACATTATCTTTTGTATTTTTGTAATCCAAGATATAAAATAAACAAAAAAAAAATGCATCACATCAATACAATTTCCGATGGTGAAATTTCCGACGTGCTTTATGAAAAATTCTGCAAAAATATTAGATGCAACAACTAGCATATTTAAAGTTGTAGCTCATTATATGAATGTACTTTTGTGTTATATCAACGCGTTCATTTCTCCAGAGATTGGATTCTCATTGGATGTGATAAAATCTCTGTCTGTATTTCTGCACGTGTATTCGCATTTGCATTAGATTACTCAAGTGACTTAAATGGGAATAACTTAAGCGTGAGCCTACCACGATTCCTTAGAAATTGTGAAACGCATTTATCTAATGAAAACTAAGTTTATGTCTTAATCTCGTATTAGCAGTTTTAATTAGGTCTACTGTTAGCGACCATCGATAAAAATACTGCTATAATTTACTTCCTAGAAGTTGAGATTATAAAATATTCTTTTAAATAATGCATTTTGCGGTTTCTGACGTCATGGCCATTAAATTGGTAAGGACGAGAGATGACGGAAAATACCCTACAACGCACCCCCTTCCCATTAATAGGAACAATGGCTCATTAAAATTGGATTGGATTACTTCGTCTTTTATGGTATACATTCCAATGTATAATAATTTTCACCATAATATTTCATTACAATGTTATTTACTCATGAAGTAACACGTACGATAGATATAAATCACGATTATTGTCAGACACAATAGCAAAAGTAAATTTCACTATAATTTAATTTATTAAGTTTTCCTTTTCTTATTTCGTATATAAATTTCATATTTTTGTGAAACCCCAATCTTTTATTTACGCTAACATGTAAAAATCTAAATTTAGTATTAATATGAGTAGAATGGGCAACCAAATTTAGTTAGTAGCCATAATAAAATTGACTTTATAGCCTACCATTAGCGTGAATACCTTGCCGCACCTGCGACGAACTCTACTCGTGTCTTTCGATTCTGATTGTTATATCTATCCATACTAAAAAATAAAAAAGTTAATTCTTTTCATATTTTTCGATTATCTGTGTGTTTGTTAAGCGATTTCGAATTAAAAAAAGACCGAGAAGTTTTATTTAATTATTACAGTTTCGTAAATTGGTTCATCTTCATCTTCAGAACAGGCAATGCATACATACATACATATTTAAATATATATTCTATTTCGTATTGCCATAGATGGTAACGACTAGGAGTGGGTGATATAAATCGTATATAGATTCAATATCTATATATCGCAGCAATATCGTTGAATCCGATATCGCCTCGCACGAAATCTATATATCGATATCAGCCGATACACGATATTGCTCGATGTGATGCGCATCGCCATATCGTACCGATTCGTGAATCGAAATCTATATTTCGATATCGGCCGATACACGATATTGCTCGATGTGATGCGCATCGGTATATCGTATCGATTCGTTAATATCAGCAATATTCGTTTGGTTCGTATCGAATCGGCCAGAGTGAGTGAGCGCACGATAGGGATATCATGTGATGAATGAAACAGAAACAGGCATTATCCATACAATTGTAAACCTTATATTTAAGTCCATATGTCTGTAGATTATTCTTAGCGTATCAGCAGGATACAATTAAGGAAAGAAGTTTCAACTTTCGACCCTAACTTGAATGCAGTATAGCCTATTTGCATCGTTGAATTTAATTTCACGCGCTTTGACCTTGAACTAGAATTTTTGGACAAGTGTTTATAAATACTTAAAAGTTTTTTGTGTTTGATTTTTAAAGTACACATTTTTCTATTTTTAGTTGAATCCAAATAATTGAGTTTATTTCTTGTGTTTGTATTAAACTTTTGAAATCTACACTCTTTTGGTATATTTTGTAATTTTAAATTAAGACACAAAATACTAAAAACTGAAAATAATGTAGCCAGTCCTAAGCCTGGTAAAAGCATGAAGGAAAGTTTTTTTGATATTTTTATTTTCATGTTCTTTTTATTACTTTAAGATCATATTATAAATTGATATCAGAAAACCAACCGTATAACGTTGACTTAAATCTATATCTACTACGATATTATATCAGCGTATCGTTTCAAATCTCAAATATCATGAATCGAGAAAATCTACTAGCATCCATCAATATATAGATTCAGAAAATATATAGATTCAATATCCGATATTGATCCTCGATATATAGATACGATTCGATACGCGGCAAAACCGATATTACCCACTCCTAGTAACGACAGGGGCATAGTAATTCCACTTTTTTTTTTATTCGTATAAAGTATCACTTGTCATAGCTCTAAAGGAATATTGAATGTGAGCTTCATTCTAAAGTCGGATGGCATGGCACAAAAGATCTCTGGATATGAACTCGGGTTGAGTGCAGAGTTTCCAGACGATATCGATGAATTCTACTTCACTGCTTGGTTGTGCGATATTAAAAAATAAGATAACCGAATCATTTCGAATAGTTGCCCAGAATATTCACCATGAAACGCAGTGTTAAATTTAGAAATAATATTTAAAATTTAAAAGCCCAACTTTAAATGTAAAATGATGCTATATCGTAAATTGGCTTAAAAATCTGAATGTTGCACCAAACTAATAGAGCATAATGAATTTTAAAGCTGTTAGCGTAGAGTTGCTTTCTCATCGAATCAATTTAACTGGAACTATCTGCATTTCCTTCTTAACGAAATTCATTTTGGGTTTCCTACATTAAGCCAAATTTTAATGTTTCTTACGTGTACTATTTCACTTTATCCACTACTGAGTTTGCATACTTGTATAATTTCATTTTGAAATTAATTTGATTTGGTAAGATGAAAACCGTGGAGAATCTTTATTTAAATCGGCTTAGCCATAATAGTCCAGTAACCGTTTTTTTGTTTTTAAATAGCTTTTAAATAACTCTCATCATCATTCTCCTGCCCTTATCTCGGTCACCTGGGGTCGGCACAACATATTTTCTTCTTCCATACTCCTCTGCCATATGCTATTTCTTCGCTCACTCCCCTCTTAGCTATACGTCTTTCACGCAATCCATACATTTCTTCTTAGGTCTACCTACCTCTTCCTCTATATCCTTCCACATTCATAGTTAACTTATAGCCAACTTTTAAAGAACTCTAAGAATCAAAAAACATTTTTGAGGAACATTTCTCTGTCGCCTTTACAAAAAGTGATTTCAATAAACGAACAGATTAGTAAAACCCGAAAATGGATCTAAGTTTTGAAGTATTGATGATAGTTTAATATCAGTTACTTGTCAAAAACTGTAATGGTTGATAATTTAATTGTTTCTATAGGTTTGATTCATCATAGTTTTTGAATGCAAAATGAACTACATTTTCAGTCGCCCAATGAAATTATATTGCGAGTCAAGAAATTAGCTATCCCATTCCTTGGCATAAATTCAAATTTAAAATTGATCACATTGTCTCTCAGAAATTTACCTCGGGAATCCTTAGTACACTATTACTAGTTATTTTTGCAAATATATGAAAGGATATTCATATTGAAATTCAGGACAAAAGAATAAGTTTCCTCCGTACAAAATTTACCACCCTTTTAGATCGAAAAGTATTATCCCTAGATGATAATATTGGAACATTGTATATAAAATACATTTCATTATTTGCATTGAGAAATATATACCAAGCTTTGAAGGGATTTCGTAGAGTGATCAAGGAAAAATATTTTCCATCTCTTTTAAAGATTTTCAACAGTTGTTTATAGTCTGGGTATATATGAATCAGTCACACAGGTGAATAAGGGAACAAGTGAATTAATTTGAAATTGAAAATAGATTAATAATAAATATTAATTATAATAAATAGTGTTTTTTTTCGTATAATCCGTTAATCGTTTTTTTTGGTTCCTCGCTTCTACTGCTTTGATTTATATTCGGGTTACCTAAATGTTAAATAGTTTTACCAAGTTCATATAAATACGATAGGTGGACAAACAAATATTTGTCTTTAAATAATTCCTGATAATATAATTAATCAGTAATGAATATTACCTATTGGAATTTCTTAATTATTAAGAGTAATTAAACTTCTCTTTTGGTTATTAGCACGATATTTATTATTTTAGTAAGAAATATTATTAACAGATCATCGTCAAGGCGTACGTACTCTATCCGATGATTTGCAAGCGAAGTAAATTGCCCCTTGGTGACACTACAAAACTTGCATACGCCCCGTCACGACTTAAGCAAGTGTAGTGTTCGCTCACGCGGCCCGCACTAACTTAAAACCACTCCAAATATTCAATCCCATTTTTGCAGGATTGCCGTCGCAGCCCCGTGGTTCGTCAGGAACGTCGACCTGCACGATGACCTGGACCTAGAGTCCACCAGTAAGTATCTACAGTCGGCATCAATGCGCCACTTCGACAAAGCGGCACGACACGAGAACCCTCTCATCGTGGTCGCCGGTAACTACATTCCCAATCCTGCGGACAGAATGGAAAGCAGGCGACGTCGCCCAAAACACGTCATTTCGGATCCTCCCGATCCACTAACGGTGCTTTTAGGTACCTCAAGCACTAGTCACCGTTCTCATCCGAACCCATCGCTTGCGACGAAGGGTTTCACGAATAATTAACCCATAGACACATCCCTCTGAGTTTCTCGCCGGTTCTTCTCCGTGGGTCGCGTTTCCGATCCAATGGTAGATTCTGCGAAGCACGGCTCTTGCTAGGGTTCATGTTAGCAACGTCGTCACGTTTAAGCCCCGTGAGCTCACCTACTAGTTAAGGTTACGCTGAAATAGCCTCTCAAGGCTATCAGCTTAGGTAGAAAAAAAAACCGTACGCACTTACTTGTATTATAATGTTCAAGTGATAAACCTAATTTTTCCCCAGGCAATTTTATAAAAACACCAGATACGTGTTTTTGTTCTTCAATATTTCCTTTGTGTTTCGAAATTTGTACAATATTTCACCATTTTATTTACGCGAACCCAAATACCTCATGAATATCTAAAAGAAAGCAATTTTATTTTGTACATAAAAGTGACAAAATGCTATTTTTCTACTTTCAAACAGAAGCGCTATCAGAAGAACGACACTGAAAAACTTAACTTTATTATGGTACTATAACTTTATTTAGTGCTCGTGTGTAATTTTACGAGTACGAATTGAACTGCTATGCAAAGTTTACGGTGATAGTTATAGTAATGAGTTTGGA
Organism: Bombyx mandarina; assembly: GCF_003987935.1. The sequence continues at coordinate 4,545,458 of NW_021011477.1, forward strand.
AGCATCGAGCTTACGACCCAACTAATGTGAGTCAAATGACCGTCGAATCTGGGGCTATAGTGGTTTTGATGTACTACCTCGTTGGTATATTACTGGTTTTACTTTGGGGTTGCGATTCGATTCTCGATCGCAATAAGTATTTCTGAGGTGAGGTTTATGCATACGTCACAAGTTTTAAAATCGTAGTTGGATTGTTTAAAAAAAAAAGTACTGATCTCTGACTTCCTTTAGGTTGAGCCCTTTGAGAAAACCTACCAGTCCGTGCTTAGTTGGAAGAGCCCTTCAGGCTACCAACGATTTGGTAAGGGAAAAAAGAGACTTTTAGCTCCTTGAACTTCTCCATTATCCAATTTTAGTAGTAGTACCCAGACTAATAAGTAACTTTCAATTTCTATCTTAAGCGCTGGTGTTAGGACATGTCATGACCTCGCAGTGATAGCTTCCACTCTTTTTGCAACCTAGTTTTAGGATAGTTTTCCAATCAAGTCCTCGAAATTCGTGAACCGCGTAAGTCGTAGTTTTAAGTCAATTTGCTCATTATCGGAAACATTATCGTCAGTAATGTCAGGCGTCAACTTCATAGTAAAAATGTGTAAATAGAAAACTAGTGTTATCTTTTATTCCCAAATAAATAAATAAACTTACGAATGACCACTAAAACTTCAAAATTTTGATTAATTCGTTTTTATTCACTCTTATATTCAATAATATAGGCAGCGCTTGCTATATAATAATACCCTTTAAACACGTGATTTCCGTTTGGAGTTGTTTTCGGACGATAAAAGCCAAGTTTAAAACACTCTTAATTACATATCCGAAAACAAACTTTGACTATTAGTTTATATAAGTTTTCCATTAAAACTCACACATTGAATGAGAGTAATTAATTCCGGTTTAAATGTTTCGTACCGATTTTGTAAAAGGGAACTTGTTCGGGGGTGTTTGACGATTAAAATAAATTACTTCACCAGAGCACTTTGATCGTTCGATAATAGCTTCCGTTCAAAGTGGTTCGGAAGTTTATGACAATATAGGAATAATATATTTTTTTTTTTTTTTTTTTTTTTTTTTTTTTTTTTTTTTTTTTTTTTTTTTTTTTTTTTTTTTTTTTTTTTTTTTTTTTTTTTTTTTTTTTTTTTTTTTTTTTTTTTTTTTTTTTTTTTTTTT
>NW_021011477.1:4547509-4575277 GCF_003987935.1 Bombyx mandarina
CCGTCTACAACGACCGTGATGCTCCGCCCATCCAAAAAGCTAGCGATCCACTTGCAGAGACCCTCGGGGATTCCGTAAGATGGTAGCTTCGACAGAAGTGCCCTATGCCAGACCCTGTCGAAGGCCTTCGCGATATCAAGGCTCACAGCAAGAGCCTCGCCCTTGCTCTCCAAGGCTTCAGCCCACCTGTGAGTAAGGTATACGAGAAGATCGCCAGCTGAGCGACCGTGACGGAAACCGTACTGTCGGTCACTGATCAGCTGGCGATCTTCAAGATACTTCAGGAGTTGTATATTTATTATTCGCTCAGGAGTTGTATATTTATTATTCGTATAGGAGTTGTATATTTATTATTTATTATATATGACATTTTTTTTAAATTTTATATTTTGTTGTATAGATCAGCGGTCGGGAAACCGGGGTAAATTACCCCAAATGGGGTAAAATGAAATTTTGGGGGGTAAAAATGAAACTTTTGGGAGTAAAAAATATATATTGAAGTGAAACTTCTTTAGAATCGTTAAATTTTTAGTTAATGTTTTCTTTTCAAAATTATCATGGAGGCTATAATATGAAAGATACTAAAAAGAAGCGATTTCGTTTTTTTTTTGTTCTTCGCCATGGGGTAATACCAAATTACACAAAAATATTTTGGGGTAATAATTAAAAAAGTTCCCTGACCGCTGGCTTAGATGGTTAGACGATCTCATGGCCTGCCTGATTTTAAGCGGTGACCGGAGTCGATAAACGTCAACAATGTAAATGCCGCCAAACTTGAGACGAGAGCTCTAAGTCTCGGTTTTACAGTACAAAGGCAGTCTCATCCTTCAAACCGAAACGCAATACTGCTACACGGTAATGGACAGAGTGGTGGTACCTAACCGTGCTAGCTCGCAGCACGCCCTACCATCAATAAATAACACACTCTACCATTTATACAATATGACAATACAGACAATAATGGACAATCTAAGAATGTCTTCCCGCAGTTTTATTTCATACTTTTTATTATTATTATTATATATTTTAGTTATGCTCAGTTGTTAAAAAAATATCAGTTTTCAAGTATTGAATAAGTATGTGCCAGTTTTGAGTCTAAATATAAGGTTCATTTAAAAAGTGTAGTAAAACTATTTCGCACATTTTTATCCTTATAACTTGAACTTTTTTGCGCTTCTCCGCTTCTTATGTTCTGGTAATTAGTTAATTACAACAGGTTATTTTTCAGAAAAATATGATGTTGGATATATTTTTTTAGAATTCTTTTTTAGATTTATACGAAATGTAAACTAAATAACGTTGTGTTTTTACAGCTTATCTGTTGACGATAATATAGATAGTGTAACCTTTTTACTGTGCGAAATAAAACAATAGAAAACAATAACTGCCAGCAACATCGGGTCGTGGTGATCAATCAAATAATTTTTGTTTTTTGTTCAGCATGATTGATATTAGAAGGAAAGTCGTAAAAATATATACATTTCCTTACAGAACCTTTGAACCTTGGTCGGTTCTTTACGTTCACACAATTTGTAACAGCAAACGATTTCTCGTCGTACAAAGGACTTGCTAACTATTTTTTTATGTTGCTCAATAATTTATCGCACCAAATTCATTTACTTTTTATTAGAGAACTAGCGACCCGCCCTCGCTTCGCTTCGGAAACATTAAAACACACATGAAATCAAAAAAAAAAATTTAAAAAAAAATTAAAAAAAAGTAGCCTATGTTCATCAGGGACAATGTCGGCTTCTAATGGAAAAAGAATTTTTCAAATCGGTCCAGTAGTTTCGGAGCCTATTCGAAACAAACAAACAAACAAATCTTTCCTCTTTATAATATTAGTATAGATACAGACGGTACAAAAAACAATTCATAATTGCTTTTGATTACTTTTAATATTTTCTTTTTATACAACATTTTCGTATTGTTCCGTATTTACGAATTGAAATTGACCAGTGCGTGCTGAATACATTGAAGTTGTAATGAATACATTTGAATTTGAATACGAGAAAAAAAACTGGTAAAGATAATGTAGGGACGCATACAGTGAGTACCTGTGTGACAGATGATTTATGTCAGAGCAGACGATGGTAGGTAGGAGGACTTTCGATCGATCAAAGATTCTCGGTATGTGGTGTATGCGGTAACGTAAAAAAAACATTTCTCGATAGAAGCATACGGATGTAATTTTAGCAAAAAGATCTTCGGCGTGCATTGAGAAATTGTAGGGTTTCTTGGAATTCGATATCTTGACCATAACTTAAATATTTTTCGTACTTTCTTCGGTTTCCGCGACTCAGGAACATACTTAAAACTATTTTTAGAGTTTCTCTAAATCAGATCTCTTTCGGTTTCTCTAAATCTCGTATTAATATTTTTATTTGATCACATCCTGACATTTTTTTTTTATTTTTTTTTATTGCTTAGATGGGTGGACGAGCTCACAGCCCACTTGATGTTAAGTGGTTACTGGAGCCCATGGACATCTACGACTTAAATGCGCCACCCACCTTGAGATATAAGTTCTAAGATCTCAGTATAGTTACAACGGCTGCCCCAGCCTTCAAACCGAAACGCCTTACTGCTTCACGGCAGAAATAGACAGGGTGGTGGTACCTATCTTCGTGGACTCACAAGTGGTCCTACCACCAGTAGAAATTCAAACCCATTTCAAATGCTTTATAATTTTCGTTGTCTCCAACAACTAATTATAAAGTGTAATTCATCGACCTTTGAATATTGTGCTATCTACCGTCTAATTAAAAAAAAACATATATAAGTAAGTCCATTTTCGTAAATAAATGAGGTACTTTGTGTGACCAGTTTGTGTGACTTCGATTCATCTGTACGATAAGAGGACTAGATAAGCGACAACCAACTTCTATATTAAAGTTCGGGACTTTTTATTTATTTCAATGGCAACGCGTACCATTCATGCTTAGACCTTTGATCTTAAAATGTTTTATGAGATAAGTCCAAAATCTTATATTGTAATATTGAGAAACGATGATTCAGAGATTTTCTTGTAACTTCGCTGATTTTGGTGTACTGTAGCTGACCCGAATTCATAGTACTGATAAGATTCTACCACACAGTGATAATTACCTTAATCTATCTCGCTTTTACCAGTCTGGAATAGAGGGGAAATTGTTGTAATTTAATTATCAAACATAATGAAGACAAATATTATCCAAGCAAAAGCCCCAAGCTGAAAAGAAAATGTATACGAAATATCTTTATCAGATAAATTTACTTCGGCCTTAAATAGAGCCTGGAACCTGTGGTAATAACTGTCACGACCTTCTAGACCAACGCCGAAAAAATCATTTTTTTTTTATTGCTTATATGTGTGGACGAGCTCACAGCCCACCTGGTGTTAAGTGGTTACTGGAGCCCATAGACATCTATAACGTAAATGCGCCACACACCTTGAGATATAGTTCTAAGGTCTCAATATTGTCACAACGGCTACCCCACCCTTCAAACCGAAACGCATTACTGCTTTACGGCAGAAATAGGCGGGGCGGTGGTACCTACCCGTGCGGACTCACAAGAGGTCCTACCACCAGTAATTACGCAAATTATAATTTTGCGGGTTTGATTTCACACGTTTATTAAAAAGAAAAACCCAAAAGGCAGCCTGATAATTTCACCCAATCAAACTGTTATTACATCTACTATATTGCCAGCAATAATCGAAGCAATTGAGAGGAAATCATTACCTAAATGTGCGAAATAAATTAACTTTTACTATACGAATGTATCCGGCGCATATAATAAAATACATAGCCCACATTATTGCTTCCATGTTCTCTTACACTGTAAAACAAGGATATAAAAAAGAATATTTACGACCGAACCTTTTTATTAACTTGCGGTTTTTATTACAGCCAACTAATTTATTGTTCCTCATTGGATATTCTAGTTTTAATGACAAAATGTAAGTGGCATCTTTTTTCAGTGTACGACTTATTGTGAACTTCTCAAGTGCTTACCGTAGCGCCGACGTCTTAACTGCTGCGTAGTAGGATATGCGGCTGGATATGCAATTTCAAACACCGGTGCTCTGAGATAGAAAGACGTGTTCTTAAAAGTGAAATGCATAATGATTTGTAGCAGAAAAAGGAAAATAATAAAACTTGTATGTACAGAACATTTCATGCGATTGTTAATAATTTAAATAATCTCTCAAAGATATAATACTGCCTAGAATGCAAACTGTAATTAATGACTTGACTCTTTCAGTACTTTTTTTTCAGTAAACAAATTACAGTACAAAATACGGGTTATTTTTGCATGTAATAAAGTCCATGATGGATGGAGTGAACGATAGAATGACGATATGAGAGAGAGAGGAGTGAGTGTTGAGATGACGGCTGATAGAAGAGAATGGAAGAGAAATTTATTTGCTGTGCCGATCCCGCCTAGTAGAATAAGGTGGAGAAAAAGAAGAAGAAGAAAGTCCATGACGTTCTGGAGCTTGACACCATCAGTAAGTATATTCAGTCGGCATCAGTGCGCCACTTTGAGAAGGCGGCACGACACGAAAACCCTTCTGTCGTGGCCGCCAGAAACTATATACCCGATCCTGCGGACCGAATGGTAAGCAGTCGACGTCGCTTTAAACACTTCATTTCGGATCCTCTTGATGCACTAAAAGTGCTTTAAGGTACCTCAAGCTCCGGTTACCGGGCTACTCGTCACTTGCGACGAAAGATTCGGCGAGTAAACTAACCCATTAGAGTCTTTCTCGGAGCGTGGTGCAGGAGAGACGATGCAAACTTGTGTCTTAAGTAACGAACTTTCTGGGGCCAGTCTTCGAGTGGGATGAATTGAACTTAGTTGACTGTATAGTACTGCTCCTACCTCTGGGGCTGGGCTCCCAAATACCGGCTACTTCCATTCGACTCCATACAGAAGAGAGCCCCTCCTCCTCCCTCCGAGAAACTGTTTGAGATGATACAACCATCTCGTTTTTACAATCGCACCTGGAGCCATTAGGTTTATCCACAGTGCATTTCCAGAAATATTTTTTGCTACATACTATCCGGTTTTCGAATGAGCTCCAATGAGCGCTATGACATATGCTTCTTTAAACGAGGCTTGTGGAGAGTATTAAACGGTAGGCAGTGGCTTGTCTCTGCCCTTGGCACTGCTGACGGCCATGAGCGACGGTAACCACTCACCATCAGGTCGGCCATATGTTCGTCTCCCTACACGGGCTATAACAAAAAAAGGTAACCATTCGACAACAGGTGGGCCGTTAGCTTCTCCACTCACCCAAGCTATACATCCCAAGCTATATATCCATTCAACAAACACATTTAATGTCATTTCTAATTTATTAATGAAGAAATTTCACATTTTAGAGCCGAATACTGGGTATTCCCCGAAATTACTAATTTGAATTTTAATGGGAAATTTTAGTGCGAACTGCAGCTATTTATTTCGTGCTCTATTCGAGACTGTTTCAAAGTGCTGAAAGCAATAAAATACTTCAAATTTGCGGGCAATTTTTCTTGTTAAGGCCTATTTAAGCTGTATCTGCCAATTACCATATTTTTAAAGTGTCTAACTTTGGCAACCTTCAGTTAGGCAAGTTCCCATCCTCAGATAACCTTATCGAAATGACATTTTAAACTCAAACTTACTTCAGATACGGGAAGTTACACCGGTAATGAGACAAGATCCGACCTGTAAGGATCTTCATCGGCAAAGATGATTATCGATTATCGATAATTATTAATGTCATATGAAAAATCAGCTCAAGTTCAAATTATAATTACAAACAGTTTTAGATACTTGCAGGTAGTAATAACAAATGATTGTACTTATCAATTTTTTGGTGCTAGGGAGTATTGGCTAATGGGTACCACCATTTTGTCTATTTTAGTTGCAAAGCAGTCATGGTTCGAAGGGTCGTTTGTTAGACAGGATAATTGAAGCTTCGACCTCATGTCTGTGAGAGCCAACAGTCGGTTTTTGACATCTGATATCTTCAGTAATCACTGCATGACAAATGGACTGAACTCGCCAACCCCCAAGAGAATAGATTGGAATGCCACAGAATGTAAAAGGTATAGGAGATGGGATGCTAAGATTTATTTATTCGGAAAAGCCCAGTTTTGAATTTGCTGTTGGTTGTTACAAGGTGCGCCATGATTTTATTAATGAAAGCGAAAATGTTAAATGTTATATTAGTATGATTTTTATGACGTCACAAACACGGAAACTCCATTACACAATATCGAGAATGTCACTAAACTCACCCACTCACATTTCACTAACATTAAATACAAGGCTGAATATCAACAGTATTTCAAAATAATATATTTATGGGATACTAATCTTACAATCTGGCCGTGCCAATTAAATATTCCAAATTTTTTGCATTAACGATTTTCGATGAAAATTAAATTTCCAGATAGTTAAACTCCCCTGGAATTCTCTTGTTCCTTATTCAAATTCAAACGAGTCTGAACTGTGGAACAGCAAAGGATATACGAACCCAATGCTATTTTTTATTTATCAATTCTTCAATTATAATTAATTAATATAGTTAATTAAAGAAATTCCATTTATAAAATTCCATATTAATTACAGACACTTGATTCATGTCACTGACCATATCGACATGAAATCTAAAGTCAATTTAAAAATTTTCATGTTTTTATCAGATATGCCCGGTTTAGCATACCGAACCTTGACAGTCGCTGTAGCCCAAGGCACTTTGGATCCTCCCGAACCACTATCGGTGTTTTTAAGCATTTCAAGCAACGGTCACTGTTCTCGTCGAATGCGATGGGTTTGTTTTAAAAATTAACCCACAGATATAGCCCATTAAGTTTCTCGCTGAATCTTCTTTGTGGGTCGCGATTCTAAGCTGGTGGTAGATTCAGTGAAGCACTTCCCTTACTAGGGCTAGTGGTAGCAAATTTGCCAAGCTGAGTCCCCTAAGTTCGCCTACACGTTCTGTGAAGTTAGTATAATCTCACGAGGTGGGCTGGGTGGGCACTCACTAGCATGGGTGGGCACGAAAAAAAGAAATAAGCGACCTTTTCATTTAATTCTTTTAAACGTTTTCGTGTAGTTTAACTTAAAAAGTATTTTCGATAAAAAAATCTAGTATCTTTCTCTCGCAATAACCATTTGTCTCTTCCACCTTGTAAAAAATAAAAACATAATTATTGGATTTTTTGTACTAGAACAGTTTTTATTTAGATTGTGATTCGCCAAATATTTACTATTTTAAGTTCGCACCTGGCACAGAGCCATTTATATTTTTAATAAAGCTTTGACTTGACAATGTGGAAACCACATAGTGATTGACAAGAGATAATAAGATAATAGACCGTTACACTTATTTATTTAATTGAATTGAGTCTAGAGATTACTTTATTAGTAATTACGTTTGCATTAACAACACTTTTATACTAAGTAAGAAACATTAATCTTCTTACTGTATACCCCTGAAAATAATTTACGGTAAACGGAGTCCGTCGCTCGTGGACATAAGCTTTGTTTGAATGACCGAAAAACCTTTGCCTACGAAAATTAAAAATAGAGTTAAATTATTACAGAAATTAAGTTTATTAAACAGAAAGTACCATCTCCCATTTTAGGACATGAATAATAATAATATTACTGGTTTTTACTGGTTTTTTGGTATTTTTACTGGTGGTACTTTGGAGCTGTTTGGTGGTAGTTTGGAGCCCGCCACAGTAGGACCTCATGTGAGTCCGCGCGAGTAGGTACCACCACCCTACCTATTTCTGCTGTGAAGCAGTAATGCGTTTCGGTTTGAAGGGTGGGACAGCCGTTGTAACTATACTGAGACCTTAGAACTTATATCTCAAGGTGGGTGGCGCATTTACGTTATAGATGTCTATGGGCTCCAGTAACCACTTAACAGCAGGTGAGCTGTGAGCTCTGCGGTATACCGGCGCAGGACACAGTCCCTGAGTCGGGGACGGACGCCCGGCCCGTCGGCTGTCGGTCAGTGAAGGCGTGCTGCGCGTCATCTGGCGTACGCCAAGTGGAGGGAGCGGTTGCGGCATCCGGACGATGACGCTCAGCACGCACTCGAAGCGTGCCCGCGTTGGGAGCGCTCGCGGCGGGACCACATCGCGGTGCTGGGGAGAGACCACTCCTTGCGGGCTGTCATCGCCCGCATGCTAGAGGACCAGAATTCTTGGGAGGCCATGAACAGGTTTTGCGACCTGGTCATGGCGTTCCGTGAGGCTGAGGAGCGCGAAAGGGAGTGGGATCCCTCTTCGGCTTCTCAGCGAAGAAGGCGGAGTGGGTGGCACGGGCGCGAAGCTCCCGTTCATTTCCCGTAGGGGCTGTCGGGTGCCGGGTGCGGGGGTGCCCGGTACTCGGCTGTCGGTCCGGTGGTGAGGCGGCGCAAGGTGGCTCCTGTGCACCGCTCACGGTGTGTCTCCGAGACGACGTCCTGCGGGATTTTCCCGGGGATGGAGTGCCGTCCTATTATCAGGATGGGTACCGGCGACGGCGAGCCTTCGGCGCGCACTGTGCGGTACCGTGGGTTTCGTGGAGTCGGAGTGGTGGGGCTCGATGGGGTTTAGTCGGTAGTCGGTTTTGCGGGGTAGCTCTTGCGTGGCTGACGCCGTGCAGTGCCTCGCGCGCCTTTCTCAAGGCGTAGTCTCCCGGCAGGAATTGGAAGAAGAGGAGGACTTTGGTCTTCTTCTTCTCCCTGTTCTTCTCTAGAGGCGCCGGAGTCCGACATCACCCGGTCTCTTACCCCCCTCGACCGGGTATCCGTAAATGGATTCCCCAGCGTTAAAAAAAAAAAAAAGGTGGGCTGTGAGCTCGTCCACTCATCTAAGCAATAAAAAAAAAAAATCATTTATTGCCTTTCACACTAAATAAAAAAATATATAAATAAAAAAAAAGAAAAAGAGGGCTCAGCTAGTGCTGTTCAAAAATAGAACAGCGCTGATTTTCAGTCACCCCCGTTTCCATTTGGTTCATTGTGGCAATGAAGGCTAGGTACGTCTGTACAGACTTAGAACATGGTATAAACTAGTATATAAATAAGAAAAACAAATCGAAAATCGAATTGAACACCCAGTTGTATTGTAATATCAGCTGTAACGTAAAGGAATGCATGATTGTTTCGCGCCAGAAATATTTGAGACGTTGACACTGAAGTCACAGCAGACAAGCACCGAATTCAGGGCCGATAATCGTTTACCTAACAAACACGAGGCCGATACGTTTTTCGGCGTCTCGTTTATCAATACCGAAACGTGAAGTGGAATAGGAGTGCGAACGTTTCGCTTGAATTTCTCGAGAGATATGAAACGGTTGGATACTGTAGCCAAAGCCAGTTAGTTGTTCCCCGGCTGCCGTGCTATGTGACTGTCTGTGAACCTTACTCCGGTGAAGTTAGCGCTTTTATTACCAAAACAATAGAGGTGTTGTGTCAATTATATTATGTTTGTTATGATTGTTTTGAATTAGATCGTAGTGGGTTTTTTTTTTGGGTACACGAAGGTGAGTTTCGTAATTTCATATCTAATGTTATTTTTTAATTGCAATTTTTTCAAAACAATTAAATTGATTATGTTTCAAATAATTAATCAATTAAACTTTTACTATAATATAATGTGCTTTTTATCCTGTACAAAGGAAAATTATTTTTGTATTGCTAAAATAAAATAAAATACTGTAGAAAACGCAATATCTATTAACACTTGAGAACCGATTACAATAATTGAATTCATTGACTTTTTGTTTCTAATATAGAGAAACAAATGATAAAAGTATAATTAAAATAACGAAGAAGCATCTTCTCGAATACTACCTACAGCATTATATTATATACATTTATTATTACTAGAGGTCCCGCAGCAGTCGAAATTCGACTATAATTAATTGGAATTGTATAATAAGTTTGTATACTATTATGATTGTATTTTATACTTCTATAATCACAAATTTCGACAAGGCTACACTATAAAAAATATTAATAAAGACAAACAATATTTAATCTATTCTCAATTTGACAACAGACGTCAAGAACAAAAGTTTGACAATAAATAGTATACATGCGTGTGTGCGTCAAATACATGGTATGTAGTGTGTGTAATGTTTTCTTTATTGATTTAATGTATCTTTTATGCATTATTTTAAAAAAAATATTAGCATTGTGCACTCCTTCTCTATATTCTCTATAAGTGTGAAAAATTTCATACTCCTCCGTCCGCGCAGTTTTCGTAAAAAGGGATACAAAGTTTTTGCTTCACGTATATAGATTATATTTATTATTTTATACATTATTATGCTATATAAAATTTTCATTTAAAAACTACGAGTACAGAAGCAATTATTTATTGAAATTGATGCCTATCGAAATCACCAATATCAAATAGGATCGCGATCGACCCGTAGCCTTAACAAATAATCACAAAGTTGTTATACTACTCCACCGGCCAATCTATTTTTGCGTTGAAGCAATCATACTTTTTTCATTACTTACATAAATCACCAATACAATCATGATTTGGTTTTGAATTTTATTAGGTTTGTCGGAACCCAATTATTTTTCAACACGCTTTCGGAAGGAATCTTTCAACGGAATTTTCGGCGATTCAAGACCGCCATTAAACTTTAAAATTTGCATAAGTACTTATCACGGACGCCTGACAATACAATAATTTTACTATTTTAGCTTCTCATGTATCATAATCGGGATAAATGAGATAAAAATTATGAGTGATTGGATGTACATTTTAAATTCGACTTGCCAATCGTTACGGCTGGTCCAACCAAACGGGGGTCTGTTTCGCAGTAGAAATGACCAAGCTAGTCGTGGTACCTGCTCGTACGGGTACATTATAGGGTACATTATATTATATACCCTGTAAACAAAAATAACGCGATTTTTTCGTAATAATATGCCGCTTTGATTTTTATGAACGCGATTAGCAACAATCGATGCTACTTTTAGTTCGAAATCGAAGTATTTTTTCCACATAACATTTTAATTTATCATAAATTCATCGTATTGGTTTGGCCTTTTGCACCATTGTTTCTTTTGTTCAACAAAGCCAAACAACAAGCAATCGTGAATTCGAGATAGCGCGGAAAACTATCATAAAGCAATCGGAACTTCTACGTGGAGGCCAAAAACTCCGGTAGCCTGTCAACGGCTGTGTGTGGAATACTTCCTATTTCTTTTATTGACCTAAATCGGTACACGAACCTGTGGCTCTCTTCGCGTTAAAGGAATAACGGAGCTCATGAATATCATAATGTGATTACCGCCACTGACTTTGAAACATGAACTCGAAGACTCAAATCACGCCTTCCGAGAATTGAAACCAAACGGAGGTCTGTTTCGCAGTAAAAATAGCGCAGTAAGCTTGTTGTGGTACCTGCTCACACGGGTACACTATATACCTATATATACCCTGTAAACAAAAATAACGCAATTTTTTTGTAATAATATGCCGCTTTGATTTTTATGAACGCGATTATCGACAATCGATGCTACTTTTAGTTTGAAATTGAAGTATTTTTTCCACATAATATTTCGAATGAACTTACATGAAACAGTAAGACTTAATGTGCCTTTCACAACTTCATTATATAGTTTACATGAATGCATGTCGCTAGGAATACGTTTTCCTTTGACAATTTGATTATATAGGTATAATAGTTCAATGAATCAGCCAATATATTATAATATTACAATTATCAAAATTGACAATAGGTAATACCTTTTTTTCTTCTTTTTTATTGCTTAGATAGGTGGACGAGTTACTAGGTCATTTGATATTAAGTGGTTACCGGAAGCTAAAGACATCACCACCCACCATGAGACACGAGTTCTAAATCAAAGTTTGACAGTACATCGGCTGCCCCACTCTTCAAACCGAAACGCATTACTGCATCACGACAGAAATAGGCAGGGTGAAGGTACCTGTGCGGACTCACAAGACATCCTACTAGCAGTAAAAAAAATCTGTCATTTATCATATGTGCCGATTTCAAATCGACTACTATCACTGCTCCTTCGTCAATCCCTGATGTTTTTTACTAGAATATAATCTATGCTTCTTATTTTGAATAAAGGGCAGTTTTTTTTCGATGCAAGCAATAATACGGCTTCTTGTCTCAAGGAGGGCGGTAGCGTGGGAGGCGCTCGGGCAGCTGTTAACAAATCCCACCTCTCTTGGCTGAGCCTTTGCTCGCCCACCTGTCGGGCCACCAGTAATCCTTCAATCATAAAAAAAAAAAACAAAAAAAAAAGCGTAGTGTCTATGAGTCTAGTAAGCCGCTTAATGCCATAAATGTATGTGGCCCGGTCTTTTATCAAACAAATATCAATAATAAAATAGTAGAAAAGGACAGTTCTACTGTAATATTAATTTACGGGGAAAGTAGGATTGCTTATAATTCGAATTTTGATCACTTTAATTATTAATTTCGGAATTAAATTCCGTTTTCTATTTTAGTAAATAATCAATTTATCTATAAATTGTAATAGAATAATTTAAATTATAAACTCTTATATATAGTTAATAAAAGATATTTATAAAGTGATTTCATGATGATTTAGAAAACAATATTCGCCTGTTTTTATATTTGTTTACCAATTTATCAGTCATTTAAGAGTCGATTTTAAACATTATTGTTGTGTTTGAAACAATATGTTTGAAGAAAGAAGCCTAGGGGTAGCCCAATTGTCAAACTCAACGGATGTATTTCACTATTAAAGCCAGTTTTAAAATTTTAATTAGGAGTTATCGATGTATCCACAAATTTAACACAGATAATTCATGTTCCGGTGGCGGCAACGAAAGCTGATTAAATAATATATTTTGCATAATAATAGCATCATAACACAATAATCTGAAAGTTCATTAATAATTCGATAGTTACGTGAATTTGTAGTATGTATAATTGACACTATAAAGTAAGTACGAATTGTAAGCTGCCGAGGTTCCCTGAACATGTTTGGCAAAAAAAAATGCACTGACGATGCCGCGATATTACAGCGCTATATCATTTTTTTTGCCAACGAAGACAGATGATCACACTGACGGATGACTCCTATCGTTTCTTATTGACAGCAGAAATGCCGAGGGCACATCCAAGCTAATGCGTGACGCATTTAGATCTAACCATGTAAAGATGCTAACCATGTAATGAAAATACGTGAAAATAATACTGAGGTTTAAATGAAGAGATATAGTTATTGTACAACAAAGTAATTTAGAAAACAACTAATGAAATTAAATGTTTTTATAGTTAAAAGGTATTTTTTTTTAAAATCATTAGATAGACTAGACTAAAGAAAATAAAAAATTAATGAATTATAAGTTGAACCAAATAAATATATATAAAATAAGCCAGGTAGATACTTATTCGAAGATGTATTTACTACAGCTATGAATATTGTGTAGATACATTTAAAATACATTAACTTAAATCTATAATGATCTAGATACACATTTATAACGATAATGATATTATATTTTGAAAGGTATGTTACTATATTGTAAAAATATACTGATATTGTGATCGTTAGTGCTGTGACAACATCGATAATCGAATTACGAAGCTTTCATGCGTTGACGTTATTAAATGTGTAACATATATTTTGTAATACATTTTCTGCGATCATTTTTCACGTCACTACTGATGCCATGTGACGCTAAATGATTTCTTTCATGGGAAGTGAATAAGTCGGATTCATGTTTGTACACTGATTTTATGTATACGTGCATGTAAACCTTTATTTCTATAACAATTGTTAATCGCATATTGGGGTTTTTGGGTTATGTTTGGCAATATGTAGTAGTTCTCAGGGTTAATGAATTTATATTTGATGCTTTTAGTACTATATAGACGAAGTAGATCTATGCTTTTAAAAAATCAAATGTTTCTATTGATTTTTAGACACGAAGTAGCTAGTGTCACGATGTTTAGCTAGCGTAGGCTTAGATGTTTTTACTTCTAATTTTACGGTTGCACCAATGATTACTCAAAATTATAATCAAATCTACTATTTCATTTTCACTTCGATAACATGGCCGAAATGCGATATTTCCTATAGATCCAAAGTAGCTGAGAAGGCATACCATCCATACTGACATTATGATTATGACTATTATTCTTTGATTAGGATTTTGGGTGTATTTGATGGTCTGTGATATCAATAACAGATCACAAGTTTAATCAAGTTTATACTTTACTCATTCATTATTTGTAGTATTAGCTTTTGCTTTTTAAATTTTAATTAAATACCTATCTCGCCTGTTGGAATTTGGAAGTTATCTCGTGAATCTCTAGGTGTCCTTTTCAGTGACAATGTTAGAAGCATTCCGTTGTTTATCACTAAGACGCGGTATGCACCTTTGCAACTGTATATCCAGTCGTAATACGTTTACTTTGTAAATTAGTTTCTGAGAAGAGCTGCATACTACATAATTTAAGTATCCGGTTCTATCAACGTTATTTGTTTAATTAGAAATTTACAAATAAAACTAACTAAACGTTAAAACCAAAACTTGCTTTGTAACTTGAGTTTTTTTTATTTATTACAAATTGCAATTCAGCTTAAATAATTTTCTACAGAAGTCTATAGGCTTCACAATTTCAATACCGACATCCGTCTTAAGATTTTATGTTATAGTCATCTATTCTCTATATATAAAAATGAATTGCTGTTCGTTAGTCTCGCTAAAACTCGAGAACGGCTGAACCGATTTGGCTAATTTTGGTCTTGATTATTTGTGGAAGTCCAGAGAAGGTTTAAAAGGTAAATAAATATGAAAATGCTCGGGATTAAATAAAAATAACAATTTCGTCTTTCCTTTGATGTGTCCCCCATCGGACAGATTCCTTTTGTTTGTTTTAAGTTTATTTTATACAAAAGTTTAGGTATTTTATTTATCAATTGAGGCACTATGAAGTCTGCCGGGTCAGCTAGTACTAATATATAAATCTACAGTGGTTTTTACGGATGTTCCGTTATAACTACTGAACCATGCATCCGGTTGACTTGAAACTTGGTAGAAAATACATGTAGTTAATGAATAGGCTAATATTTATAAGAGCTTTGGACTCCCTACACCAGGCCAGGGGGCCGTTAATGATGAGAATCTTTGTGGGGGTGAGAAATAATAATGTTAATTTTAAATGCCCAGCGAAGCGGACGGGTACAGCTAGTTGTATTATATTTTAGTTGTGCCATTTTTAAAATCAGCGCTGATTGCTTTACGGAAAACAGGCTGGATCACGGTAAATATCCGGGCAGATTCAAAGTATGCTTTACAACAAGAATTTAGTAAACTGTGCACAAAATTTTTTTTAGTTCGTGTTATACACAACATTATTTATTCCCTACGAACGGCGAAAACTGCTCTAGATCAAACTTACAGTTGAATCCTGGATATGGAATATATACATATGTGTACCTATAGGCAGGACTAAACTAACACCCTGAAGTAAGCGGAAGCCAAAGCCCAGACCAAAAACCAAGTCATAAATAATAAAATAACTTATTCTCAAAACGTGATAATAAGCCGCATAGGTGGATTTAATTATAAATAGGCTAATTCGTCATTGCTTAATGTTGTTCGATACAAGAAAAAGTGCGGATGTCAACAAACCGAGGAAAGAAATGATATAAATTATGTACAAAAAATTTATGGACCCGACGATACGAGAAGAATGTTAGTCGCTTTTGGTGATTTATAATAGTTACCTAATGATTGTATTAGGAGCATTTGGACCGACGCCAGTATTGGCGAAAGGAGGCTTAAGTTTTGTTTTCATAAGCTTTTAACTGGCCTTACGAGTGTCTATATCAGATTTATAAGCCTTAACTTTTAGAAACACCAGCTTTATGAAATATCGAGATACTGCTCTATAAAACCATAAAGTATTGTTATAAACGATAAGTTGCTTCTCAAAGTGTGCTATTAGAAAACAATATTGTCTAATAACAACCTTTTTTTCCCTACCTATGCTGATAGCCTTGAGAGGCTATTTCAGCTTCACCCTAAAGTGTGTAAGTGAGCTCACGGAACTCAAACCGGAGTGTTGCTAACACTGACCCTAGCAAGAGCAGTGCTTCGCAGAATCTACCACCGGATCGGAAACGCGACCCACTGAGAAGATCCGGCGAGAAACTCAGTGGGCAATCAACCTTTAACAACACATTAAAAACACAATTTTATTCTATATTGTAATGTGTATAGACTCTGTTTAGTAATAAACACAAAACAGGCAGCGAAATCGTAACAAAGAACCTGGATGTCGAAATTTTGTATTTAGCTTTTAATTATCATAACAAAAAAACAAAAAAGGTGTCTTCTCAATTTTTTACCATTTTTAACAATTGAATTAACTTAAAGAAAAGGACAGGAAAGTATGTGAGCATTATTTTACATCATAGCATTTAGATGTAGTGGAAATCTCCATGTTATAAGTTTGTCAGTTTCACTTTTATAGAAGTAAATCAATAGTGAATTCTCAAAAACAAAACAAAATTTTCATAGATTTGGAACTAAACCTGATCTTTATTATGGAACAATCAAAGTTCAGACCGTTCAATATTTATCAGGCAGTGCTGTCAGCGTTTTCGATAGGTATTTGACAGTTGATAGACTTGAGCAAAGACGTATTGATCAATAATATGAAAAGGCCAATGTATCAGCACTCTGCGCTACAAGACTGAAATTTAATCAATCTAAGACATCTGTGTGCTTAATGCGAATTTTTAACGTTCTCGATAGCGTAAAAGTTAACTCGAATTTGTGTTAACTTTTACGCTATCGAGAGCGTTAAAAAACTCGCACTACAGCTCGCACACTGAGCTCTCAGTTCAGCGTCTTACTCGGTCACGGAAGGCCATAAACACGTGTCAACTTCTGCAGTCAACCAGCCCTCCGATTTGAAAGATACAGCCCTTTGATACTTACTTCAAGTACTTCACAGTCACCGGTAGCGTAAAACTTTTGACAGAATTTAGGGAGAATCAGTTAAAATTCTTGATAAAACTGTGAAGTAATCTAATTAATAGCCGGTCTGACTATATTATATTAAAATCGTCTTTAACAGGCTCACTGGTTAACTTTGCAATTTTTGATAGACGAGGAATCACAGTGTTTTAATAAGTGGACACACACCACAACGAACACGAATAAATTTCCTATTTATTATGCACAAAAACTTCTATTCATCAAATTTTTAAATGGTTCCGCAACATCAAAGCAAGATGCAAATGTTATTTATTTTGAAATATTGTGCTCGTTGTTTGATGTTTGCATATCCAATTTAATAACACAGGCAAGTTGTTTGAAGCAGGAAAAATAGACGATGCTCACCCCAGAGGTTGGTTGGGTGATTTAACTTTTTTTTTGTATTTTTTTTGCCACGTCCATGGAGTTTTCTGAGCGTTAGTAGAGGGCCTTTTTGCCTACCTATTGTTAGTAATCTCGGGGGCTATGTTCGCATTAGAACGTGTGGGCGAGCTCACGGGGCTCAACCTGGGTGTTGTGGGATGGCCATCTTTAAACTAAATTTGAAAAGAGGAGTCAGCGATAGACAGCGGTTTGGCTGTGTCCCTGGTATTTTTGAGTAGCCACTCAGGATGGTGGTAGTCCAAAGTGAATCTAAAGAGATATAAAAAATGAAAAAGAAATGCATTTGCACTGATTTTTGATATTTTTGTTATTGCACTTTTCTGTTTTGACTAAAATAAGTGAAAGAACCTTTAAATTCTACTTCGCATTTACTATACCTTTGTTTTAACAAACGAATACATTAAGAGTCAATGAAAGAAAACTATTTGAAAATTAGTAGTTAGAAAAAAATTTAAGAAGTTTTGTGGCTCTTGTATGAGATTGATTAGATAAAAATATATAACGTTTTTTTCTTCTCTTCTATCAGATCTCATCTATTCAGCTCTTCTATTTATAACAAAAGTGTTAGTTTGTTAATATACTGTGGCAGAAATATAAAAATACTCTCGAATAGACGGACCGTGTAATATAAGCTGTCAAGAATTATATTAGAGTCCCTTGGTAGATCAAGGAACAATAAATCTTTTGAAATACAATATTAGAACGATTCTTGCGATAAATTTAGTCCTTGGCTTGTTTCATAGGGATTATTTTCTGTATTTCTAATGTTGTCACGGCATGGTTGATGTTGAGTCATTACTGGTGATTATTACCGTTTTAACACTGCAAAACCAACTCATCGTAATATGATGAGTTAATAAACACGCCTTTATTTTTGTAACTAACTGTTATTTTTGTAATTAATTAGGACTATATCTTTCAAAAAAAGATTAAAGTCTGGCAAAAGGAAGAGAGGCCGCCCCAGAACAACTTGGCGTCGCTCGGTGGAGCAGGAGCTAGGGGTCTTGGGCATGACGTGGGAGGAGCTAGAACAGACTGCCCAAGACCGATATAAATGAAAAAATTTGATTCGAGCCCTACACCCCAGCAGAGGGTAATAGGAAAGAATGATGATGAATGATGATATCTTTCAGAATATGAATGACAAGCTCAGCTTGAATTTCCCTATGAGATATTCGATTCTTGTCTATACATACATATAGGTAAACAGGATATTGCAATCGAATGGTTCACTTGAATCGTAGATTGAAACGGGAATTGTAATAACGCATCGCACTGTGTGTAGGCACTATCATCAGAAATTGAACCGATAGAAGGAATTTCCAATGGAATTCTGACGTGAAGCAATGAAGCGTTCCTATTTCATTGGTGAGACAGCCGTCATTCATATATTTTCATTTAAGATTAAAAAACACGCTTTGTGTCACAGTGGTATTATGGCCTGTGTATAATAAAGAAAAAAAAAGGGTGCGTGTACTTATGTACGCGCGTAAGAAGTTATACTTTATTTTTATTCAATTTATTTCTTTTTTTTTAATATGACATAATTAATAATAAATATTTAACGTTAATAATTTAATAATATTTAGCATGAATTATAGCAATTATATTAAATAATAATTTTGTCATTTATCAATATTGTCATATTATCATATTGTCATGTTATCAATATAAATACACAGTGAACAGAGGCAGCGTGCGTGCCAACATGCGCCACTAACAGAGGTTCCATTTCTGTTTTGTTGGTAGCATTTTTTCTTTAGTGGGCAACTTCATTTCTGTTAATTTTGTGTCACGATGCGCGCGCATCGTGAAATTTCACTCTCATCAATTTTTCATAACGCGCCTAAAGAAGTATAACTTCAAAAATCGTCATGGTAAAACGTACAGTAGTACACTGCATCTACTACTACTACTCCTAAGTTCAAATCCCGCAGGCAAGTATTTTCGGAAATACGAAAGACGTGGTCCTGTGTGACCAAGCGGTGAACTGAATTACCATCTAATGTAATATAGGCAAGGAAAATTCAGTGATTTTTTGTGGGGTCCTCGCGTTCCCTTCCGGGGTCACGGATCGGACCTCGCCAAAATTCCTAATACGACTACAGTAATGTAACATAATAAAGACTAATTACTATCAATAAATGTGGTCTTATTATTATTATTACTATATGATTAAATCCTTATCATAATATAGCCAAAATGGCATCATAGAAAAGCTCCTAAATGTTAAATGTACAGCTTTTATTTAAAATTACTTTTACAATTTAAACCCCGTATTTATTATTGTCAGTATATGATTTTTTAATACTTCAATTTACTCAAGTAAAGGTCTAAAAGAATATATAATTATACCAATTAAAATATCGAACATCGTTTATTCCAATAAGGTTACTTGTTTATTGAAAAAATTTGAATGCCCAGTAAATTGGTAGAGAAGGCTATAAGACCGTACATAAATAGATGTAGGTAATTTACGAGTACATAATAATTTGACATGAGTCCTCACGTTATTTATCTT
Organism: Bombyx mandarina; assembly: GCF_003987935.1. Next base: position 4,567,436 of record NW_021011477.1, read on the forward strand.
GCCTCTCGCAATCTTCTAGCCTGTATTATCCGTCCGGATTTCTTCTCCATTGTGTTCTAGATATATAAACGATGTCACTTGACCCTTTGAATTATATTCAATGCTTCATATACTCCGAAATGTCATTTTATTTAATACGGAAGATCTTTCATTTTCAATGTGAATGGAAATTTCGATTTTCGGTAAACATTCAGAGATCAATGGCTTATGTAGAATTTTTTTGGTTTTTTTTTTCATTAAAATTTTGTTTTCATGTTTGATGATCAAGATAAAAAATATTAGAAGTAAGTTAATAGTATAAGTTAATTAGTAAAGTGTGAACGTTACTTAAGAAACTTGTCCTCGAGAAAATGTCTTAAAATAAACACTTTAAAATCTGATAAACTCATTTTATAAAAAAATCGCATGTCATAAACATTACTCAAATTATTTCAAAACATTATATAAATATTGTTGTTGTATTTAGTTAGACTGATATAATTTTAATGTTTATTTACTCATTAACTATTCCGCACTCAGTTCTCTCGTAAACTTGACAATGATGCAAAGCGGATTTTAGCTTGTGCCCGTACACGGATTGTGAACCAGGATTATATTCCCTTTGCTTGTTCAGTGGGAACAATCTGGCTTTGGAATGAACGTGAGCTTCAATTTGAAATAACATAATTTAAGTTATTGAAGCTACGTCAAGCGCTTTGTAAAAGTTCATTTAGAAAGATCTAGAAAATCCCGGCCACGGTTCGCCGTCACTATGAATAAATGAATGAATATATCATTATTCATAAATTCTGTTCGCTCAAATGATCCAGAAAACATTCTGCGACGGAATAAAATAACATATACTAAGTTATATTATGAAAAAGAATGGAATCTGTAAAAAAATCTATACTAACACTTATCACAATTAGTCAAACAAAATATTTTACGTTTTTCATCACTTTTAATTAGACACACAAAGAAAAATATACCATTAGATACTTATTAAAATACGGTGAAACTCGGTCAGGGTTGTGACTGACTAAATGTAATACACCCATTTGTAGAAAATAAAGACATGCTATCAGCCTTAGGTTAATGACACTATTGCAGAAACATCATCACCGTCCGGTGTATTATTAAGGAGGGTACAAGAGACAAGCATACAAAGTAATATTCATTGTTATGTATTTAAACTATTTTATTATAAACAAAATACCGTCAGACAAATGAAAAGAGATAAACCACATTTGATTACTTTAAACTTTGATTGTATCATTATTGTATTGAATGTTACATCGTCTTTAAGTATTAAGAAACAAACAATTTTGAACGTCTATGTTAGTGTAACCTTATCTCATAAGTACCTAACATTGTAAATACGGTAGAAACAAAAAAACAAGAATATTTGCAATTGTAAATTTAATTCAAATATCGTGTTCTGGAAGTAGATACTCGCATTATAGATTTCAAGTTGAATATTAATTACCACGGCTTCTATAGGTACTTCGAAATTTAACATATTTATATTCAATACATCAATAAACGAATATAATGCAATTGGGACAGTTGAGAAATGGCGATGATATTAAATCCTGCGTCATGCGTAGCCGCTGGAAATTTACACGATTATCACGCCATTACTGATATGCAGTCTGTATGCTTAGTTTTTTATAACAACTATATCAGAATTAATTGCATAGGTGTAATAAATTACGCGTTCATAAATGGAGCGTCAAACGCAAGTCGATTTATGGAACATTCCATAGTAAATTCATTGCCCGACTACATTCGCTGTCAAATAATACCATGGTGCCTACACAAATTATACGTTTTTATGTTTTTTATGTGTACATAAATAATCACTTTGATCCCGACTCGCATTATAGACAAGAACTGGTGGTAGGACCTCTTGTGAGTCCGCACGGGTAGGTACCACCGCCCCGCCTATTTCTGCTACTGAGACCTTAGAACTTCTATTTCAAGGTGTGTGGCGCATTTACGTTGTAGATGTCTATGGGTTCCAGTAACCACTTAACACCGGGTGGGCTGTGAGCTCGTCCACACATCTAGGCAATAAAAAAAAATTGAAATGTCGTATCGTAATCAAACTTGTTTCTGTAATACACGATTTCCAAAAAATCTACAAGAATTTTTTAAGTTAACTAAATTCCAAAATGGTTATTTTCTGTGACACGATATTATAAGTAAAAACAATTAAAACGTCCTTTCCGAAGTGCAATCAAATTAAGAAAATGAAACACAGTTAATCCGCGATATGCTACAAACGTTTTCTTTTGAAAATAAAACGGGTGCCTTTTATTAATATAATTGAAAACGAGTTCTTCTTATTCGCGGTTTTTATATTAATATCCTTCTAACATAAACCTCGTTAATTTTTCATATATTAAGTAAATGCTTTGTTGCAGGAAATACGGAATTTCGAAGCGACTCACTTGACGACGGTGATCAGAATTATGACCCGGAACACGTTTCTGACTGAAATACGACTTGAAACATGACGATTGAAGCCGCCCCGAACATAACGCAAACCCTAACTAGCCTTTTCGAGGAAATGCTTCTGGAAACGGAAGCTTCAAGCCACAATGAAAGTAATCTCGACCTGTCACATTTCCTGTCGGCCTTACGAGTGCAATCGAACAGCAGCAACCATGAGCCCCTGGACTTCGGCACCTTGATTAGGCTGGTCGATGGATTTCGGAATAAACTAAATTTAAGCCGGCCCATTGAGCCAGCGTGTACGTATTGCGATGGGAACATCAGGGATGTTATCTTGGCCTATAATAGTATACACGGATACATCAGTCTTATCGTAAGTTTTTAATGACATTGTCAATGCTAATAATGTGTTAGTTACAATGTATGTTTAATGTGTATATATAAAGCTGTGGCAATTCCCAGTAGAATTAAGAGCAAGTACCTCTGGAATTTAGGTTATCAGTGATTTTTACAAAAATTTATAACCTAATATTGAACAAAAAAAAAACGGCTTCATAAAACAAAATCAAATCAATTTAGTCGAAGCGTTTTTTTGCCTGAAGGAAAAGTACCTTTTTAAAATCGCTTAACAAACGGGAATAGACAATAAATGCAAAGAGACGGTGTATTCGCCGAAGGATCAGTGTGCTTAGTGCGAGTTTTTTAACGTTCTCGATAGCGTAAAAGTTAACTTAAATTTGTATGGAGCTGGAACGTTTGCCTACGTTTGCCGCTAGGGGCGCTGTTCCAACTACATACAAATTTGAGTTAACTTTTACGCTATCGAGAACGTTAAAAAACTCGCACTAAGCACACTGGACACGAGTAGCAATTTCACGTTTAATGCACTCACTGCTTGAACATTCGCAGGCAACTTTTGATTCCGAGCGAATGCTCACTGCGAGGACAAATCAATCCATGAAATTGTAAATATATATAAAACTAGTGATCCCCTCCGGCTCCGCTCGGATCTTTAACAAAAATTACACCGGCCGACAAATGAAAATTTTTTGAAAGTTGTTTGTATTTGAGCCACAAATATCACCAATTTATACTATTTTAAACACAAAAACACCTACATCTTTGCCCTATCACATCAGATTTTTTTAAAAGAAGGAAAAAGCATTTTTTTTTCATAATTTAAAGAAAAAATCAATAATCATATTACAAAAAACATATATTTGAACATTTACAAAGAAAACATTGAGTCTAAACAATGCTACAGGACTATTTAGAGTGACATCTTTTACGTTTCGCGACAAAATTACGTCTGGGTGTAGTTTTTTTGTGAGTATCTTCAGTAATATCACGTGTCAGTGACCAGCAGTAATCAGCCATCATATTCACATTCCATCGACCTTGGTACCTTGTCTCCATAGTTTTTATGTCCTGATGAAACCTTTCTCCCTGCTCTTCACTGTAATCACCAAGATTATCAGGAAAAAAGTCCACATGTGGATCTAGAAAGTGGAGTTTTATGCTCATATTACACCCAAATTTTTGATACTTATCCAATTAGTTTGCAACCTTATTTTTATAGTCGGGATGTTTATTATTTCCTAGAAAATTGTTGACAACATCTTTGAACGCCAGCCAAGCATCTGATTCAGTGTTATTCAATGTGGCATCAAATTTTTCATCAGCCATCAAAGATCTGATTTGCGGTCCATCGAACACTCCTTCTTTAATTTTTGCATCAGATAATCTTGGAATTTTTTTACACAGGTATTCAAAACTAGCATTGTTTTTATCCAATGCTTTAACGAACTGTTTCATCATACCGAGTTTGATATGAAGCGGAGGTAGTAAAATTTTTTCAGNACCTCGTTCGTGCTGCGATAGACGACTGGCCGCGCAGATTGAAGGCCTGTATTCAAAATCACGGAGGTCATTTTGAATAAACTTTAGTGTCATAAGAATCTATGCTTTGTTAAGTTCATTTTGGTATATGAATGGTTACATAATGAATAAACTTGTTTCAATTATTTTACATTAAACATGTGACAGAATTTATGACCTGACTAGGTAATAATGTATTCTATAAAATCGTAGTACATTATTTTATTCTATCATCAATAATTTTCGCAGGGCACGCCATGTAAAGAATATTTTAGATAATTTTTCTACACCTTGGGTTACATTATTGGAGTTTTAGTAACGATCCCAATTTTTTTGCAAAAAAGATTATAGCCTATGTCACTCGGGAATAGTGTAGCTTCCAAATAGTGAAAGAATTTTTCAAATCGGTTCAGTAGTTTCGGATCCTATTCAATATAAACAAACAAACAAATCTTTCCTCTTTATAATATTAGTATAGACAACAAGAAGATAACGTAATAACTACCGCGTCTTTAATCGTTTAGCTCGTTCGTTTATCGAAAAACAAATTAAAAAAGGCGCCATCCAAAACGATCAAATAATACTTGGAATTTGATATCATTTTTATGGAAACTAGAGTAAATATTAATTAGCTGATGTTATATTAATGACTTGTCTGGTTCTATCTTGACAGTAAATCATAAATCAAGGTGATGCGCTGTTGAACATTCAGATAACGCAATGTCTACTGTGGGTGAATAAAAAATACATTACTCTATTTAATCAATAACGCAGCTTAGAAGAAGTCCGGCAAAAACCTAAATCGCGGTAACAACATTTTCAAGATAAGTTAGCTTAATATCAGTTCTAAAAAACAGTCGGTCTACCGATAAGACAGGCTTGATCGAAAATCTTCTTTTTCTCTTCTCCTATTAGTAATTGATGTACTATTTATTACCAAGAAGACCTCAGTAAAACAAACAACGACCTTGAAATTACTTGCTCTTATATACACGTACCTAATATATGTACAGAACCAGACATTATATCTATTCTATACTAATATATAAATCTACAGGGGTTTTTACGGATGTTCCGTTATAACTACTGAACCGTGCATCCGATTGACTTGAAACTTGGTATCTATATAGAAAATACATGTACTTAATGGATAGGATAATAATGTTTATATGAGTGTTACTCCCTACACCAGTTGCGGGGGCGTTAATGATGAGAATCTTTGTGGGGGTGAGAAATAATAATGTTAATTTTAAATGCCCAGCGAAGCGGACCGGTACAGCTAGTATTATATAAATGCCAACTTTTCTATAATGAAAGTACTACGAGCTGTTCGAAAAATTAGGTTAACTGAGCTGTGATGAGTACCGACAATACGTTATATATGTAATCTATTCCCTTGATCGATTTTGTATATCGATAATTGGCGTGTAACTGCTATGAGTTCCAGTATCGAATAACAGCGATTAAGGGACGTTCCACTCATTATAATCGTTTTTTGATGAACGAAATCATGGGTTTTTTTTTTTAAACGGCTTCGTATGCGTAGAGTTTTTATCCTTTAATTTTTATTATTGCTTACCCAGCAAGTTTTCATGATTCATGAAATTTATCATTAATAAAGATCCGAGTACTTTCTAAATTAATAAGACTATAAAAATAATATGAAATACCTAGTCTTTTAATCTAATTATTAAAAACCATTAAGAACTTTACAAAGAAACAATTTCATTAGTATAAAATTTATTGCATGAAGTGCTCTTTGAAGTTGCGTACCGCAAACGTTTGCCATTTCTAATTAAAATTTGATTCAATGAGTCTTGTATAAATTCAATCTTAATACATTTTAGCTTCTGTTTTTTTTTTTTGGGATGGCACGTCTTTGTATTGACCTTTGAAACGGCGGTGCATGATTCTTTGGCGGCAGAAATAGGCCGGATTCTTGCACCTACTCTTGCGAGGTCATAACAGAGTCATTTGGGCATTGTCATTATGATCTAAAAATACATTATTAGATTCTTGAAAATTAAAATTTATTAGCCAATAATCGAAAAACAAACCACCTTTATTCAATTCACCAACGCTTTTTTCAATTTTTTCAAAGAGCACTAATACTCCTACATGTATATAAGGTTCAGTATATAATGTGTACAGATAAAACAAGACATACATAAACATATAAGGTAACAGATGTTTCTTTTCACAAGGTATGCTTCTTCGGGAGCTTAGCCAACACATTAAATGTGGCAGTCCTGACGAGAAGGGATCTGGCTGCGGCGCCTATCAACCGTCTTCTGAAGTGGCTAGCTGTAGCCGATGTCTTCGTCATGCTGGAGTATGTGCCGTTCGCCATATATAGATATTTGGTGAGTCTGCGATTTACGCTTTTATCAAATGAAAAATGGAATGGTTTTTTTTTAATTGGTCTTTGCCTATATCCAATTAAGTTCAAAGTGGACTTTTTGGCGGGAACGCGAGGTATCAAGTTGTGCGATTTGTTTTATTTTGTCTATTAAGTGTTTCTTCAGGCTTAAATGTGTAATAACGGTGGTTTATTAACTGTTTAATATCTGTGAAAGTGCACAAATGTGGGAAAATGAAACAAAGCCGTTGGATGTAACTTCTCGGGATCCTTCAAAAAGTCCACTGAAAAAATCTCAGTAAACGACCATAATTTTACTGAGATAATATTTCATCCCATATCATCTCATCTCATTTCATTTAATTTCATCCCAGTTGATTAATACCTCAAATTCTTCATTTCATTTCACTCCATATTATCATCTTTCTTTATATATAAAAATGAATTGCTGTTCGTTAGTCTCGCTAAAACTAGAGAACGGCTGGACCGATTTGGCTAATTTTGGTCTTGAATTATTTGTGAAAGTCCAGAGAAGGTTTCAAAGGTAAATAAATATGAAAATACTCGGGATTTTAAACAAAATTATCATTTTTTTTCCCTTTGATGTGTCTGTCCTCCGTCGGACGGATTCTTTTTGTTTATTTTAAGTTTATTTTATACAAAAGTTTAGGTCTTTTATTTCTCGATTGAGGCACTACGAAGTCTGCCGAGTCAGTTAGTTTTTCATAAAAATATCCCATATCATTTCATTTCATTTCATGCCATGCTATGCCATGTTTCATATTAAATTAATCAGCTTCATTTCATTTCATAATATCATATTGCATAAAAAAATATATACCTAGTCAGGTCATAAGTATTGTCACACAGTAAAAACTTTTCTTTTAGAATGCTGGCCACAAAAAAGTTTATTGAATTCGAATTTGGAATTGTTCATGAAAATAAAAATGTATACTTTTAGAATTTTACTCATTTTTAAATATGGAGTGGACGCTTAAAGAAGACCGTGTTGCAGTTATTGCGTTGCATCGTTGCGGTTACGCGCCAATTCAAATTTTTAACATACTGAAAAATTTGAATATAACCAAAAGATTCGTTTATCGTACCATCAAACGATACAATGAAGACTCTAGTGTAGATGACAGGTCAAGAAGTGGTCGCCCTCGGTC
>NW_021011477.1:4575313-4603946 GCF_003987935.1 Bombyx mandarina
ATACAGTCAAACCTGGATAAGCGAGAGTTCAAGGGAGCACAATCTCATTCTCGCTTATAGAGGTTTCTCACTAACCCGAGTTTCTCGCTAATGCTCCCTCTGAATTTCGATTCGCGATTTTCCGCATTCAAATGCATTCACTATTTTAAGTTTATGACTTTAATGACAGTACTTTAATTTTCCGTTTTTACATGATGCAGAACAGAACTTTCCTTCGCAATTGATTAACGATAAACTGAGTAAGTTCGACAAACAGGACGGTACACAGGCACACGTGTCGATTCGAAAATAATGCGATAAAAGAATACGATAAAATAACAACGTTATTTAGTTCCACGAAATAGAATAGGTTCAGTATTCACGAGAAAACCATACAAAAACAATGATAAGAAGTTCCACAAAAGTTAAAAATGAGTCATAAAATAGCAGATGTTAAATTTGTAATTTGTTTTGTCATTTGTTCCTCCTAAATAATATAAATAAATAAATAAAGCTCGGCTGTCGCATAAAGAGGTATAGATAGGTAGCAGTCTCACTTACGGAGGTCCATGAGGAAAAAACGACTCTCTCTTGCAGAGGTTTCTGTTTCTCGCTAATAGAGGTTTTGGGAGCTTAAAATGACGGGGCCTTGCTATTACTCTCACTTATAGAGTTTTCTTACTTATCCAGTTCTCACTTACCCAGGTTTGACTGTATATGTTTTCAATTCGAAATTTTATTTCTTCAATGTTTAAATATCTTTAGTAATTATAAGTAATTCTTCAGAACAGTAAGTCACGATAATATTTCGTGTCGTAATGAGCTTCAGTGCAAAACTATTTCCTTCTAATTAATTATTTCTCATCTTCATGACACGAATATCATAAGGTCGGGCTCTCCATCAACAAGAATCGTTAACATTAACAAAGATGAAGCTGTAAGTGAACGATTCCGTTTGGAATAAAAGACGAATTATATCATTACGAATGTATCACTAGCATTTATTTCATGAACGATGAACAACAGACTATGATATCGACTATACGTTTTGATTTCCTACATACTGCAAACTCCCATTCACTTAGGTCATCGGAGAATTTAATGCTGAAGTTTCCGGCTCACGGGACGTTATATTATGACCATTCCTTTGTGGTTGAAGCAGTCCGTTTATGGAATGCACTACTATGATGGGGCAGCCGTTGTACTATACTGAGACCTTAGAACTCATATCTCAATATATTTCAATTGATTGGTACACCGCGTGTAATTCGTTTCCAAATGATTCTTATCCACCTGATGGTTGTCTGAAAGAGATCGCTCTTAGCGATAAGACCGCCAATTGTTTTTTTTTTGTATTTAATGTTTTGCATTGTTTTTTTTGTGTACAATAAATAATACTGTCTCTATTTATTTATTTTTGCTTATATGGGTGGACGAGCTCACAGCTTACCTGGTCTTAAGTGGTCACTGGAGCCCTATAGACATCTACAACGTAAATGGGCCACCCATCTTGAGATATAAGTTCTAAGACCTCAGTATAGTTACAACGGCTGCCCCACCCTTCAAACCGAAACGCATTACTGCTTCACGGCAAAAATAGGCAGGGTGGTGGTACCTACCCGCGCGGACTCATAAGAGGTCCTACCACCAGTAAATCACAAGAGGCCTACCACCAAGTGTGCCTCAAGGTGGGTTGCGGCATTCACGTTGTAGATGTCTATGTGCTCCGGTAACAACTTAACACCAGGTGGGCCGTGAGCTTGTCCACTGATCAAAGCAATAAAGTAATAATAATAAAACATGAGATTTAAGTCTCAATTCTATGGNCGTATTCCGCGTGTCCAACGAGGTCATTTTCCATCCTCGCTCATGGTATGGTTGGGAGTTTCTTATTGGGGCTAAACAGAGGTACATTTTTGTGAGAAAGGTGTAAAAACGAATGCAGTTGTGTATCAAAATACAGTCCTGACGAACCTTGTGGAACCTGTTTCTCATACCATGTTCAATAACAGGCACTGGGTATTCCAACAAAATTCGCCGGCAGCTCATAGAGCGAAGAGCACACAAGACTGGCTGGCGGCGCGTGAAATCGACTTCATCCGGCACGAAGACTGGCCCTCCTCCAGTCCAGATTTCAATCCGTTAGATTACAAGATATGGCAACACTTGGAGGAAAAGGCGTGCTCAAAGCCTCATCCCAATTTGGAGTTACTCAAGACATCCTTGATTAAGGCAGCCGCCGATATTGACATGGACCTCGTTCGTGCTGCGATAGACGATTGGCCGCGCAGATTGAAGGCCTGTATTCAAAATCACGGAGGTCATTTTGAATAAACTTTAGTGTCATAAGAATTTATGTTTTGTTAAGTTCATTTTGGTATATGAATGGTTACATAATGAATAAACTTGTTTCAATTATTTTACATTAAACATGTGACAGAATTTATGACCTGACTAGGTATATACAAAAGATTAGGCTGTATGGTGTGATACCTCTGCCGTTCCATTTGGAAAAATAAAACTACTACTACTACTTAAGTTCAAAGTTCATTTGTGTCATAAATGTCAAAGTCCAACAGCTCACTTGAGACTAGTTCCAACCAATACGTGTATTTCGTTCGCCATAATTGCAGAAAAACGTGACAGGATTGCACTAGTCTGTGTAACTGAAATGAAAGTTTCTTTGTGTGTTTGTCCTCGAAGTATTTCTTAGTCATTTACTCCTGGAACTGCAGAGAAAGTTTCTGTCACGGTACATACGGGTGGCGTTAGCGTAGTTTGGATCATCGGAGTCTACGGAGGGACTTCGGTTGTCTGTGTAGTTGGTACCATATGTTACGCGGGGATTACTCTGTGGACTTCTTGGTTTAAAATCGTACTGCCCGCCACTAGAGCAGAATTCGTCCATATAAACTAGAAGCATTGCACTCATCTATGGGTGTGGTGCTTTTTCAGATATATAATCTTTAAACGACGTCTATGCATTGTCCATATCTGTAATTTTTGGGGTATATGATTTTAATTTGTGTAATCACTGGTGGTAGGACCTCTCGGGAGTCTGCACGGGTAGGTATCACCACCCCGCCTATGTTACCGCCGTGAAGCAGTAATGCGTTTCGGTTCGAAGGGTGGGGTAGCCGTTGTAACTAACTATACTGAGACCTTAGAACTTATATCTCGAGGTGGGTGGCGCATTTACGTTGTAGATGTCTATGGGCTCGAGTAACCACATAGCACCAGGTGGGCTGTGAGCTCGTCCATCCAACTAAGCAATAAAAAAAAATAAAAAAAAAATAAAAAAAAGTGTGTGTGTCCGCTCCGACGCACGACTGGAGTTTACTGGATATAAAAAATTAAACGAAACAATACGAGAAATAGTTCTATATTACGACAACACGATACACTACAGATTATTAACAAATTAACGAGACACAAAACAAACGACTAACAAATATATGAAAATACAATAATGAGAGAAACGCGCGATCAGTACGAGGCTTTGTGGCGGACTGCCGGTGCAGCAGCCCGGCGTCACCTGCGATAACGCATTTCGTGTGACATGCGCAATCAGGCGCATAACGCATTTCGTGTGACATGCTAGTACGATTTTGGTCCCCATAATTTTCATACCCCGGGCCTATATATGTAAATCGATTCTAAAGGAGTAAACTCCAAAAATTACAACGCTGACCATTCACCATCCGGAGGGTCATATCCTCTTATGTCTACGAAGGCAATCAAATATTTAAATTACAAATGAGTTCTAACTCTCAATTTTTACAAGACAACGGCTACCCCACTTTTCGAACTGAAACGCATTATTGCTTTACAGCATTAATAGCCGAGGTGATAATGCCTACCCGTGCGGGATCACAAGATACCCTATCAGCAGTAATAAATATAAATTTCATATAATATAAAATATATTTTCTCAATTCGAAATATTATTCCTTCAATGTTTAAACATATTTAGTGTAATTATAAGTAATTCTTCAGAACAGTAAGTCACAATAATATTTCGTGTCGTAAGGGGCCATCCATAAAGTACGTCACACGTTAATGGGGAGGGGGGGTATCACCGAAGTGTGACATCGTGTGACAAGGGGCATGGGGGGGTCAATACTTTTGTGACGTCACCACATGTTAAAATTTAAAATACTAAAACGCAAAGTTTGTATGTGAATTAAAAATTTTAAAAATTTACAAACTTGATCTATATTTATTAATAATTTAGCATTCTCGCTATGCGATAATCTCTCATGCAACGTCATTTAACTTCTAGAGCGGCGGCGTTGTAATGCAAGTGAGACACTCAAATTAGGATGTTCCTGACGTTCAAATTCAGAACGAAAATGAAGTGCCTGATTTACCAGTAATAGCTGATATAAAAGAGTGGATCCAAAGTCCATGGACACTCGATAATTAAGTTTTTTATCTTTAATTAATATAATTAATCGTTTATTATTTTCTAACTAGTCGTTTGTTNCCGCCAATTGTTTTTTTTTTGTATTTAATGTTTTGCATTGTTTTTTTTGTGTACAATAAATAATACTGTCTCTATTTATTTATTTTTGCTTATATGGGTGGACGAGCTCACAGCTTACCTGGTCTTAAGTGGTCACTGGAGCCCTATAGACATCTACAACGTAAATGGGCCACCCATCTTGAGATATAAGTTCTAAGACCTCAGTATAGTTACAACGGCTGCCCCACCCTTCAAACCGAAACGCATTACTGCTTCACGGCAAAAATAGGCAGGGTGGTGGTACCTACCCGCGCGGACTCATAAGAGGTCCTACCACCAGTAAATCACAAGAGGCCTACCACTAAGTGTGCCTCAAGGGGGGTTGCGGCATTCACGTTGTAGATGTCTATGTGCTCCGGTAACAACTTAACACCAGGTGGGCCGTGAGCTTGTCCACTGATCAAAGCAATAAAGTAATAATAATAAAACATGAGATTTAAGTCTCAATTCTATGGTACAACGGTTGCCCCGCCTCACCGGAACAGATTTTACAGAAATCTGCAGAGGATTACGCATAAATATATTATATTTTTGCGGGTTTGATCTTTATTACACGATGTAATTCCTTCATTTTGTATTAATAAATAAAAGAAAAACCAAAACAAAACAGACCAAAGGAATTAAAAACTTTGTAATAATTATGAAAGAAATTTGAAAATTATTACAAACGAAATGCAAATCGATTTGACGATTTAATATGATTTAATGACAAGGAAGTCGGAAACGCAGTCGCTTTACAAAGATATTATGCTTAATAGCCAACTCGATTTTATCGACTTTTTTGTTTGTACTATCTTGTTTATTTTATATGCGTATGAGTAACTGCTCAATCGATCATCGTGAAATTTGCATACGCAGTATCTTTCCTAAATCCTGTTCTGTAGTAGGAGGTATCTCTTGTCCGGAAAAAGTACTGTTCCCGAGGGACATATATATTAATTATGTTTTTACATTAAAACGACCGAAATTCCGCGTAAAAGCTATTTTAGTATAATTATTTTACGTCACGTTAAACGTTGAAGATCACTGGTGAACATTCAAAAGGCTTTCATGCTAAAATCACGTATAAACAAATATTATTTTTCAAATAAATTGTTGGTTAAATCCTCGGCAATAAGCTGATGTCACTTATAATTTGAGCATATTTGCTCAACGAAAATAGGGCACTTGTTTTGGGCTTACATCATCGAAGAATGTATAAGTAATGTAATTTATGAGGGTTGTTCTTCCATTACCCGAATTCATAATGTAAAATATGAAGAAAAAAAAGATGATTCGATGCTACCGTAGCTACTGAATTATTACTTTTTTAATATGTGCTTTCATGGCCCATAATCTGTGGTTTACTCTGCACAAAACGCAATAGACGTGTTTATTACTTGAAAAAATGATATAATTTAGTTTAATACGTATTTTTATTATTACTTTTTGCGTAGAGCTCAAGTGATGATGGCTAACTTAGCGTTGAATGATAAGTGGGGCCAATGGACAACAACGCTTGGAACCCACTTGGAAACATTTAGCCTAAGTGTTTGCAATTGCATTTGAAAGCATTCTTTCCTTAGACATTAATACTTTGCGATAGAAATGGTAAAGATCAAGACGTTCTAAGCAATTTTCAAAACAGGGCTTAGAGGGAGATTGATAACAAAATAAAGTCAAAAAGCTAGTTTCTTAAATAAAAGTGATGTACGACTATTCGATTATGTATTTTTTGTTTCGTTATTGTAATTAGGATCCTAAAATAAGATTATATTTCTTATATATAAAATTTTCGTGTCACAATGTTAGTTAACCATACTCCTCTGAAACGGTTTGACCGATTTTTATGAAATTTCTCTGAGTCTGAGAATCGGCTACTATCTCTTTTTCATACCCCTAGGTAATAAGGGCTGTCCACCCCTTTTTTTTTTTTTTGACAATTTTTTTGTTTGTTATATTGAGGCATTATGTGGTTGAATGAGGTTTTGTTATTTTTATATTCCCTCTTTCACTCTTTTACCACATTCTTACATACTTACAATAAGTTAGTTTTTTTTTTCTACACTAGAAACTCACTAGAAATCTTATACATATATAGCAAAACAATTTTTGCCGGGTCAGCTAGTTTAATATAATAATATAGAATGTTGCACGCCAGAAGTCATTAAAAAATAAATACAGTGCTTAAATTTCTGTCGAGACTTTATTTGTGCGTTTAAAACAGAAACAAAAAGAGAAAATGTTCACCTACCTATAGACATAACAGCAGTATCTAATCGCTTTAGTGGACCTGGAATCGATCTAACAGTTGATAGTGAAATCGGTCTAACAGGCGATAGCGATAAATCAACAAGTCCCAGTAAGCCACTACTAATTGGTTTCTGTGGAATTGAGGATCTTAAAAATTTACTGAGNATTTGTGCGTTTAAAACAGAAACAAAAAGAGAAAATGTTCACCTACCTATAGACATAACAGCAGTATCTAATCGCTTTAGTGGACCTGGAATCGATCTAACAGTTGATAGTGAAATCGGTCTAACAGGCGATAGCGATAAATCAACAAGTCCCAGTAAGCCACTACTAATTGGTTTCTGTGGAATTGAGGATCTTAAAAATTTACTGAGCTCTTTGTGACTGGGGTGGGAAAATATTAAATTACAGTTAGTTAGTTAGACAAACTAATAGCCTGTCAGGCCAGAATTTTCACAGAAAAGATAGCAGATTTTACAGGATTGTCAAAAATGTTCATCTATTTACACCTATACATGTAAAGAGGGAATCGAGGCAGCAGAAAATATAGTTAGAGGAGAGATAATAAACTTGAGATAGGACCGTGAAAATCCACATCAATATTTATAAATGTTTCACTAATGTTGCTTTACGTTCCTACTCCGAGTAAAAGATCATAAAAAAAAACTAAAATATATTTTCCTTTACTTGTATAAAATAATCAAAAAAAATATTACCTAAATTTTAATGTATAGTTAAATATTTTACAAAATCATTATGAATTACGTATAACAGGTGTAATCTGTAAATATACCTATACTCATGCCTAACAAAGGATTAAATTTTGCTCGTTTTAGTTACTATTACCGAGTAAGAATTAATCCTTTGCTATATTGCTTTAGTTATTATTTTATGATGTGATTTTCTTTAGGTTTTTGTAAAACGATTGAATAATAACGATTATCACATCTTTCAAACTAGTATGCATTTCTTGCTTCGTGACAGAAGGGGGTGCATCTTTTAAGAACCGCCTCTGGTGGACAATGCAGCAGTAAAAAATATTTTTGCTGAGTAGGAATTTTGGTCAAGGCTATAAAAATTTAACATTATTTCAATACTTTACTATGATCACGCAGGAGCCAGTCACCGTCGAAGCCCTAGAAAGGTCCTTACGGATCCATCAGATCCAATAACCTTTGCATTAGACGCCTTTAGCTCTAACACTAGAAGCAAGCTTAGGGACCCCAGTAACCGTGCAACTTAACCCATGAATCAGCTCGCTGAGTTTCTCGCCGGATCTTCTCAGCGGGTCGCGGTTCCGATCAGGTAGTAGATTCATTCACGAAGCAGCTAGCTGCTCTTGAGTTGTTAGGTCTCCTTCGGAGGCGCTAGCGCAGCTGTTAGCAAATCCCACCCCTCCTGGCTGAGCCTTTGCTCGTCCACCTGTCCTGATGAAACTGGAAAGGCCTCCGGGCCACCAGTAATCGTTCAATCATAAAAAAAAGGTCAAATTCATTAATTTATTTAACTTTTATATGGTGATTAGTGCTCAAGTTTTTTTTTCTTTCACAGATACTACCCGGTCAAAGAGAGATGCCATACAAATGGGCAGCCTATCTTCTATTTCACATGCATTTTACTCAGATTTTCCACACGGCTTCAATATGTCTCACGCTTTCCTTAGCCGTTTGGAGATACGTGGCTATCAAGTAAGTTGATATTGTTAATTTGCATATTGTTAACTTTGCTTTAATCAGATTAAATATAGTCAGAAATGAAGAAATAATGAATAGAAGTCAGAATATAATAATATACAATGAGTCCGAGCACCAGTGTCGGAGACTTAAAGGGGGCGTAAAATATGGGTATTTTTATTGACAAATCACTATCCCAATTTTCTCTTAGCCCCTCTATACTAGATAGGCAGCCATTTTTTTTTTACTTCGCATCTCATTCGCCTGCACTGATTTAATCATGGAAGATGAGAGAAGTGTCATTTGAAAGCTAATAATGTAGACAATCAATTTATGATACATTTTATTCAATATTTATTTCACAAAATAACAAAAAAGTATTAATAGAATTATAATTTTTATTGCATTTTTTTTAGTTTTTTCATGAAAACTAGCCACGTCAAGTTATTATTTTTTGTGTTCTCTACAGAATATTTTCATTAAAATATCTTCTAATAATCTTCTATCACTTTTCAGTTCATGATTGAATAAAATAATGTACTGTAATTAATTTATTTCCACGTAACAGCAGGAAGAAAAGTGCAAGTAAATAACCATAGGATATGGCCAAAATGCCTCACTCAAGCTGGACAAACAATAGTATTGCAAATAATTTATTGAAATTATACAAAGAATTTTTATTAACTTATACTATAATTGTGTTGTTACCGTTTTATGAAGAGATGTCTTAATTCTTGGTCCAAAACGTATTCAAGTTTATTGTAATCGTAAGAAATACAGTAAAACACAACTATATTTAAAAGAAAAATTAGATTCATATAATACTGTTTCTAGTGACTATTTAGTCTTTAGTATTAGTAACGCATGATTAATTTATCAATGGCCAATAAGGATTCTCTGGCCAATTCTCTGGTCACTGGAAAGGTCGAGGGCAAGCGACCAAGAGGCAGGAACCCGACCCGTTGGACGGACCAGATTCGTGCAGCCCTGGATACCACAGTGCACGATGCTCTGCACTCAGCTGCAGATAGGAACAGATGGCGGTGCACTATAAAAAACAAACTGTTTCAAGGCCATGACCACGACCCTCAGTAATGAGGAAACCGACGCANCACTGGAAAGGTCGAGGGCAAGCGACCAAGAGGCAGGAACCCGACCCGTTGGACGGACCAGATTCGTGCAGCCCTGGATACCACAGTGCACGATGCTCTGCACTCAGCTGCAGATAGGAACAGATGGCGGTGCACTATAAAAAACAAACTGTTTCAAGGCCATGACCACGACCCTCAGTAATGAGGAAACCGACGCAAGGAGGAGGCCAAATAGCGAAATTAGATGTGGAACGATTCTGTCTTCATTTGTGTGAACTGCAGCCTCAACTTAATGTTAGAACTAAACTTTAATTATTTCACCATTAGCAACGATGTTATTTTAGTTTCCCGGCGGATGGGGATTTAATCTAATTCACCGCTAAGTTCACATTTCATTCGAACTTAATTAGAAGTTTCTAAATGTTGAACGATGCTATGTGTATTTCGTGTATCTGTGAAATTTATTTCATAAGCAGAGTTGAAAGTGCAGGTAGTAAATTATTTGAAGCGTAGCAATTTAAATTTGAAGTTACTTAATTAGTACCGAAAGGTATTATATAAGACAATGTAGGTATGTAGATACGATTTTTTTTTGTTGCTTAGATGAGTGAACGAGCTCACAGCCCACCTGATGTTAAGTGGTTACTGGAGCCCATAGACAACTACAACGTAAATGCGCCACCCACCTTGAGATATAAGTTCTAAGGTCTCAAGTATAGTTACAACGACTGCCCCACCCTTCAAACCGAAACGCATTACTGCTTCACGGCAGAAATAGGCAGGGTGGTGGTACCCACCCGCGCGGACTCACAAGAGGTCCTACCACCAGTAATTACGCAAATTATAGTTTTGCGGGTTTTATTTTTATTACACGATGTTATTCCTTCACCGTGGAAATCAATCGTGAACATTTGTGGAGTACGTATTTCATTAGAAAAATTGGTACCCGCCTGAGATTCGAACACAGGTGCATCGCTCAACACGAATGCACCGGACGTCTTATCCGTTAGGCCACGACGACTTCAAATGTCAATTCAATTTGTATGTATGTAGATACGAAATATAGCAAATTCGACGTTTAATTAGCAAAGTTGAATACATTAGTAACACTGCTAGAGATTTTTGTAACTAAGCATGACAGAAAAATTATTAGTTAGTAAAATGGAAAGTGATTTACGACTGATTTAACAAACGACAGATTGTAAGATGTTTGGTGAGACTACCCGGCTGTGGCCCATTAGCTACCCGTTAATTTGCCGCCTAACTGTCAAAGAAAGAGCCTCTGTCATTTACAGTAAACAGATCCCGGTGTGAAATAAATTTCCGGTGTGAAAAAAAAAAAATTTAAGAAACATGTCACAGTAGATCAAACAAAAATTAATTGTCTTGGATGGAAGCCAATTATTTGAATTATATCGAATATCGTGAATTTTTTTCGGCGTACCTCAAAGTCTGATTTAAATGAATTTACATATTTAAGTACCTTTTAAATAATTTAAAGCAGACGCTTACGTTTCTTCAGAAGCTTCTGAACTTTGTTCTGTTTACGAAAGATGCATTTATCGTAACATGCAGTAGTATATTGAATGGATAAACTTTCTTTCTAATATATATTTATATTAAATGCATAATGTACTATGTAATGTAAAATACATAAAATTAATATATATAATAATAAATAAATGAGTATTATGAATGTCGCAAAATGTTTAAATGTTTCGGAAGTCAATTAAAATATTATCCAGCTTCGTGTTATCAGAAGTACAACGTGAGATCTATACTCTTTGCCAAAATCGCTATAATAAGCGCGTGCAGGATTTTTGTAATTTTTTTGGGGACTAAACACTGCCACAATAATTTAATTTAAACAAATCTTATTCAAAAACTAACACATATGATAAAAAAAAAAAAACAAAAAAAAAAAAAACATATAACAATTCTAAATGATCGGTCTGATAATCCCGTCAATAACAAAGTTTCTTACTTTCGATTCTCTTTTAATCGCTCAACGTATGTTTTCGCTTTTGATACTGTGTGATGTGTGTAAACACAAATAACGCGAGTGGTGTACGTGTGTTTTTTTTGTTCTTATTTTTTCCTACCTAAGCTGATGGTCTAGAGAGACCATGTCAGCGTCGTTGGGTTAGTAGGTGAGCTTCAAGGCTGACGATGTTGGTAACACGAACCCTAGCAAGAGTCGTGCTTTGCAGAATCTACCACTGGATTGAAAACGTGATTCTCTCAGAAGATTCGGCGAGAAAATCAGTGGGCTTGTTTTGTTCTCCAACACGTTCGGTATTTAATCGAATTTGCTTGGTCACAATCTTATGTGACATCCACGTCTTATGATAAGTTTTTGCTTTACGTACTTTGCTTTGGAATACCATGTCATCTATGTTGATGCTTTCATACTTACGTCTACTACCAATTACAATACATTCTGAATTTTTTTTAAAACTACTCATTAATTTTAAAATTTCATCTTTAACGGCACCGTTTTAGAATCAAAATTCCTAATCGCCTTCGATTTCAAAATTTCTTTTTCTTCATCTCAACTATTTTAAGATAAATATTTATTATTATTGTTCGTTATTCTTTACTTGACGATTTCTATTCGTCAATCCCTGCCGTAAGTGGCAATAAGAAAATTGATTTCAAAATTGGATAAACGACTTAATGCCTCTAATGTTAAAATTTAATGGATGGAAAAACAAAATATTGTTTTTATTTCACAGATTTATTAAAACCTTAATAAAACATGCCTGTTACGCTACAGTATAATTACCCAATGCATAAATTAATTATGAAATATAGTAAATGAGAACACTGACTTTTTTCTACCCGTAAAGTAAATGAAATATACTGAAAGGCCAAGTATTAAAATAAAGAGAAATCCCAGCAAATAGATTAGTGAATATTATTTTGACACGAATGTTATCAGTTGGGCAGTGTGTACACAGGTCCACAAGGCTATTTCGTGGAGTATGTATCCATGTTTGCCGTTTCCTTGAAGACGAAAAGCTAGCAGAATTACTTAATCCGTGTCAACTAATATATTAAAATCGATAGACTTGATTTTCAATGTGGGAATCGACAGTTGTTTCCGTTTGAAATAAATGATTCCAAGAAATTGTGGTCGATTGTACACGTGAAGTTGATTGTGATTGGACTACTATTATAATGTAGTAATTAGTAATGACGATTTCGCATTTTTTCTTAGAACTGTACCATACTTAGATTTATTATTACTGCATATTGTTCTGCATTGTTCTAGAATCTAAACTATAATAAATAAGGTAACTGGTATTTTCGTCTAGTGTCTATGAATGTTCTTCTTCTTAATCGTTTCACTTTCTTTTTTTATTACCCTCCCTAATCGCTGGTAGCCTAAAAGACTACTACTCCAACTACTCGCAGACTGAATTTGATTCTCAACAATGTGGTCGTAATTGTTATGTGGCTTGGACCCTCCAAGGCCAAGGAAGGGGTAAATTTTGACGCGTCTCATGATGTCCCGCCATCTCTCCGTGTTCAAGACCATTCTGCTACACTAGCTTAAGGGACCTCTCACTATAGTTCAGATTTTGTCTATCTACCGCATAGGAAACCTCCCGCGCGGTTTTGTGCTGTTGCTCGATGTAGCGTTCTACGGTTATATCGTCGGGAAATGCGTCCGAGAAAAGCTGTGTAGCTTATTGAATCTCCAACTTTATTTCTCTATGGTATAAAGTGTAAAATACATTGACTTGCACGAAAAGGGAACAATGTGTTATGTAAGAATGAGCCAAAAAGTACAGGTAACCATCAAATGGACAAGAATCATCTAAGGAATGTTTGATACTAATGCTGTGTACTTTCTGTTCACATTTGCTCAGGTCGCCAAAGCGTAGTTTAAAATATTTAGAACTCATTCTCGAGTCTCGATAACGTCGCTTAGTTCGTCATCTCATAATTTCGTCTAATTATTTATTTTCATAATCATAGTAAGCGCAGGCAATTAAAATATATTTCTATATCGGGGACAAGAGTATAATACTCGTAATACCTCAATCCGAAAGTATCTTAACAAAAGAATACAATTAAGGGTAGTATTGAATAAAGAAACTTTTCTTTTGTTCAAGAAATCCTTAATGAAAACGCCAACAAAGAAAGTTGGTTTCGGAGGTTATTGTAAACCAGCCCCTTATCACTTGAAAATCGGTGTGAGGCGCTAAAATGTAAAATGTTCTTGTACGTTGTTATGTAATTAAATTATGTTATGTACGGCTGAGTAATCCTTTGAAGCTATTAATTACATATGGCTATTGAGTTTTTCTTGGTAACGAAATAGTGTTAGATTGATGTTTTTACATATTATTGTGATAAAAAGTTCACTTCAAACCTCCTTAACAGGAAAGTAACGGGTAATATTGATGTTTAAAAATGCTAGACAAAATGTCAATAACGTTCTACCATCTATATGTCTCAAAATAATGTTCAATTATTTCGGTAATATACCGGCGAGGATCTTGCATACCTGTTGTTATCAGAAAGATCGTGGGTAAAAGAGCGTGAAGGGGGGGGGGGTCTGGTGCGCTGGGTCGATTAGATCGGCATCATACTTGACATACATGACGCCACCTAGTCGTCTGAAAATAGTCCTGAATGAACACGTTTAGGAGACAACGTTTAACAGGAAGAAACTATTATTGAGTAAAAGGTTGCAAGGAGAATAAGAAACTAAAGAATGATGTCACAAGCCCACCCGTGGTTATATAGCAGTACTGCTTAACTATCTCACTAGAAGAGACGTGTAGTTGTGACAGACATGTGGTTATATCTAATAATAATAATAATAAATCAAATTTAGAAGAAAAGTTTGATTATATCAATAAATCTTATCGCTTCGCTATGTTAGTAGCGCTTTGTTTTAGTAAACTTGAGTTCATTTCCAATTTGCGTATTGACGTTATGCAGAAACTAGGAGAGGCATTAATAAGCCCTTACATCCTTCAAGAGCAATATTTATAGGTCAAACACCTCCCCGGAGGTCTTGCAACTAGTGTATAAAGCGGAAATCGGGTGAGCAACTCGCGAGCTCAAAGAACACGATCGCACGTTTTTTTAGTGTGTGTACCAGCAAACGAGAAGACAGCCCACGTAAATGCTACGAGGCTATTATAACCTATAGCTATCGCAATGTGAATACCGCCATCCATTTTGAGACATAAGGAGAGAGGTTACATAATTGAAACATTATTAATATAGAATTATAAAATTAGTATAATTTAATTGGAACGACTTGTATTTGTAACAATCCCAACTCGCCAAATCGGAACGCTTGACTGCATCGCTGCAGACTTAAGAAAGATACTTACTTAAAAATTGGTTTCAGTCTACGGAATTTGATAAAGAGCCAAGTCGCATCGTTTGATATACCAACGACCAATAGACCTGAAATTCTTACTGAAACTCAATTTAATGATTCGAGCACGAATATTCACATATAGCGTATTTCGTTCTTTAAATTATGTTTGTCTTAAGTTACCCGTATTTGAGCTGAATGAAACTTTGCTTGGAAACGAAATAGAAACCCGCAATAATTGCCGGAAGCTCCCTGTAGATCAGATTTCCAATCAATTTAATTTCCGCCTAAAATAATATCGAGTATCGTTGGTACTGGCAACGACATTGAAATATTAATTCTGTTTCTATGATTTTCATTTTGTATATTTAGTATATTTTCTTTTACATACGGCTTACTCGCTTTATTCTAGACGAAAGGTCCATCCTTCGGGAATACCACTTTCTTTTCTGGACGAAGGGCATTCCATGTCTTTTCATATACCCTTGATAAAATCTTAGTAAAATTTCTTCACGATCGATTGAGTAGTTCAGAATATAACCAAAAAACCATATAGATTAATAACAATGAATTGCAGCGTGCTGTTAGTTGCAAGTGAAAAAGTTAGGAAGTACGTGTCAGACAACACACAGAAATGAGTTTGGAAGTTGAATGGGATAAACGTACATTTTATAAAATCAAAGTTGTTAATATACTTACTGTTACTGTCCCGCAGTAGTCGAAATTCGACTATAATTAATTGAAATTGTAAGTTTGTACACTATTATGATTCTATTTTCAAAGACTATTATATTTCTATAATCACAAATTTTACCAAGACTACACTTTAGACAAATATTAATAAAGACAAACAATAATTAATCTATTCTCAATTTGACCACAGACGTCAAGAAGAAAAGTTTGACAATAAATAAATAGTATGCATGCGTGTGTACGTCAAATACATGGTAATGTGTGTAATGTTTTTTTTATTGATTTATTGTATTTTTTAGGCATAATTTAAAAACATATTTACATTCTGCACTCCTTCTCTATTTTCTCTATAAGTGTTGGAAATTTCATACTCCTCCGTCCGCGCAATTTTCGTAAAAAGGGATACAAAGTTTTTGCTTCATGTATTAATATATAGATTTGATAATATTATCGTCTCTTCAACATAAATTATATAATCCAAACTATGCCTTTTCTCGAAACTACTCAACATGAAATTTCCTGTTCAAACTAATTTTCGTTAAGCTCTATAAGTCCTAATATTTTCTGAATATTCTTCGCAACTAAGAGGAGGGACAGACTTTGCGACTTCAGAATAACATTATTTAGTAAGTATTAACGTCAATAAAAGTTATTACAGGATTATGTGTTTTTGCGATTCTTTAATCCCTTAGTTTTGTATGTATATTGTTAATAAGGTAAAGTTTTGTGAGCAACTTCTCTATAATTGTCTGTGCGAACTAATAATTCGCAAGTCCTTAGTTACGCTATCAAGGTATAATGTTAATTTAAAATTATAAAATATATAGTTTTTACCGGCTAAACTGTCTAATTATGCATGTCCTAACATATATTATAGGATCGCGGCATATATTTTTCATCATGTTACTGCTATGTTAAGTTTGGTGTGCAACTAGGGCTTATAGATAAAACCTACCCTTAAAAAATTGTCCAGCCAATATTAGTAATTTTCGTCATTACGTCACGAATAATTACGTCACGATGCTAGATTCTTCACATGAATTTAAAGACGTGAACGAGACTACACGCTTGAAATTTACTACTATACAATTGAGATTTATTCCTTAAGTCGCAAGGTGGGTGGCGGTATTTACGCTGTGATGTCTATAAACTCCGTAAATCACTCAATACCAGATAGACCATGAACTCGATTACCCGCCTAAGGCAATCATACGAGTATAAAAAAAATACAAAGAATCATTTTTACGATTCATGTCAATCAAATTGATGTGAACTCTGGAAGGGACAGTTGCGATACAGAAACAAAGGGGAATTATTCTAATAGAGGCGTTTTCCAATTACAGCACAAGACCGCATTATGCCGCAAATCACTTAATGTGTGCGCTCTTGTGCTGTAATTGGAAAACGGCCAGAGTATACCACGAAATGCTATGAAAGAGTCATGGATACTATTTTCTTATAGCTTATTTTGTTTGTCTGTTTACAGGTACTCAGATAAGAATCACATTTTGTGTACGGAAAGGCGATGTAGCACGGCTATTTTGAGTAGTTTCATAATACCACCTGTGCTTTGTATACCCACGTATATGGTGAGTATTATAGATTAACCTTAAACCATCCTTTGAAATTTGCATGTTTGATCATTGTGTTAGTATCGAAAACACATTAAAATATTCAATTCGTTACAAGGTGATGTCTAAAATTTATAATGAAAGTATACTGGAGCCCATAGACATCTGCAACGTAAATGCGCCACACACCTTGAGATATAGTTCTAAGGTCTCAGGTATAGTCACAACGGCTGCCCCACCCTTCAAACTGAAACGCATTACTGCTTCACGGCGGAAATAGGCGGGGCGGTGGTACCTCCCCGTGCGGACTCACGAGAGGTCCTACCACTAGCTATCACCTACCACCAGTTATCTTATTAACTATAAAAATGAGACAGAGACAAAAATTGAAAAATCGCCACTGACCAAAATTTGGCTTTTACAGACAATTTGCTGGTTTTACAAGTGATCCTTGTAACCCGGCGGCAAGTCTTCCACATGATTAAGATTCAATGAAAGGAATTTTATTATACCTACCAAGAAAAATGTTTTTGTGAGAGAGGCGTAATCTTAGGAGTCTGCCCCGCGATATTCGACGTTTTTTCAACGGTTCACGCTTCAACTAGCTGTGCCGATGATTTATGTTATGAATGTCTTTGCGGATTCTTTTAAAATGGTTTCATATTTGTTTGCATGGAAATTCAAAGTTTGATAGAACTGTATATAGTTGATACCTACTATTTAGTTATCCGGTTACATTTTCTATAATTTAGAATAATGAGAGGTTATTACTGAATATGACAAAAATTTACATTCGATCTTATTATTTATTCGTAGCATTTGATAACGTATTGATAAAGTAGCTAAACTTTTTTCACGATCTAAATTTGTAATCGTTCAATTTTCATTAAAAGTATTTAATTTAAAACCACAAGCTGATAGCCCAATGACGTCACCATTTGCAAACTTTTAAGTGATTGATATCCTATAACTATTCTACCTACGCGATTTTCGGAGCTTTCTGAATGTAAATAAAACGTAGCTAATATTAAACCGGCCATCGTTTCGCACGTGCTTCGATACGTAATGATAATGAGTAAACGTTCAGAGGCCCTAGTGTGAATCTTTTTCGAAACTCAATCTCAGTAACGTAAACAACCATTAGTATGGCAGTAGAGGTGGCTTCATCTGATACTATATGGGTTATAGTATCTATATTAACTATGGCTTATCATAACTCTAATGAGTTGTAAGAAAGATGGACTGCGTAATAGGATATAGAGAATCCAAAAAAATTGGCACTTTAACAGAGTGGATACTTTTTTTTGTATTTGATCATTGCAAAAAAAATATCTTCCGTTTGGTCAAAAGTATTTATCGAGCCTGACTAGAAATATCTAACGTTAAGTAAAGTTATGCGACTCTTCTACGCTATCCAGCACCCTGAATGGGAAGCAAGAAGGTCGCATCAGCAATAGGTGAGATATGAAAGCCACGATAACGAAAGTAAAGCTTTGCTCTCTAATTTCCTTGCAGGTATTTGACATTCACACGGCGGTCGTATTGGAACCAACAGGTCCGATGATCCTTTACCACGTA
Source organism: Bombyx mandarina (assembly GCF_003987935.1). The sequence goes on from NW_021011477.1 coordinate 4,594,000, forward strand.
GATTCTGATGAGGAGGGGGGGTTGTACCAAATAAACTTCTGGGTACACGCGGTACTGATAAAGCTGCTGCCGTGCTGTTTACTGACAGTAATCAGCTTATGGCTGATCAGAGAGGTGTACAGTGCTAATCAGCATCAAAAAAAAATTAGAGTTTACAACGCCTGTCCGAGCAACAACAAAGCAATCAAACGACAATACAAAGCCGACAGGAGAACTAATAGAACAACGAAGATGCTCGTGGCTGTGCTATTACTGTTCCTGGTTACCGAACTACCCCAAGGAATATTGGGTTTGTTGAGTGGGATTTTGGGGCGTTGTTTCTTCAAGCGTTGCTACGATTTGTTCGGGGAACTGATGGATGCTTTGGCTTTGTTGAACGGGGCGATTAACTTCGTGTTGTACTGTTCGATGTCGCGGCAATTCCGTATGACGTTTGGACAAATGATGTGGCGCGCTCATCTACACCGCTGGTCGCCGCCGCAGGCTTCTCACTCAGACGGACAAACCACGTAAGTTGATAAATACTATGTACTAGCTACTAGATTGTCACACCCTGATTATCTCATTAAATTGAAATTCTAGTGAGGGTATTAGCTTGAACACGCTTTTATTAGTTTGGTATGTATCTATGTAACAGAATCTTTGAATATGATTTTCACCTACTTTAAGGGGTCGGATTGAATTGAAAAATAAAATATCTTAAAAACCACCTCATTCATTTTTACGATAAAATGTTTTTTTTTTTCATAATCACACTTATTGTTTATTTCGGTTAGCTACAAAAGCGTATTGTTTAGTTTTCTAAACTATTACTTATTGAGATTACAATAATAGTTGATGATAGAGTATACGTAATATCGAAAACGTTGAACAAAGAATTTTGAATAAAGTTAATAATGAAACGGTGAATAAACTGGAAATCATCATAATTGCAAACGTATGACAATTTCATAAACAAAAATCGATTATAAAAGCATTACAAAAATTTAATGTAAAACAGTAAATGTTATCGTCTTGCGTACTCGAGCCGATAATTGTGTGGTGTTTATAAAATTCTCTATTTATCCTACCGCTACGTCATTCTTATGAGGCCAGTGATAAAAAAATTGTTTTCTAAATTTACTTCCGATGGCCATTACTTTGACTTCAGTGTTTGCCGTGGCACAAAAATATCAGCGACGACCATAAATAATATAAAAAAGCTAATATTATAAAGTATGTAAAATGAATATAAAAACGTTTGCTTCACAAGTCGAAACAATTCAATCTCCTCTTCTGCTTGCTCTTATATCACTACGTGGGTCGGTGTAGCTTGTCTTCTTTTTCCATTAAGACCTTTGCGCTCATCATCTGCTATCTATCATTTTTGCGCTTACACCCTTCACTCTCATATCCTCTATCACACAGTCCATGTAAGCCTTTTAGGACGCCCCCTCTTCGTATCACCGTCTACTTGCATACCTACTTACAGCCAATGCAATTAAATCTCTATTCACAAAATAAACTTTTACTGCAATATTCGTCGGTTGATTGTTTTTGAAAGATAGTGATTTTTAATATGTCCTATTAATGACAACATATTATCAATATATAAACTCTCCAAACATATGGCTTATACGTAGCCAAATAAGTACAGTGTAAGGTCCGTGTTGCACTCTACCTTTGAGTAAAATGCACGAATTTATTGATTCTGCGATAGAAATCAATCGTCTACATTAGGGGCTTGCGCTAGTGATGTCCTAATCCTCGGGGTGGCGTCGCGAATCTGGTTGTAGTACTGACCGCGGGAACCCCCCAACTCTGAGTGGATTCTGACCCCAGGTGAAGATCGGACGTCGGGTAAAAAAAGGGTTCAGGGGAGTAGTTTAGCGGGTAGGGTCCTAAATTCCATCCCTTGGGCCCGCGGTCCAGTCCGTCCACATACTCCATAGACTCCCTAGGCGCAGTGACCTTGTAGGAGGTTCGAATCCCTGTCTGAAAAAAAATGAATGGATCAGATATTAACAGTTTCAATAGGGATCAATTCTGCACGAAAATTCCGAGAAATTACCTGAAAGCGTGTAAACATTATGCACGAAGAGCTAAAAATATTTTGTTATAAACTGCGGCTAGATAAGACGCACTCAGCGAACTCTCCCGTTTCTTAGACTAATAAATTTTTATTACGAGTTCTGCTTGTTTTTAAATTAAACTGTATATTTACGCAAAATAAGCTCTGTGTTGCACTCATACAAGTTTTAAATAGAACATATCCTACTGAGTACAAATTTAATATAGAAATTCTCTTTGACTTTACTGCAACGTCAATGAAAGTGGACTTGGTATTAGATGGTACATTACGTCTATTCAAATGTACTAGAAAATTTTATATCAACGTAGATTCCGTTGTGTCTAGGTATTCTGAAGAAAATAAATCAAATATAGACAGAGCTATGTCTAATAAAGAGTAATAGAACCTAAGTCAGCGGTTTTTACTTTGTTGTTTCTCTCTTTAAGTATCTTTTACTTATCTTATCTTATTTTATTTATTTATCACTACTTCTGAACGGATTTTTATTCAGTTTTTATAGATAGATTGCAGTTAAGGAGCAGAATATATTATGTTTTGTTTTATTAAAATCGGATGTTACAAAAGGAGTTATCGTCCCTAACAGATTTTTGATAATTTACTTCCAGATGTCATTTTAGATTATGTTAGAAGTTATTTCGCAGTGATACTATTAAAATAAATTAAACTCTATCTGTCCGTTATGTTTTCACGGCCAAGCGTGGTCGTCGAATGATTAATCCATTTGAATGTGGTTTCAGTGACGTATGGACGTCAACTCGGACCACCGGAATAGTTCGAGTCAGTTCCCGATTAAAAAAATGTCAGACTTTTACTTTACCAATAGTGAGGTAAAAGTCTCAATTGCTAGTCATACGGCTACTTCTTAGATCTCTACCTCAATATTTTAAATTGTTTTTGAAATGTTTTTGTAGATATTATTATAGATTATTTAAATTTTGTCTGAATATATTCGGCGGTCAACGAATGTTATGTCATTATGTCATATGGAGGGTTATGTCATTTTAAATATATATTTTTTTGTTTTTCAGAGCAAAGTCATCGGTACCTTGAGGAAGGATTTTACAAGAGAAACACGCAAATGTATTAGATCATTTCTTGTGAATTCATCATTCAATAAAGACGACGAATTTCAACTTAAAATAAAGTTGAATTACGTTAGCGGTTACGGAGTAAATGTACTACTAGTAATATTTAAATCAGTGATTAATGAAATGTTTACAGAACTTTTAGTATCTTGATTTTGGTAATTACTTTTGTATATAAAACCGTAAAAGTCGAATAAAAAAATATTATTTATTTAAAAATTCATATATGGATCAAAAAGATACCTGTTGTTATTATTCTTGAAAAGATGTATTAAATCTTTATTAAACGGCGGTCCATTGAATACTGTAAATCCAAAATAAATTTAATTTAAATACCAAAGAAAGCAAATCTAATTTTGTGTTCTCATTAAAAAATACCTTTAATAGAAAACATTTTCTTAATTATTCTTATCGTTATTACATTATGTTTCTCTAAATAATATAATGATAAAAGTGTTTGTCCCTTTTATAGTTAAGCAAAATTGATTGACGACGATTCACAATTCGGGGCGCCCAAATTATGTTTTTGTTTTAATTACTAACTGGAGTAATGAACCGATTTAATCGGCTTTTGATTTTACTGCTTGTAAATGTAGGCGGCAAGTGGCGTAAGTGACATTAATAAATGAAAGCAACCGAATCTCGTATACTTGCCTGATTCACACAGTTTTCCGAATAATTAAGGAATTTATCACGTTTCCAATACTTTATAGTTTTTATGGTCACAGACGACTTACGTAATCTGGGATTCACTGGGATTCTCTCTTATCCTGAAGATGAAAATCCAAGTCAAACAAACTGTCAGACCTCAAGATACTGTGGTTCGTTCCGTGTAAAATGAAACAAAAAAAACGTGTGGCACTCGGGAACTGCCGCGGTAAAGCTATTGCATAGAATTTTTTATCAACTTATGCAATTATAATTAGACAATGATAGTTTAATATTAAAACAATTTTAAATTCAAGACCACGCTATATTAAACATTAATAAAAGCAAAACCTTAACTGTCCCCTTCACACTCATAAGCTTAGACCGCGCAAGAGAGAGATGGGCAGACTTTTCATGATGCGCATATAGTGTGACGTCACGCCACGCGCTTATTCACAAACACTACACAAGCGCAACGTGTGAATGTGTTGAACGCGAGCTACATGGTAGGCGGAGTGAGGGGTGTAAGGTTTTTTTCGTTACGGAATTTCATGATTCGGTCGCCGCGCTCAAGGCCCGCGATAAAAGCTATGCAATAGCTTAAAAATCTAGATATTTATTTTTGTAAGGAAAACAGAGTGCAGTTAGCACAATATTCACGTCGTAATTGTCGACGAATAAAACTGTATCCGAAACGCCAGAATTATTATATAATATCGATAAAAAATGTGTGATTCAACCGTAAAATCAGTATTAATCACGAGAAGTTATTCAGCCGGTGAAATTCATTTCAACAACTAATAGCAGCTGAGTTCAGGAAATGAACCCTTATCGTTTTATCTTTCATATTTCGATAACAACGCGTAAATATTTGCCCGATTTCATTTCGCATGTTCATTTTTTGTTTTTCTGGGAACTTCAGATTACGTCCTGTAATGGCTTCGTCGAAACTCGTTACATACCCGTTTGATAGGATATCCGCTTGTATTAAAAGTTGCGAAAACAAATACAAGTAAATACAAAGATATCATTTTATAATATCATTTCTAATGATAATGAGTTAAAAAAAAACACCGACTGCAATCGGGAATTGGTGGTAGGACCTCTTGTGAGTCCGCACGGGTAGGTACCACCGCCCTGCCTATTTCTGACGTGAAGCAGTAATGCGTTTCGGTTTGAAGGGTGGGGAAGCCGTTGTAACTATACTGAGACCTTAGAACTTATATCTCAAGGTGGGTGGCGCATTTACGTTGTAGATGTCTATGGGCTCCAGTAACCACTTAACACCAGGTGGGCTGTGAGATCGTCTACGCACCAAAGCAATTAAAAAAAAATGTTCTCGGACTCCATGTTACGGTAGTCAGTCCTTGAACACTAAGCCGGTTTCAAGAGCGCTTTAAATAATAATAAGTATATAATAGAAAATACAATATAAATGAAATAATAAATCATTATACTACGTTCTTTACAATCACAAGTACCTTTGATCTTCCCATCGCGTAGATGAAACCACAAGCTTAATAAGCCACCGAGCTCCAAGAAGCTATTATTTCCCTATAGTGTGTGTGCTATTAAACATTTCCCTGAAATTATTTATTAAAGTGAAATTGTTTGTTTGTTCCGCTTTGACGTCTTAGCCGCTCAATTTAGATACGTACTCATGAAAAAGCATAGACGTCATCAAAGGTGCAGAAAAGAACACGTTCAGAAGAGCACGCCTCCCTAAAGATTATAATTATTGAACGCGTTCTTGCTACGATTTTTACTTTTAACGAGTTCTCGATAGTTCGACGCTGTGGAAAGCGCTTTGATCAAAGTTTTCGCGCAAATTGTGGTAAAAATAGAATAGAATAGTCGTGAAAGCTTAGAACGAATTTGGTATCTTTCATCAAAAAAAATAATCTGTCATCGATCGATAGAATTAATTTTTCTATATCAATACCAACGAAGCCGCCTGTAAAACCTAATTTTTATTAATAACTAGCGACCCGCCCTCACTTCGCTTCGGAAACTGTAATTTATTATTGATTTCTCCACTATTTAATGGATGTTATTATACATATAAACCTTCCTCTTCAATCACTCTATCTATTAAAAAAAACCGCATCAAAATCCGTTGCGTAGTTTTAAAGATTTAAGCATATGTAGGGATATAGGGACAGGGAAAGCGACTTTGTTTTATACTATGTAGTGAAGTACTAGTTAAACGTCACGCTCTGCTGTGACTCTCAATAACTGTATTAAAATCTCATAACAACTAGTCAAAGAGTCAAGGCATTTAATCTAATCTAGTCTCAAAAATGTCCGTTTATGTCTGCCGAATTCTGTAGTTTTTTCTAGAACAATGAGCAAGCTTTTATTATTATACTATTAAAAGGATAATCGGGCCCTGAATCTAATTTAATAGTCATTCTCAGTCTTATCTAGTCATCATTTCTTAGAAATGTCCAAAAAAATAAATACTAATTTTAGATTATTTGACATATTATAGTAAAATTGCTTAGTTCAGAGATACAACTATATTTTGGCAATTCAACAGTACGACATTGCAAATAAATAATAACACTATGTAAAAATATAAACCAAAGAACTCTCTCTGATACAATAATTTCTAGCTCCACATCTAAATATAACCACCGAAAAGAATATTAAACTTAATTCTGTGAAACTAAAATCAATAATTTTATTTTGTCGGTCTTCTTAGATTTTTTTGCTTCGTTTTTTTTTGGGTCTGCGTTGTGAAGTGAAATTGGAAGAAAGAATAGAAACCAACCAAATTAGTACTGAGAATAATATTATATTAGATATATAACCACCGTAAATTGTATATTTTTTCTTTTTATGTATATTTGTACAAAATGTAATTTTTTAGCGAAATATTTGTGCTGTTTTCGATTTACAAGAACCGCAATAATCGATAAATTTAATCAATGTTCAGACTTGTTAACAATGTTAGACTGGTGGTAGGACCTCTTGTGAATCCGCGCGGGTTGGTACCACCACCCTGCTTATTTCTGCCGTGAAGCAGTAATGCGGTTCGGTTTGAAGGGTGGGGCAGCCGTTGTAACTATACTTGAGACCTTAGAACTTATATCTCAAGGTGGGTGGCGCATTTACGCTGTGGATGTCTATGGGCTCCAGTAACCACTTAACACCAGGTGGGCTGTGAGCTCGTCCACCAATCTAAGCAATAAAAAAAAGGCCAATGCAGTTAATAGAATTTATGTACTTTTAGAAAAAAAATAAACGCCTCTGATGTACTCATCTCTTAATTAATAATAGCGCAGTACTTGGCGCTCCTAATTATAGGGCCAAGGGACGTGGGTTCGATTCCCATACCCCATATATTTAATAATACAAAAAAAATGCTTTAAAATTTATTGATTTCATCGTATTTTGTTGGTCTAATCTCACTATTACTATTGTATGTGAATAATTTTGAATTAATTTATTTAAGTAAATATTCTAATAAACACAGATATATTCAGATTGATTAAATGTGTTAAGAATTGTAGTTGAATTATCGCCCAATATTGTAAATTATTTTAATGTCTATAAAAAAGGACAAGTAACAAGCTAGAACAACAGTTTTTTTTTTGTCCTGTATGTATTTAATTTAAAAGGTAAATTCTTCGAAAATGCAATTTATGTGACAAAGACTACTGAGGAAGAAAAAAAAAATAGTGTTGCGGATCGTTCCATTCAAACGGTTATATTTAAAAATTAAAATGTAAATAAATGTTATAGTAATCCCCAAACGACTATTATTTACTAATAAGAATAAAATACAATGTAAATATTAAATAATTTAAATACAATAATAGCTTGCAATTATTATTTGCAATTATTGAATTATATACGTAATTGTGTCCTTAAATTAGATGTGAACTTAATCATTCATAAAGAAAACTTTATAGACATAATCGTACTCGAATTAAAGAATGTTTCTCTTGTGAATGAAGTCCTCAATTCATTTGTGCTCCGATGCTCATATTTAAACACCATCAAATCTGCTCATTTAATTATAAGTCTATAATTGTAGTCGTATAGTAAATGTACATATCGTTTTTGTAAATAAAGTTTTTGATGTGGTATTTGTTTTTATTTAAATCTCATATTTGGAAAGCATCATTTTAAATAATACTAGCTGACCTGGCATACTTCGTAGTGTCTCAATCGATAAATAAAAGACAAAAGGAATCCGTCCGATGGGGGACACATCGAAGGACAAATAAAATTGTTATTTTTATTTAATTCCGAGCATTTTCACATTTATCTACTATCTTAAATTTTCCACACTTATAGAGAATATAGAGAAGAAGTGCACAAAGCTAATATTTTTTTAAAATAATGCTTAAAAGATACATTAAGTCAATAAATAAAACATTACACACACTACATACCATATATTTGACGCACACACGCACGCATACTATTTATTGTCAAACTTTTATTCCTAACGTCTGTTGTCAAATTGAGATTAAATATTGTTTGTTTTTGTTAATATTTTTTATAGTGTGGTCTTAGCGAAATTTGTGATTATAGAAGTATAAAATACAATCATAATAGTGTACAAACTTACAATTCCAATTAATTATAGTCGTATTTCGACTACTGCGGGGCCACTAGTTACAATTAATTTGAGACTAATGCTTGAAGTAAGTATTTAACAACAGGAGAATCGTAATCTCTTTTGCCAATGTGAGGCAACAAAGCTCGCTATAATCGGATAGATGGACTTGATTAAATAACTTATAAGCTCAACGGTGAACGACCTCAAACGAATTAACAAAATAGCTTGCCCCTATTGAAGACAAATTCTAAGCCGTGGATAAGGCTTGTAGTGAATTGTACTGAGTTTGATAAAATTAAATAATAAGTTGAATATCAGCATCGATCATTTGTCTTAAGACCAAAAAGTAAACCAAAAATTTGACGTTCAATTACATTACAAAGTTCGTTTACAATAACACAAAGCATCACACATCACACAGAAAAAATATTCTTAAAAAATTTACATATTCATGCAATTATTTCGTCTCACATTTACTATTTATTATACATACAATTTAGTAACATCAGTTCTTCGTATCTTCTTTGTTTCACTTTTCAAAAATATTAATTTAACTTATTCTTGAAGGGCATTGCACTCAAAGATTTATCGGGTTTTAATATGAAGCTCAGATTGTGAATGCGACTGTAAAATTGTAACCCTTGCAATTTACTTGAAGAAAGAAATACATACGTAAATATTATGTAATTGTTTTTTTTATCTTTAGTTCAGTAAAGAAACCATACATTCTGTTAGTAAGTATTACTTATAATCTATGTTAGCAAAAACCTAATGCATCATTCCGATAGAGGCACCCGTCACGTGCGGACGTGCCCATCGACCACTCGATCGCCCGGTCTTTGTTCGCCCGGCTTTTGTTAGCCCGGCCATTGTTCGCGCGGCCTGTGTTCGTGGTACATCTGCCGACCAAGTGTTTTTTCCTGGAAGTTTTTATTTGTTTTGTTTCCTTTCGTTATTTCTGTGTTCGTGGTACATCTGCCGACAAACTGCTTTCCTGGAAGTGTTTAATTGTTTTGTTTCTTTTTGTTATTTCCGTTTTGTTGTGTTTTTTCTTTGTCCTGTAGTAATCGTGCCGCATCGCCACCTGTGTTCAATAGAACCGCTCAGGTCCGAGAAGTTGGGGCCTCGCCGCAAGGCGAGTGTCTTCAAGACCCGGGGCCGCCCCACCTGGGCACTCAGCGATCATGGACGCTGTGTTCGCGGAATTCCTCCGACTTCGTCATCCACAGCTCGCCTCAGAGTTTCTGGCTTTCAAGGCCAATCACACTGCGAGCTCTCTCGAAGACTCCGCCGTGCTCGCTGCTCCTGCGTCGCCTGTACCTGCGTGCAAAGCTTCTACATCGAGCACCGCAACCTCCGTCGTGCCTGCCGTTCCCGCGTCGCCTATACTGGCGAGTAAAACTGCTGCGTCGTCCGCCGTGGCCACCGTTCCAGCTGTGCGATCATCCGCGGCCTCCGTCGCGCCCTCCAAAACACCTGCTCGTAGGTCACCTGCGCCCGCCTCCTCGTCCTCCGACTCTGACTCGGAGATGGAGGTCGACCTCGCCCCCGCCTCATCGACGGATGGATT
>NW_021011477.1:4606213-4653927 GCF_003987935.1 Bombyx mandarina
GCCGCCGCTGACTACTCCCCGAATCCTGATCACGCAGGAGCCAGTCACCGTCGACGCCCTAGACACGTCCTTACGGATCCATCAGATCCAATAACCTTTGCATTAGACGCCTTCAGCTCTAACACTAGGAGCAGGCTTAGGGACCTCGGTAACCGTACTCGTCGAACTCGACAAAGAGTTCGCCGTGCAACCTAACCCATGAATCAGCTCGCTGAGTTTCTCGCCGGATCTTCTCAGCGGGTCGCGATTCCGATCCGGTAGTAGATTCATTCGCGAAGCAGCTACTCTTGAGCTGTTAGGTCTCCTTCGGAGGCGCTCGGGTAGCTGTTAGCAAATCCCACCTCTCCTGGCTGAGCCTTTGCTCGCCCACGTGTCCTGGTGAAACTGGAAAGGCCTCCGGGCCACCAGTAATCATTCAATCATAAAAAAAAAAACTTCGCATACTGGTTTATAGCCTTTATGAGCTTTGGGGTAGACCCGACTATTCTGCTTCTCCCTGCAGTAAACAATGGTTTATTCCGTAAAATACCGTCCTTAATTTTCCAGCAAAAAAATAAACAAAAACAACGAAATCTATCCGCGAAATTATAATGAATATAAAATACTTCATCCTAATCCTGAAAAAGTTTTTAATTTATTGGCTTCGTTCCATTTCATTTTTCGTACTCCGTAGACCAGGTCGTTGACCTTCGTAAATCCTGTATTATCCCCAACTAGATACGTCAAACAAAACAAAACAAATTGTCTATTACGGCTAGAATAATTTAAATGTTTTGAAACGCTTCGAAATTTTTAGTTGCTGAAAAGAGACGTGATTCAATATGAAATATGGGTAGAAAGCAGGACTGAAAATTTAGTGCCGTCATATTACAGCCAACATAACGCTTTCAAAGAGATTGCATCGTCTCCATGTTTCTAGATTGTCTATGTTTAGTCTTTAAATCTTTGCTTGCATTTTATTAACTTTGCACAGATGAAAAAAAATATATTTAATTTTAATATAAATACACCAATTAAAGCCGAGCTTAACATTCGTTTTTTTTTCCACAAACATTATAATATACTGCTTTAATAATATATAATAAAATATGTATGTATACTCGTACCCCAATGAATACAAAATAATACTAACAAAAACGTAACGTTATGTCTTAACATAAATTTTAACAAAATTTGCCATATGTTATGTTAATGTCGAAAGTTGAAGTAACTGTGTAATTTTAATTAATAACAAGGAAACATGGGGAAGCCAGGTGGAAGAGTAATTAAAGTTATGTAATTAAAAAGGTACTTACTGCTTCAAAGATGTATTGAAAATAATGTGTAAATTTTGCTCTGAAGACGTAAGAAGTTTTTAGCATTATGTTACATATAGCTTTAGCTATATTCAAAGAGAACTTTATAATACAATTTCCATTCCATTCCAGTTCTTTATCATGCTACGGAAGACTGAAAAACTTTACGTAAATGTTATTTGAGCCTATTTAATTGTGTTTTCGACTTTCATACCCTCTTCTTGTTGATAAAATGATTGCTAATTAAAACCATCAGGCGCTGCTATATATTCACACGATACTCAATTTGTTTTTATTGCGCTGGTACACAGACGAGTACACGGCCACTTTATGGTGAGTGGTTGCCGTCACTCATAGATGTCAGCAATGCCAGGGGCGGGGCCAACCCGCTGCCTACTGTTAAGTGCTCCCGCAAGCCTCGTTTGAAACTGGAAAAGCCTCCGGGCCACCAGTAATACTTCAATCATAAAAAGAGCCCCGTTTGAATAAAAAGCGATCGATTTCCGCCCAAATGTGAAACTGTATTTACACAATCAATTTATTGAACATGCAACATATAAGTTACTAGCCGTACTCGCCCACTTCGCTGGGCATTTAAAATGAACATTATTATTTATTGTCATTATTAGGGAGTCCAACACTCATATAAATATTAGCCTATCCATTAAGTACATGTATTTTCTAGATGGATACCGAGTTTCAAGTCAATCGGATGCATAGTTCAGTAGTTATAACGGAACATCCGTAAAAACCACTGTAGATTTATAGGTATCTAATATATAAAATTCTCGTGTCACAATGTTCGTTCTCATACTCCTCCGAAACCGCTTGACCGATTCTCATGAAATTTTTTATGCATATTCAGTAAACCTGAGAATCGGCTACTATCTATTTTTCATACCCCTAAGTGATTAGGGTTGTCCACCCCTAACATATTTTTTTTTATTTTGACATTTTTGTTTGTTATAATGAGGTATTATGTGGTTGAATGTGGTTTTGTTATTTTTATTATATATTCCCTCATCGTTCACAGCACTACATATCTCTTTCACTCATTTACCACATCCTTACACACTTACAATAAGTTAGTTTTTTTTTCTACACTAGAAATTCCCTAGAAATCTTATATATGGCAAAACAATATTTGCCGGGTCAGCTAGTATTAGTATAGATTTGACACGATATTCTTTAGTTTGGATCTTAAAGGGTTCAAAGAACTTTTGACACGTCTAAAATGCGAGATGGAGTTTAATGTAAATTATTCTGAAATGTCTATTCTAACGATGACTGTACATGTCTTAAGAGCAAAGGAAGTAGCAGAAGTAAGTAGCCGAAGATTTCGGAGACCATATTTTGAAATTCTTAAATTTATTACCTCCTAAAATAACGAAATTATGTCTAATAACGACATTTCCAATCTTCAATATTGTTAATACCACAAGGTTGTTGATTTAATTACTGTCGGTTGAATTAATACAAACTGGTATGTGACAAGCCTCTAATTAATCGACGATACGGTAATTACATCGTATTCAATACTACAGTACGTACTAGAGCATACCCATTTTATAAACAAGACTTGTATGACAAATTGAAATCCTCGCTAGATTTAAAATCTTAGTAAATATAGGTAGTACTGTATATTTTAATTATCAGTAGGAATATAATATCTTTAACATAATATAAAAATATATTGATGTCTTGTAATTGATTGACTACTCTGTGCACAATTGTGTGTACATTATTTATTTATATGTTTTTATTAGTTAGATGGCTGGACGAGCTCACGGCCCAGTTGGTATTGGTGGTTACCAGAGCCCATAGACATATACAACGTTAATGACGCCACTCACCTTGAGATATGAGTTCTAAGGTCTCAGTAAAGTTATTCACTTGTTCAGTTGTGTAGTACACTACCACACACCTACACCTTGTCCTACCACAAGTAGTTCACTTGTGGTAGGACTGTAACTATAGTGAGACCTTAGAACTTATATCTCAAGGTGGGTGGCGCATTTAGGTTGTAGATGTCTATGGGCTCCAGTAACCACTTAACGCCAGGTTGGCTGTGAGCTCGTCCACCTATCTAAGCAATAAAAAAAATCAAAAAATAATACAACGGCTGCCCCCCCCCTTCAAACCGAAACGCATTACTGCTTCACGGCACAAATGGGCAGGGTGGTGGTACCGACCCGTGCGGACTCACAATACGTCTTACCACCAGTAATTACGCAAATTATAGTTTTGCGGGTTTGATTTTTATTACACGATGTTATTCCTTCACCGTGGAAATCAATCGTGAACATTTGTTAAGTATGTATTTCATTACAAAGATTGGTACCTACCTGCCTGCGGGATTCGAACACCGGTGCATCGATCAATACGAATGCACCAGACGTCTTATCCTTTAGGCCACGACGACTTGAAAATGAATTAACAGCTGTAGCCCCGGGGGTACGAGTTGGTGGCGGCATCTACGTACTTGTCTGTCTAGGCTTATCAATTGTCAGCGTTCAGCTGGGACATGGTGAACAGGGGGAAGAAGAAACTCTTCACCTCACCTTAGCTAACGTCGGGTGAGTTCCGTTCGGTGAGAATCGGCTACTGGCTATTTAGCAGCTACGGGTTTTAGTCGGTTTAACTTTGACGCTCCGCCTACAGCCTCCCGCGTGTAGGCAGAACTCCGGCGATTTCAACTAATTTCCTTAAAAGGAGTACAGCTGTAGTTGTACAAGTTATGTAAATTATATTATATGTAAAGTAACTCTTTATTCTTCAACTTTTAAATCATTATTTCGCTTCACTCGTTTATAATAATTAGATATCGCTTTGATCCTGTAATTCTCATTAAATGTTAAATAACACTCACGTTTTATCAACCCGGAAAAGTCCTGTTTCACATATACACATTGAAAAGCAATCAATTGATTCGTGAAGGCCGTGTGACATTATTCATGTCCGTGTCTTTAAAAAAACGGACATGTGAGGTTTTGCGTTCATAATGGGTTGGACGGCTGCCAGTCTGCGTAAATACATAGTGTCGCTACTCCATGAAATAGCACAGGAAATGTGACTTAGGGAGGTCGTCAGACAATTAAGGGACATGTTGATCACTCTTTCTTTTGTTTTAGGGGTTTTCACATAGTTCTTTCTGTTGATCTCGTGATGAGCGATTTTCAGCCTGTGGTACACGTATCCCTGAGGATACGCCAGGTCCCGTTTGGGAGTAAATAATTTTTTTATTAGTAATTAGCTGCACCCGTCCGCTTCGCTGGGCATTTAAAATTAATATTATTATTTCTCACCCCCACAAAGATTCTCATCATTAATGCCCCCGCAACTGGTGTAGGGAGTCTAACACTCATATAAATATTAGCCTATCCATTAAGTACATGTATTTTCTACATGGGTACCAAGTTTCAAGTGGATCGGGTGCACGGTTCATTAGTAATAACGGAACATCCGTAAAAACCCCTGTAGATTTATATATTAGTAGATATAGATGGCGGAAATACAGAGAAGTTAAAACGATTAAATAATATAAAAAATATTCTATTGTATATGTTATGTCTACAATATGTAGTTTAACATGAACCTTTTAACTAATTACATATTCAATAGAACCGACAGACCTTAAGAGAATTAAGAACATTTTTATTAGCAGGTGTGGAGTTATCATCCTCCTTCAGCTTTTCATCGTAGAAGGCGTGATGGGCGGCGCGGTGCGAAGCCCCTGCTCGGCTCCCATAGAGGCCGCCGGGTACCAGATGCGAGGGCGCCTGGTATTCGGCTGGCGGTTCGGTGATCAGTGTGCTTGCTTAGGGCAGCCCCCCCAACAGTGCCCCTAGCGGCAAACGTAGGCAAACGTTCCAACTCCATACAAATTTGACTTAACTTTTACGCTATCGAAAACGTTAAAGAACTCGCACTAAACACACAGGCGGTGTAAGATGACTCAGGAAAGCATCTTTGTCAAGGCCTAGCCTAGGAGGATTTTTTTATTGCCTTTGTAGGCAGACGAGCATACGGCCCACCTGATGGTAAGTGTTTATCGTCACTCATGAACGTCAGCAATGCCAGGGGCAGACCCAAGCTGCTGCCTACCATTAGAAATAGGAAGAAGACCTCTGTCTTTCTATTCTCCTTCTTCTCTCTTCTTCTTCTGGTTATGAGATATAAATCATCAAACAAACAAACTACATAATGACCAAACACCAGGTAGACGCAGAAGAATAGCTATTGTAAATATCATTCATACTATTTTTGGGTGTCAGACATATAAATTAAACAGACTGACTTTATTCACACTCTGATTTAATCTGCCAATTTTACATTGACGCTTCTTGTTCAACTACTGTCCTCAGACCGTCTACATTCTCTTTCAAATATGTCTCAGCCGGCTATCCCCTCTTGACTGGTCACGTGGCTTAGTCATGTGACTTTAAAAGCAGTCAATTGAGCAACTAATAAACAATAATATTTAAATGTTTTGCAATACAAACCTCATATTTAATAATAATTCTTAATATCTACAGGACTTTATATAATCACATTAATATAAATAATCATAAACCTTACACTATAGATATGAATACTCTGTGTTAATTCAGGAACAAAATCTATTCAGTTCCATTGCTGCAGTAATGCAATCAAACACTCGTTTTACAGCAAATATTATGTAGTACAATGAGAGAACCGTTCATTTGTACTTACGTGTCGGGGGGCGAATTTAACGCACGAACAAATCCACTACATTGTATTCAATTGGAAATAGTAAACCCGAAACATTCAATGCATCGCGCACAAAGCAAACGTTAATCTGTTAAAAGCATTAGTGTACCTATTCAAATATGCAACGTGAAAATAATGCAATATTAATTCCCAATAATTAATGCAAATCCCATCAATTGCAATCTCAATAATGCAAAATCTTATACCTTTAAATGAGCAATTCCTGTATATACTTAGTCAGGTCATAAATTCTGTCACATGTTTAATGTAAAATAATTGAAACAAGTTTATTCATTATGTAACCATTCATATACCAAAATGAACTTAACAAAACATAGATTCTTATGACACTAAAGTTTATTCAAAATGATCTCCGTGATTTTGAATACAGGCCTTCAATCTACGCGGCCAGTCGTCTATCGCAGCACGAACGAGGTCCATGTCAATATCGGCGGCTGCCTTAATCAAGGATGTCTTGAGTGACTCCAAATTGGGATGAGGCTTTGAGCACGCCTTTTCCTCCAAGTGTTGCCATATCTTGTAATCTAACGGATTCAAATCTGGGCTGGAGGAGGACCAGTCGTCGTGCCGGATGAAGTCGATTTCACGCGCCGCCAGCCAGTCTTGTGTGCTCTTCGCTCTATGAGCTGGCGCCGAATCTTGTTGGAATACCCAGTGCCTGTTATTGAACATAGTATGAGAAACAGGTTCCACAAGGTTCGTCAGGACTGTATTTTGATACACAACTGCATTCGTTTTTACACCTTTCTCACAAAAATGTANGCAAGAGCAGTGCTTCGCAGAATCTACCACCGGATCGGAAACGCGACCCACTGAGAAGATCCGGCGAGAAACTCAGTGGGCTGTGTCTATGGGTTAGTTCGCTCGTCGAGCCCTTCGTCGCAAGCGACGGGTTCGACGAGGACGGTGACCGGTGCTTGTGGTGCCTAAAAGCACCGTTAATGGATCAGGAGGATCCGTAATGACGTGATTGATTCCTGAAGGCCGTATGACATTATTCATGTCCGTGTCTTTAAAAAAACGGACATGTGAGGTTTTGCGTTCATAATGGGTTGGACGGCTGCCAGTCTGGATAAATACATAGTGTCGCTACCCCATGAAATAGCACAGGAAATGTGACTTAGAGAGGTCGTCAGACAATTAAGGGACATGTTGATCACTCTTTCTTTTGTTTTAGGGGTTTTCACATAGTTTTTTTTTTTGTGTAGCTCGCGTGATGAGCGATTTTCAGCCTGTGTATCCTCAGGGTACACGTATCCCTGGGCTTGGGTGTAAATAACAATTTTATTAGTTACTATACCCGTCCGCTTCGCTGAGCATTTAAAATTAACATTATTATTTCTCACCCCCACAAAGATTCTCATCATTAATGCCCCCGCAACTGGTGTAGGGAGTCTAACACTCAGATAAATATTAGCTTATCCATTAAGTACATATATTTTCTACACGGATACCAAGTTTCAATTCCATTGGGTGCACGGTTCAGTAGTTATAATGGGACATCCGTAAAAACCCCTTTAGATTTCTATATTAGTAGGTATAGATGGCGGAAATACAGAGAAGTTAAAATAATTAAATAATATAAAAATTATTCTAATGTATGTTAATGTGTACAATATGTAGTTTAACATGAAACTTTTAACTAATTACATATTCAATAGAACAAACAGATCTTAAGAGAACCAAGACACATTTTTATGAGTAGATGTGGAGTTATCATCCTCCTTCAGCTTTTCATCGTAGAAGGCGTGATGGGCGGCGCGGTGCGAAGCCCCTGCTCGGCGGTGATCAGTGTGCTTAGTGCGAGTTTTTTAACGTTCTCGATAGCGTAAAAGTTAACTCAAACTTGTATGGAGTTGAAACAGTGCCCCTAGCGGCAAACATAGGCGAACGTTCCAACTCCTTACAAATTGGACTTAACTTTTACGCTATCGATAACGTTAAAAAACTCGCACTAAACACACAGGCGGTGTAAGAGGACTCAGGAATGCATCTTTGTCAAGGCCTAGCCTAGGAAGATTTTTTTTATTGCCTTTCTAGGCAGACGAGCATACGGCACACCTGATGGTAAGTGATCACCGTCACTCATGAACGTCAGCAATGCCAGAGGCAGAGCCAAGCCGCTGCCTACCATTAGAAATAGGAAGAAGACCTCTGTCTTCCTATTCTCCTTCTTCTTCTGGTTATACGATATAAATCATCAAACAAACAAATTACATAATGACCAAGAACCATGGAGACGAAGAAGAATAGCTATTGTAAATAACATTCATACTATTTTTGGGTGTCACACATATAAATTAAACAGACTGACTTTATTCACACTCTGATTTAATCTGCCAATTTTACATTGATGCGTCTTATTCAACTACTGTCCTCAGACCGTCTACATTCTCTTTTAAATATGTCTCAGCCGGCTATCCCCTCTTGACTGGTCACGTGGCTTAGTCATGTGACTTTAAAAGCAGTCAATTGAGCAACTAATAAACAATAATATTTAAATGTTTTGCAATACAAACCTCATATTTAATAATAATTCTTAATATCTACAGGACTTTATCTATATCATATTAATATAAATAATCATAAACCTTACACTATAGACATGAATACTCTGTGTTAATTTAGGAACAGAATCTATTCAATTCCATTGCTGCAATAATGCAATCAAACACTCGTTTTACAGCAAATATTATGTAGTACAATGAGAGAACCGTTCATTTGTACTTACGTGTCGGGGGGCGAATTTAACGCACGAACAAATCCACTACATTGTATTCAATTGGAAATAGTAAACCCGAAACATTCAATGCATCGCGCACAAAGCAAACGTTAATCTGTTAAAAGCATTAGTGTACCTATTCAAATATGCAACGTGAAAATAATGCAATATTAATTCCCAATAATTAATGCAAATCCCATCAATTGCAATCTCAATAATGCAAAATCTTATACCTTTAAACGAGCAATAGATATGATATAGATCAGAATCTCGGAAACGTCTCCATCGATTTTCATAAAATTTAGTATACAGGGGATTTCGGGGGCGATAATCCGATTTTTTATCTACGATTTTTTTTCAAAAATTTTTGTTTTATTCGTGTTTTTAATAATCAACTCTTCTCGACATCTATTGGCGAATACTAATACTATTTTTCTTAATCGAGGGCAACTAACCGCTTTAAAGACACAACAAGATGGCGTTATCAAAAAAAAAAAAACGAGCAAAGCTCGGTCATAATTTAGTAATAATTAAGGATAAAAATGTATGTCCGGGTACCGGTACATGATGATCGTTTGATGCGTGGATCTGTTTCGTAGCGCAGAAGAAAAGTGTGTTATCAACGAATTTGAGACTTGAAATGTTATAAGATGGGCAAAGGTAGCTCTAAAATGTCTATGGGCCCAGGATATCGCTTAATGCCAAGGGCCTTGACCTAGTCTTTGTTTTACCTTCTTAAAACTGGCTGGTTTTGGAGTAGATAAGCAGAAGAGCTTCAAGTCCCTTTGGTTAAAAGCTCTTAACGGACACACAGTTTCAAACTTACACAAAGTATCACAGTTACACTATGCCTTTCCTTACACTTCAGAATTAAGTAAAACTCATTGAACTACCAATTCATCATTTTCCAGCGGAGTATCTTATTCACATATATATCACATCTCTCTTTTCCGACGTATTGTTCTAGTCCTATTGTAGCTTTTTCAAAATCATTTTACCTTTTTTTTATTGTTTAGATGGGTGGACGAGCTCACGGCCCACCTGGTGTTAAGTTGTTACCGGTGCCGGTACCGACCTTGAGACATGAGTTGTAAGGTCTCAGTTTTAACAGTACAACGGCTGCCCCGACCTTCAAACTCAAACGCACTACTGCTTCACGGCAGAAATAGGCAGGGTGATGGTATCTACCCGTGCGGACTCACAAGATGTCCTACCACCAGTAAAAATGCTACCTACCCTAAGTTAATCAACATTACTGTACTATCGTAGTACCAATACCGCATCGACCTACCATTGACACTTGCACTTTTCTACCTTATTTAGGGTCTGAATATATTTTGCATCACGGCAGAGTTTACTCAAAATATACTCAGTGCCTTGTATATAGCCTGATTTTCACTGAAGAAGAAATGAAAATTTATCACACTGAACAATAAATATGTAGGTCATCACGAATCCAGAGCCAGAGGACCACCTCTACCAAAAGTATCTACAAATTTTATGACCAGGACTGAAATTTTCCCATACTTTATTGGTATCAAAAGCCTGCGGTGTACCACTGTAAAGCAGCCAATATACATATGTTACACACACACAAATTAGACAATTTAAAATTTAGTCCGTACACAAATTACGTAATAATGTATTCCATACATAATTTCATATGTTTGTGGGTTTAATATTGGCTTTGGAATAACAGTATGTGAATTGTTTGTTACCACGAAATCTATAAATTTGCGTAATTACTTGCAATAGGGTGTATTGCAAACTCACAAGAGTACATACTAATTAAGTTTGTTTTTGTCGCGCATGTGTTCCGATTTCAAGGGTGGGTGTCTCTTTGTGATTTCTTTGGGCTCGTGGCTGGTCAACATACCAATAAAAGCATATTAAAAAGAAAAGCCTTACAGTACTGTACTGTATTTTATACAGAATATGAAACTACCAAAGCTTATAAATAAAATGTTTTAAATGAAAAATAAAATCAAGTGAAATAAAGCTGCATTAAACATAATTAGGGTCTGAAATCCTATGAACTAATAACTCCAGACAGATCTATTACGTAATGCGCGATAATTGCTTTACTGTTTCCCTTTCTGTAATTTAAGACCAGCCGACGGCCTCAGAAACGTCTCATCTATTCTAATTAGTAAAAAATAAAACAGATGACCGTCTTATATGGTTTGAGGAAATTTTTGAAAAACATAAGAAGGCGTCCTAATAATAGTCCAAGGTTAAAACGTATTGTTGATTTTGACTGACTAGGTAGTGCAGTAGTTGAGCCTTGACCGTTGTGCCGAAGGTCGTGGGTTCGATTCGCAAATTCGACAAACATTCGTGTGATGAACGGTTTTGTTTGCACTTTGTCTGGATGTTTATTACGTATATGGTATATGTGTATATTTAAACGTTTATAAGTATGTATGTCAGTCTCTGGTACCCATAACACTGGGTATCCTAATTTGGAGCCGTATTACGTGCGTGATTTGTTCCCAGTTATTTATTTATTATTATTTATTAACTGCTCGGTCATTACAGTTCGATTCCCGCATTCGGCAAACGTTCGTGTAAGCATCAAGTTAGTATGTTTTTTTTTTTATAGCTTAGATGGGTGGACGACCTCACAGCCCACCTGATGTTAATTGGTTACTGGAGCCCATGGACATCTACAATGTAAATGCGCCACCCACCTTGAGATATAAGTTCTAAGATCTCAGTATAGTTACAACGGCTGCCCCACCCTTCAAACCGAAACGCATTACTGCTTCACGGCAGAAATAGGCAGGGCGGTGGTACCTACCCGCGCGGACTCACAAGCGGTCCTACCACCAGTAAAGTTTTGTCTGGGTGTTGTTTAACAAACAATATTTGTATTTATGTATTAAAACATATGGAAGTACGTATTACATACAATCTTTTATTTATCTATTATGATTGAAGTATTACTGGTGGCCCGGAGGCCTTTCTAGTTTGTAATTAGATGATTGTGTGTGCTTCGTCTCCCCCGGTTAATTAATAATTACTATGTGTCAAACATCATACATGTGCAATTTTCATTTTAAGCTCTAACCTTTTTACGTTATTGAGCAGACGAGCTAAAAGCTAAAAGCTAAAACCTAAAAGCTCGTCTTATGTTAAGTAACAATAGATGTCAGAACGTGACCACTGCTTCCAACACCAAGCAGTTGATAATTATTCGTGAACATGCCCAGGAGGAGAAGAACATTAGGAGTCCCAGAACACACCATAACAAAATCATAACCAGTAATCTTGCATGTCTCAAATATTGAATTTTATATAAAAAAACGTAACATGTACTTATAGGCGGGAATATAAAAAAAAAACTTTTTATCAAATTTCGCATGGCCAACAACTTTTTGAAATGAATAATTTTATAGATTTAAACATACTAGAGGCCCCGCAGTAGTCGAAATTCGACTATAATTAATTGGAATTGTAAGTTTGTACACTATTTTGATTGTATTTTATACTTCTACAATCACAAATTTCGTCAAGACTACACTATAAAAAATATTAACAAAGACAAACAATATTTAATCTATTCTCAATTTGACAACAGACGTCAAGAACAAAAATTTGACAATAAATAGTATGCATGCGTGTGTGCGTCAAATACATGGTACGTAGTGTGTGTAATGTTTTCTTTATTAATTTAATGCATCTTTTATGCATTACTTTAAGAAAATATTAGCACTGTGCACTTCTTCTCTAAATTCTCTACAAGTGTGGAAAAGTTCATACTCCTCCGTCCGCGCAATTTTCGTATAAAGGGATACAAAGTTTTTGCTTCACGTATTAATATATAGAAGATAAACGTGATTATAATCGGGAAACTTGAAAAACACAGCTAGACAGTCCATCCAAGCGATTATGGTAAATATTTTTTTACATAATATTATGTATTTTATTCGTGTCACCGAGAAAGATCTTGAAATTAACTTAATATTCATTCATTAATTTGACCCAACGTTACCCAACTTCTTGGAAACCACTGAAATAACAAATACATATTTCAAGAGAAAACGTTGTTGTTTTTGCCCGTGTAAATGTTTATATACGGGAGTGAAAGCCACGTTGTGAATCACAATCTTTAATTCCAACGAAACGCTACTCAGGCACGAAATATGCCAATTTCTTCATTTGATAGATCGGTTCGAATGTTACTTTTTTTGATCCATTTGGATTAGTAAATGTATTGAAGAAAAGAAAAAAGAAATTTGTTACTCGCGCCTGTGTGCGTATTATGTTGGTTTTGGAAATCGAATCCATTATTGAAATTGAATGTGCTGAATTACGAACAACGAAAAAATATCTAGAAAACATTTTAAATTCTCTATTCAAAAACAAATATTGTCGATTGCGATGCCCGAACACGCTTGTAATAACTTCCTATATGGGCGCACCCGTTACAGTCGCTAGGTACCGCGAATATAGCTAAAAGTACAATAAATGGGACTAAATCGCGTATTTATTCGACAGAAGTTATGGACCATGACAAAACAGTAAGAGTTTTATTGCCGGATCAATACTATTTGGTGAACAGTGTTTACAGTCGCCAATTGTGAACTTAAGACGGCAATTAACAAAACAACCGCTGCTGGCAGACATTAATTGATGGTTCAATATACCGGTGGTTTCCACGAGGTTATTTTTATCCTGACGTGACGTCGGGACACCCGCAAACGTCGAAGCTTGAGGGCAGTTTGATTAATATCGGACGCGTGCTACAAAGTATATCGGTTTGGGCGGCTTTATACGGCAAATATTATGTTATGAGTCGAGTCTTTTTCTGTTAATAAAACCAAAGCGTCATAGACTAGTTTATCATCTATATATATACAGTCAAACCTGGGTAAGTGAGAACTGGATAAGTGAGAAAACTCCATAAGTGAGGGTAATAGCCAGGAACCGTCATTTTAAGCTCCCAAAACCTCTATTAGCGAGAAACAGAAACCTCTGTAAGAGAGAGTCGTTTTTCCCTCATGGACCTCCGTAAGTGAGACTGCTACTTATCTATACCTCTATAAGCGACAGTCGAACTTTATTTATTTATATTATTTAGGAGGAACAAATGAAAAAACAAATTACAAATTTAACATCTGCTATTTTATGACTCATTCTTAACTTTTGTGGAACTTTCTTCCATTGTTTTTGTATTGTTTTCTCGTCAATATTGAACCTATTCTATTTCGTGGAACTAAAAATACGCATTCTTTTCGAATGGACACGTGTGCCTCTGTACCGTCCTATTTGTCGGACTTACTCAGTTTATCGTTAATCAATTGCGAAGGAAAGTTCTGTTCTGCATCATGTCAAAATGGAAAATTAAAGTACTGTCATTGAGTGATAAACTTAAAATAGTGAATGCGTTTGAATCCGGAAAATCGCGAAATGAAGTTCAGAGGGAGCATTAGCGAGAAACTCGGGTTAGTGAGAAACCTCTATAAGCAAGAATCAGATTGTGCTCCCTTGAACTCTCGCTTATCCAGGTTTGACTGTATATATAAAAATGAATTGCTGTTCGTTAGTCTCGCTAAAACTCGAGAACGGCTGAACCGATTTGACTAATTTTGGTCTTGAATTATTTGTGGAAGTCCAGGGAAGGTTTAAAAGGTAGATAAATTTGAAAATTCTTGGAATTAAATAAAGTTTAGGTCTTTTATTTATCGATTGAGGCACTACGAAGTCTGCCGGGTCAGCTGGTTAGTAATAAAAGTGTTAATTTGGTCGCAATCCAATTTCTTTATTTAGATTACGTAAATAATTATAATTCTAATCTTACTAAATGATCAACAAACATTTTGAAATCGTCGTGGCCTAACGGATAAGACGTCCAGTGCATTCGTGTTGAGCGATGCAGTGGTGTTCGAATCTCAGGCGGGTACCAATTTTTCTAATGAAATACGTACTTAACAAATGTTCACGATTGATTTCCACGTTGAAGGAATAACATCGTGTAATAAAAATCAAACCCGCAAAATTATAATTTGCATAATTACTAGTGGTAGGACCTCTTGTGAGTCCGCGCGGGTGGGTATCACCAACCTGCCTATTTTGGCCGTGAAGCAGTAATGCGTTTCTGTTTGAAGGGCAGCCGTTGTAACTATACTTGAGACCTTAGAACTTATATCTCAAGGTGGGTGGTAGAATTTACGTTGTAGATGTCTAGGGGTTCCAGTAACCACTTAACATCAGGTGGGCTGTGAGCTCATCCACCCATCTAACAAATAAAAAAATAAAAAAGTGAATTTCCAGTTTTCATAATGTCAATGAACCCTCTCACAAAACGGAGATCTATAAGAAATTTCATTGGCTGTACACTAAATTGAAGAAAATGTAAATCGTTCCGTGACTCTATTGCAAATTTACTTCGTGATAAGAATGTCGTTGACCAATCACTCACCATCCATTACTATGGTTTTTATTAAAGCTTAATATTTAAATTTAAAAAAAATATATTATGGAAATCATGGAACCAAAAACGCATGAAGTAAAAAAAAACTTCTTCTATTGAGAAATAGAAAAGTCCCTCCTTATGCTACGTCGCAAAGGAGATATAAGCTAAGAAGGGTTAACGTCAAATAGGCTGTCGGTTATAAAACTCATGCCAAATCCGTACGTAGCATAATAAGAGGATATGCTGCCCCAGACCCACATTCTATGTGGCATATATGGATAAAAGGCAAGGGGTAGAAAAATTTAATTAAATGTTTTTCTTACCAGCTTAAGAGTGTCCGTATTTTTGGCCATTACCAAATTCTCTTGAGATCGTTACGCGTATCTCGTGACCCTCAAAATCGTTTCTCATGGAGACAGGTCAATTGATCGCCGCCTGCAACTTGGCATTGCTTGTCGCTTGGTACCAACCAGGGCTCACTTTCAACACCCAAATTCAAGCTACAACCCTCCGAGAGACTTACCACAATATGCCTACGCCCAGTTCGTATTTCGGTAATAGCTCGCATTGAGCCTTCGACTACGCTCATATCTAATGATGTCCAAGTCCCAAGCGATGGACGGATCAGGTATCGGTGGAGTTATCGATACAGAGAGACAGTCAAGAGACTGTTTCAACACGGTTTCATCACTCTTAAACCCGAGGGAACAATTTAGACCAGCTTAAGTTTAGCTGTGAAAAACTAGTCTTTGAATTTTGTCAATTCAGTAAATGAGCTCTTCGCACTCAAAAAGACTAGTTTGCAAATTTCCAAATTACTTTTTCATGATTTACTTAATTAATGGCCAATCTTACTCGTATAAAATCAATGTCACTATATACTCGAATAGAATTGATTACAATATGTCTACTCAGATTTTGTTAACATTATTTGAAACATCATTGAAAGAACTTTGGTACAACAAGAATGAATTAAAAATATGCCCCTGATGAAAAAGCAATAGCAATTCGTAGCTAGAGATATTATATGAAGTCGTCGTGGCCTAAAGGATAAGACGGCCGGTGCATTCGTGTGTAGCAATGCATCGGTGTTCGAATCCCGCCGGCAGGTACCAATTTTTCCAATGAAATATGTACTTATCAAATGTTCACGATTGACTTCCACGGTGAAGGAATAACATCGTGTAATAAAAATCAAATCAAATTCGCGTAATTACTGTTGGTAGGACATCTTGTGAGTCTGCACGGGTAGGTACCACCACCCTGCCTATTTCTGCCGTGAAGTTAGTAATGCGTTTCGGTTTGAAGGGTGGGGCAGCCGTTGTAACTATACTGAGACCTTACAACTCATGTCTTAAGGTAAGTGGCGACATTTACGTTGTAGATGTTCATCGGCTCCGGTAACCACTTAACACCAGGTAGGCCGTGAGCTCGTCCACCCATCTAAACAATAAAAAAATGTATAATTACATACATACGTACGTAAAATATCAAGGCTCATATAATAACTTATTAAGATGAAGTTATTTGTTAAGGAAATTTATTAATATATTCCTTTTAATACTGTATAAACGATTATATGTATGTATGTATGTGTGTATGTATGTATATGTGCTTGTGTATATATATATGTATGTATATACTTTTTTTGTGTATGTATTTGTAACTTAATATAAATTTCATTGCACCTATCACTATTCGCTCTGCACTACCTTTGGTTGACTGGTAGAGAATGCCTTAGGCATTAAGTCCGCCAATGTAAATTTTACATGAAGTGTAATAAATAAATAAATACATAAATAACTCGATTCTACCGTTTATAGGCATTCCCTCTGAATAGTGTCTCGTTTATCACAACGATATCTCTGTGACATATCTTCGAGAATTCGTAGTATGCTTGTACCTTAACTGCCGTCATGGGTACTTTTATTGCCTATAACCAACTTATATGTGCTGGCACACCTAAACGTTCCCCGAAATACTTCAACTGGAATTTAAGAAGATTGCTATAATGCTTGAGTCGACATCGTTCGCCAGTCGAGAATGACATTGCCTATTTAAAACTCATACGGACTCTTAAGCCTTCGTCAAACAGAACGCGTAATTAGCGCGCGTCTGAGCGCTAAACTGACGCCGCGCTATGACGCCGAGATAACATACCGTCAAACAGAACCCCAGCGCTATAAGTACGCAGCGCTCTGTCGCGGCGTTAGGACGTTTTGACGTCAGGCGTTGTAATTTTTTACAATTTTTATTTTAACGTCCGAGTGAATGTGTATTAAAATACTAGATAATGCCCGAAAAAATGATATAAATAGTTAGAAAATACCGATTTCTTAATACTTTAAAATTTTCACACTGCTATCGAAAGGCACTATAATTTGGCGAATGCGTTGCGTCAAGGAGCGTTAGACTCATCTAGTCAATTTGAAGAGCGCGACGTTAAGTACGCGGCGCTAAGTACGCGTTCTGTTTGACGAAGGCTTTAAGTTTATTACTGAAAAATTTAATGGATCGTATGTGAACATTGTCTTTAAATAGCGATATTTATACGTTCGTATTTGATTTTGTGCCTTCATTTTGAATATTGTTCGTATTACCGTGTACAGTACAAGCATCGATATACCCACAGTACAGTACGGCATACAGTGTGTTTGCCATACATATACCTGTATAGGTATATACTACGTACATAACTATACTGACAATACTAAGATCTTAGAACCTTTTTTTTTATTGCCCTTATAGGCAAACGAGCATACGGCCCACCTGATGGTGAGTGGTTACCGTCGCCCATGGACTTCAGCAATGCCAGAGCCAAGCCGCTGCCTACCAACTTATACCTCAAGGTGGGTGGCGCATTTACGTTGAAGATGTCTATGGGCTCCAGTAACCACTTAACACCAGATGGGCTGTGAGATTGTCCACCCGTCTAAGCAATAAAAATAAATAAATAAAACATATCGACGCTTGAAAAGCAAACGTGACTAAGCGACAATGCGTGAACTTTACAGTAGTCTAATTTAAAGTTGAAATACCTGAAAACAATATTTATTTTAACGAATCTAGCTGTAGTAGAATCTAGCTAGTAGCTGTAGGATTGAAATGATTTTAATAGACCTAGAAATATATATTTTTTGCGCATCGAATATGGTTATTGCCTATCTATCATTTATGTACAAAGCAGTTATTGTCGCTTACGTTTGCCTTTCGAGCTTCGATATGTACATACTCATGTAGAATTCGTATTTTGGATTAAATTTATTCTCATTCAATACTTTCACATTGTGAAGTGGATTGTTCATACTCGTATTCAATATTCCTTGAAAATACCCCATAAACGTTAATTTTATACACAAAAAGTCGTAAGAGTCCCTATTGTGTAAGAAAATACGTTTTTACGTCATTTCACGTATCGTGCTCATTGAGACATTAAATTTATTCCGACCTCCCACAAGCAGCTCTGATCCCGTCAAAAACTAGGTCAAAACCATCGGATTCATGAATAAAGCTATGGCTAAGTTCTTATTACAATTGTGGTAAAGTCTAGTAAACTAGTGAAAGTCTATTTGAATTTTTTACGGATTTACAAAGTTAGATTCCTTTTTTATGCTTTAATTTAAGTAATATTATATATTTTATTAATCGCTGTTATTAAAATTTACTTCAGATTTCTTACTAAGTACACACACACAGTTGCAAACACAGTTACAAATTGAGTATTTTGTGAATGATGTAGAATAAAATAAGCTCGTCGAAGCTTATTTGAACAATAAACAAATTACGGGTTATTTTTTTTGTTTTACTACAGAACGATGAATGAGCTCACGGCCCATCTGGCGTTAAGTGGCTACTAGATCATAGGCAACACAACGTGAATTCTACTATCCACCTTAAGATATGATATCGAAATTTCTATTATACTTTTAATAAATATATCATATAATATAATCATTAATTGACCGGACTTACCTGCCCGTGCGAATCTATCCGGCGGTAGATTCTGCGAAGCACGGCTCTTGCTAGGGTTCGTGTTAGCATCGTCGTCAGGTTTGAGCCCCGTGAGCTCACCTACTAGTTTCGGTTACACTGGAATAGCCGCTTCAGGCTACCAGCATAGGTAGGAAAAAAAAAAAAAGCGAATCTATAATACAGAAATAAAAACATTTGGAAATTTTATTGTTTCAATTCTTTTTCTTATGTCATCAAAAATACGATAAATTACCACGCACTCAAATCTTTCATTTATTAATATTTCAAGAACACAGGAGTACAGTTTGAGAGTCTAGATAAAAAAGTCACTTAGATAAAGAGGTACTTGTTTTAATGGATATATGTATGTAAATTTGAGAACCACTAACGTACACTAAACATTGACTTATGTCTTACAGTATATTTTAAGATATGTGGTAAAAAGAATTACAAGTCTTAAGCCAGATGAAGGCTAGCAAAAGTTTTTATTTTATTTTATCCTAATATTTATTTGATACACACATTTGATTTATTATACCTTCAAATGGCTAATGATGGAGCCTCTAAGATGTCGTTAAAAAGGGCTGAGCTATGAGCTGATCGACTACTAAGAAGTTCATGGAAATTTGGAGGATCCCCAGAATTTCCAAAGAACACACAAATCGGGCCGGTTGCGAAAAACAAAACAATTTAAATTACTTTTGACTAATTAAATTGTCTCAATTGTTGAAACTTTCACTGAACTACCATTAATAATAACTAAAGACTCTTAAGCTAAGTTCGCAAGATGCGCGGATGGATACAGACGAATGATCAATTTGATATTTTGATGAAGAAAGGATTACTGTTGTCCCGGAGATCTTTCCAGTTTCACCAGGACAGCTGCTCGAGCGCCTCCGAAGGAAACCTCATAGCTTAAGGGGAGCTGCTGCGCATATGCATCTACTATCGGATTTGAATCGTGACCAGCTATGAAGATCCGGCTAGAAACTGAACGGGCAACTTAATCAATACAACCGTATTGATTAAGTTGCACGTCGAACTCTTTGCCGAGTTCGACGAGTACGGTTACCGGTGTCCCTAAGTCTGCTCCTTATGATAGAGCCATTGGCGTCTACTTGGCGAGTTAGTAGATCGGAGGGATCCGTAAAAACGTATCATCATCATCGATGGTGGATCAGGTCATCGATGGTGACTGGTTCCTGCGTGAGCCGGAGTCGGAGAGTAGCCAAGCGGCGACAACGATGAGACGATTATCATGAAGCATGGCCTTATCGAAGTACCGTTCCGACGCTGTCTTCGGGGGCTTTCAGATCGATTCAAGGCCCAAATCATCGTGTAGGTCGACGTTCGTTACGTACCACGGTGCACTGACGGCTAACCTACCAAAACTGGGATTGGAGGCTGTTGGTCTATATGGGTGCGGACCGCCTGAGCGAACACCACATTCGCGTTTGTCATAACGGGGCGTATACATTTTTATAAAGTATCACCTTGTTCTGAAGGGATATTTTATTCCGCTTATAAATCATGGGATAAAATCTGCCAAGAATAAACGCGGTGCAGTGGCAGACAGACTTTATGGCGATGGAATATGATATACTGAATGTGTTTCATTTTAATATCTGTTTGGAAAACATATTACGAGAATTGGATTGAACATTTATGAATTAGAACAATGATTACGACAAGTTTCTAATTGAAGATCGAGAAGTAAAAAGAGAACCAACATAGCTTTTTAACCAAGAAGAGACTTCCTTTTTTTGCCCATGTAGGCAGACGAGCATACTGCGAGCCGCTGCCTACAAATATCTACCTTCTAGGAAGATTAATGAGCAATTACAATTATCTTAGAACCAAAGTAGTTTAATTATAGCTAAACCATAATCTGACGGGTTGGTCATGCATATAATAGTTATGAACAAGAAAATTACAGTTAATTAACACAGTAAATTAAGCTGTGGTACTCATTGATTCGTTCTCTGTAAATGGTCACGTTTTATTTCTCATATAAATCTTAATATTTGTTTTCATATATTTTTTTGCATAGTCTCAGCATTTAGCTAATCTTAGGCAATGAAACACTAGTATTCATGCATCACGCTGATCGGTGCATAGGTATACCAATGTTCCCGCAATTATTGAAACTAGTGGCCCCGCAGTAGTCGAAATTCGACTATAATTAACTGAAATTATAAGATTAAACATTATTATGGTTCTATTGTCAAACACTAATATCTAATATATAAAATTCTTGTGTCACAATGTTCGTTCCCGTACTCCTTCGAAACCGCTTGACCGATTCTCATGAAATTTTTTATGCATATTCAGTAAGCCTGAGAATCGGCTACTATCTATTTTTCATACCCCTAAGTGATTAGGGTTGTCCACACCTAACATTTTTTTTTTATTTGGACATTTTTTTTGTTATAATGAGGTATTATGTGGTTGAATGAGGTTTTGTTATTTTTGTTATATATTCCCTCATCGTTTACAGCGCTACATACCTCTTTCACTCATCTACCACATCCTTACACACTTACAATAAGTTAGTTTTTTTTTCTACACTAGAAATTCCCTATAAATCTTATATATGGCAAAACAATGTTTGCCGGGTCAGCTAGTAATTCGATAATATAATCACAGTATTCGCCAAAACTGCACTATAGATCAATAATATTAAAAACAAACAATATTAATCAATTCTCAATTCGACCACAGACAAACAATAACAAAAGCTTCCCAATTGACAGTAAACAAAAAGTATATTTTTATGTATGTGTTTTGTCAAATACATGGTAGTGTGTGTAATGCTTTTTTTATTGATTTAATGTGTTTTTTATACATATTTAAAAAAAAATAGCATTCTGCACTTCTTCTCTATATTATATATAAGTATAGAAAATTTCAGACTCCTCCGTCCGGGCAATTTTCGTAAAAAGGGGTACAAAGTTTTTGCTTCACGTATTAATATATAGATTCCACCATAAACACTGATACCTCAAGATTCAAATTCATTTTATTTGATAGTTCCTCTTTTGTTCTGTTCTCGAAATTTTTATTACCTTACGTACGTAATTATGGGAAACTTAGGGCATTGTCATTCTTATCGTCTAGACACTTGCCACTGGTCTAAACTTACATTCGAGACAATTTAAATTATAATTGGCAACGAACTTAGTCACTGGATAAAAAATTGAATAATTTCAAGGTTTACATTTATTTCGATTATAATACAATATTTTACTTACCAGAAGTTTGTTTTTACCTTGAATCTATCTTATTTGAGTACTACTGAAGGATCCTTCCGGCTTAAAATTTGTGCTGTCTAGTTTGAAAAATAGAAAATGATTCTGGTTATACCGTTTGGAACCTATGGGTCTACGGAGGGACATTTATTTAGACACACCAACAGCAATACACACAAAACATTCAAGCTTAAAATTAACCTGTATAAAATTAAGTACTGTTATGTAAGCCAGTTACAGGCATGTACAGCAATATCTTATAACACACTATGACATGTTACAGCAATTTTACAAACAGAGGGAAAGTAGGCTAAATTTAAATGTTAACAGTACGACAAAAAAGTATATTTGAAAATAACATGAAAATAAGAGTTAACTACTTAACATGCTCTGACATCGGTACTTTCTGCATTATATACTTCATGTTCCTTGGGAAACACTTTAAAATTGTTTGAAATGATTTCCACACCTGTTTTTTATTTCCGCATCACCGGTAACCATTATGTTCACCAACGATGCTTTCAATTTTTTTTTTGCCCGTGTAAGCCAAACCAGCTTACGGCCCAACGGATGGTGAGTGGTTACCGTCGCCCATGGACTTCAGCAATGCCAGGGGCAGAGCCAAGCCGCTGCCTACCGTGCATTTGTGTCGTATCATTCTGCTCTGTAATTACGGTGCAATTTTTTTGCATCTTATGTGTAAAGTACAATGAACATTACACTAAATCCTGGAACGCGAAATACCTTGAGTGAGTTTTGCACTCTGTTCGAGAATTGAACCCGTAGTTATGATCAATTTGAAAAGTAGTGACGTAAATTTCGATGTTCAGATATACAATACATTCTAATGAAATACGTACTCTACAAATGTTCACGATTGACTTCCACGGTGAAGGAATAACATCGTGTAATAAAGATCAAACCCGCAAAATTATAATTTGCGTAATTACTGGTGGTAGGACCTCTTGTGAGTCCGCACGGGTAGGTACCACCACCCTGCCTATTTCTGCCGTGAAGCAGTGATGCGTTTCGGTTCGAAAGGTAGGACAGCCGTTGTAACTATACTTGAGACCTTAGAACTTATATCTCAAGGTGGATGGCGCATTTACGGTGTAGATGTCTATGGGCTCCAGTAACCACTTAACACCAGGTGGGCTGTGAGCTCGTCCACCCATCGAAGCAATAAAAAAAAACCTATACACAAAGTCAAATACAAAGGCAAATGAATTTTGATCAACTGCTCTATAAATATAATACAATACAGTAGTGTAACATAAATANCCTTAGAACTTATATCTCAAGGTGGATGGCGCATTTACGGTGTAGATGTCTATGGGCTCCAGTAACCACTTAACACCAGGTGGGCTGTGAGCTCGTCCACCCATCGAAGCAATAAAAAAAAACCTATACACAAAGTCAAATACAAAGGCAAATGAATTTTGATCAACTGCTCTATAAATATAATACAATACAGTAGTGTAACATAAATATGTTTTCCATTACATACTAATGTTTAGTTAAGTAATACCTCACAAAACAGATAAAAATAGAGGTCCTATTTTACTGAAAGGGAAATGCAACGTATTTTCCTTCTTTTTTATATAGTTCAACCTAAGAGGCATCCATCACGCAAAGTAGACATTTCCGGGTTGCCTTCTCTTTGATGGTAATAATCTAGAATAGTTTATATGAGAGAGAAAAAATAAAAAACAAAACAATTCTACTGTCAATATTATTTATTACACGAAGCAAGGCTTCAGATCCTCTGTTCATCGAATTAAAAACCTACATTAATATAACTAAATATTTATTTATTAATTTCACAATTTTTTTTTATCACTTTGTAATTCTCAGTGAAGGAATAACATCGTGTAATAAAAATCAAACTCGCAAAATTATAATTTGCGTAATTACTGGTGGTAGTATCTCTTGTGAGTCTGCACGCGTAGGTACCACTCCGCCTATTTCTGCCGTAAAGCAGTAATGCGTTTCGGCTTGAAGGGTGGGGCAGCCGTTGTAACTATACTGAGACCTTAGAACTTAGCTATAAAGTTAAAGCTATAAAGAAAACATTAAATAAAACAATAAAACACTGGCCGACTAATAAAAAAACAACAGCTGTTTTTAAATCTCAACCTCCTACCTATTTCAGCCTTAAAGTTATGAGTTCTGGTTCACACGTGCCAAAACTGTAAACGAACTCTCGTCTCAGCGATTGTTAAGCGGCTACCGGAGCATGCCATTTACGGATGTGTACCATTAATTACCCAAAGTATCAGGGACTTTTATAATTTTTCCTAGTGTGATTTATTACACGATGTTATTAAACCTATACCATGGAAATAGTTCGTGTTTAACTATGATAGCCTTGAGAGGCTATTACAGCTTCGCCCTAACGTGTAGGTGAGCTCACGGGGCTTAAACAGGAAGTGTTGCTAACACTGGCCCTAACAAGAGCAGTGCTTCGCAGTCTCTACCACCCGATCGGAAACGCGACCCACTGAGAAAATCCGGTGAGAAACTCAGTGGACTGTGTCTATGGGTTAATTAACTCGTCGAGCCCTTCGTCGCAAGCGACGGGTTCGACGACGACGGTAACCGGTGCTTGAGGTACCTAAAAGCACCGTTAATGGATCAGGAGGATCCGTAATAACGTGCTTAGGACGACGTCGACTGTTTACCATTTGGTCCATAGGATCGGGTATGTAATTTCCGGCCGCCACGACAAGAGGGTTTTCGTGTCGTGCCGCCTCTTCAAAGTGGCGCAATGATGCCGACTGTATATACTTACTGACTGAGTCAAGCTCCAGGTCATCATGGAGATCCACATTCCATAGGAACCATGGTGCTCAGACGACTATCCTGCAAAAACGGGACCAGTTAAGTGTATTTTTTTATACAAATCGGTTTCTGTCTGAGGGATATGAACATCGGCATAATCCAATCGCTTGGTACATATTCACCGATTATCCATTAAGCCACGCCGACTTCATTCATATATTTTACGGTTTAAATGTCTGCTCAATTAATAAATTAGTCAAAAATAGAACATCAAAACAAGGCAATTTGAAAGCGCTCTAATTAATTGAAATAAACTGTCATATCCGCAGTCGGTAGTAATCTAAATAATTATAATTAAGTTAATGTGTATTGTTCACGCGGGCATGGCTTCGGATGAATTGGTTGGAAAACGAGTCTAGGCACGCAAAACGGGCCCATTTCAACCTTATCGTGTCGCCCTTAATTAAGAGGTCCTTCGAGTTTCTCAATGTCACTGTGATCAGCCTTCACGGTCGCGTGACGTCACGGAAGATCACGGCTAATGTCAAGATCGCAATCGTTATATATCTCTGACATCACAATACGATACATAAAAAAAAAAACTTCAGAGGTGTCAAGGGTCACCCGGATGGAACGAAGTTCTTTTCGATTAATTAGTGAAGGAATTGTATTTTTTTTTAAGTTATAATAATAAATTACGGCATTATGAAGAAGAAGAAGAAGAAGGGTCGTCGTACCCCCTTTCGGGGGCACGGAACGGGCCTCGGGGCAAACCCCACTACCCGGGCTGAAACTCCCTGCCATCATAGGGCAGGGGTGAAATGATGCAGGGAGGACTTGGGGATAGGTACGCTGTTCGCTGCGTGTTCGGCGGCAATTTACATATATATATACTTATATATAATACGATGGGCAGTCTGGTGACGGCTCGATGCCCGCGGCGGTGACACCCCGGCGCCGGCTGCTGTCCTCTGCTTCCTAAAGCTAAGATTTTTTTTTTTTTTTTTCCTTACTGACTATCTACAAGCTAATTAAAACTAAACTACACTACTATTTACAACAGCAACAGGACAACAGTCAGCGGATACGAGGGGCCCGCCACCGGCCCCATGCCGCGGCCCCGCCTCTACAAATCAGAGGGGGAGCCGCGGCACTAGTAAGGCGCTCACCCGCTCCGGGCTCCCCAGAAGGGGAAGTCCGTCACGGGGAGGGGCCGACTTAAAACACTCCCCAAACGGGGGAGTGGTCCACCCTCGGGGTGGAAAATGGGTCCCCATAGAGGGGGGCACCCCAACAATGTGGGGGGAAGTGACGAGTGTGGACAGCTCAGTCCCATGGGGGCACTCATTATGAGCACTCCCATATCACTCCGGTTAAGCCGACTATCTTACCATAGCAAGGGGTTCCAGTAGCTCCCTTGGTAGCGCCAGACCATCAGGTGGTCTAGCGTGCAAGGGAGCTAAGTTGTGGAGATGCTCGTGGGGTCCACCGTCAGCCCGCTCGTAAAGATTACGAGCTAGCCTCCGGATGAACTCCTCGAGCGACTCCACATCCAGATCCCGGGCGATTACGGCATTACTGACGTAACACTCTGCTCCGACTATCGTGCGAAGAGCCAGATTCTGTTGGGCCTGTAACTTCACCCACGTGACCTGCGGGATGAGGTGATACCAGGCCGCAGCTGCGTACGTGATACGGGAACGGACATACGTCTTATAAATGCCGAGCTTAGTCCTGACCGGCAACCTGGAGGCCAACACCGGCCGGAGGAGGAATCTCGCGTAGCGAGCGGCCGCTAACGCCTTATTGGCGTGGGCGGTCATCCTCAAACTCCGGTCGATATCGACCCCCAAGTATCGGACGCTGGACCTAAACTCGACATTAGCGCCACGGAGACTGAGCTGTCCCGGGACGACTCTTGTGCGGACCGGACCGAAGAGAATAGCCGCGGTCTTCCCCACGTTGACCGCGACCCTCCATCGGTCCAGCCACTGGGGCAGTAAGTCCAATAACCTCTGCATCCTCGAAATGGCCGCAGAGGGGAATTTGGATGACGCGAAGAAGGCGCTGTCGTCGGCAAACAGCGCCAACTTCACGTTATATCACAATATCGTTGGTATAGAGAGCGTAGAGGAATGGTGCCAGGACGCTCCCCTGCGGAACTCCGGCCGTGACCGGGCGCACCGACGACTTGGCGCCCTCGACCGCGACAAGGAAGGATCTTCCCTCCAGGTACGACCCCAGCAGTCGCACGTAGGCGTGCTGGAGGTCCGTGTTCTGCAACAGCTTGTGGATCAGTCCCGCATGCCAGACACGGTCGAAGGCCTTCTCGATGTCGAAAAAGACTGCGGCCGTGTACTGGCGCGCGTTGGACCGATCCGCCAAGTGATGCATGACGCGGACCAATTGCAGCGTTGTCGAGTGACCGCTACGAAACCCGAATTGCTCGGGTCTAAGAAGGATGTGCGGCGACACCCTTCTCAGCAGCAGCCGCTCGAACAACTTGCCCACGTGCGACAGCAACGTGATCGGACGATAACTAGAGGGATTTCTCCTGTCCTTGCCGGGTTTGGGCAAGGCAATAACCTTGCCCAATTTCCAAATTCCCGGGAAGTGTCCTGTGGACAGAATGGAGTTGAACAGCCGTGTCATATATGACACGACCGTTTCAGGGAAGTGGAAAAAAGCGAGGGAGGGAATACCGTCCTCGCCCGGCGCCTTGTGCCTCTTCATCCGCTTGATGATGAGGCGCAATTCGCTGGGAGTGATGAGATCACCATCTCCCAATGGTAGCACCGGGGAGGAGAGTAGGCTTGCTACGCTCTCTTCCACCGATTGGTGGAATGCGGCCTCTGAGGGTGCAGAGTCATTAGGAGCGAACTGCCGCTCCAGCGTTTCGGCCAGGATATCGGCGCGGGCCTGAGCCGAGAAGCATCGGTTGCCCCTCTCGTCCACGAGTGGACAAGTCGGGGCAGGCCGATTTGAGAGCTGGCGACAAAGCCGGTGGAGGGATACTGAGGAGGGGTCCTCGCGGGCCTCCTCGATCCTCTCCTGCCAGGCATAGCCCCGGAAGGTGCTAATCTTTGTCGCCAGCTCCGCTTCCAGCTCATTAAGCTCGCGCTTTATCCTGGGACAACGAGTTGTCGCCCAGAGCCTCCTCAAGCCCCTCTTCCGGCGAATAATCGCCTTCAGATGGGCCGGGAGTATACCTCTGGGCCCGCCGCTGGGCACAAGAGTCGTCGCCTGGTCGATCGCTCCCCTGATGGAGTCAACAAGGCGGGTTGCCGCATCGTCGACCCCATCAGGGGTGTTGGGGTCCTGAATCACGGGAAGGTCGACTAGTCGTCTCTTAAAGAGCTCCCAGTCGACCTTCGGTCGTAGGGGCGAGGTCGCAACCCGGGTGAGCCCCATTCCCAGTGTCACCAGGATAGGGAGATGTGGGGTACCCAGGTCGTACAGTGCCTCGATCGTTACGGGGCACCGTAGCCCCTTGTGCACACACACGTCCAGCACATCGGGCTGATAGCGCGCGGCGGTCGGGATGTGTGTGGGTTCGTCGGGGCCGACCACGGAGTAGTCGCCCCTATCGGCATCTTCTAACAGCCGCCTGCCCACTGCTGAGTTAAGTCGGGAGCCCCACGCGACGTGCTTCGCGTTGAGGTCCCCGACCAGCAGAGCTGGGCGGCTGTCGTGATTCAGGGCCCGTCTTATGTCCTCAGGGTGAAATTCAGGCCCCGGGGGTCTATACGCGGCATAAATCCGCATATCTCCCCCCGAGGTGTGTACCCTCACACCGACTGACCTTGTCGATGTGAAGGACAGCAAATCCAACTGATCATGCACCACGTCCTGCCTGACGAGGGCCGCAGTGCCCCTGAACGGCCGCCCGGCAGGGGTAAGCTCGTCACGTCGGTACATGAAGTAGTTTGGAATCCTGAACGCATCCTGAGGACGTAGCTTGGTCTCGCCCAGGAGCACAACCTCTGGGTTATACTCCCGGGCGAGAACAAGCAGGTCGTTCTTTCGGGACTTTATCCCGTCGGGGTTCCAATAAATGATGCGCAGCTCCCGGCTAGCCATTGAACTGCGCAATCATTCGGTAGAACCCCGACAGGAGCGCCCCGAAGGGACTGGCTCCCGAGGCGATCTCACGGATTACTCCGGAGATCACCTCGGACAATTTCTCCCACAGAGCGAGCAGCCATGCAGCAAAGCCGGCAGGCTGGGAGGCCTGTCGACCGCTGCGGCGCTCGCGCTGAGGGCGGGGGGAAGGGGGGGCTGGC
Organism: Bombyx mandarina; assembly: GCF_003987935.1. The sequence continues at coordinate 4,635,685 of NW_021011477.1, forward strand.
TGTTCAAGTAATGCTTGCCTTCGGCCGGATGGGCTGTAGGCAGTGGTTGGCTTGATGTCGGTTGGGCAGTAAGGGGGGCCTCGGAGACCTCCATGGTTTCGATGATGGTTTGTTGGGGTTCTGGCACTGTGGGCTCAGATGTACCCCTTAGTCTTTCTCTTTCTTCCCTTTTTCTTAGTTTCCTTTTGGCCTTTTTCCTTTTGTTCTTCTCCCTTTTGGTGGTCATAGGGCCGCTAGTCGGGCGTGATTTAGGTAATGATATACCAGCAGATGTACGACCACGGGGAGCAGGAGTAGGTTGGACTTTCTTTGACTGCCGTGGCGGGTTGGCCTGTGCCATCAGCGTAGACGCCGATGGCAGTGCCTCCACCACCACCGCAGACGGAGCGGAGTGGGAAGGGGGAGGGGGCTGGGAAGTTTTCCCTTTCCCCTTCCCCTTCCCTTTTGCTACAGGTACTGAAGCCGGAAGAGCTGTACTCCCGGCTCGAGGCGCCTGTGGGGCAGAAGGAGGGACGGTTACTCCCATCATCCTGGCCCGCTTGCGGAAGACCGCACACCGTCTGCCGACGGCGGCGTGGTCCTTCCCGCAGTTGGCACAGGAGAACGGGCCGTCCCTCGGCCTCGGGCAGTCCGCTACGATGTGCTCCCCGGCACACTTTACGCAACGGACCGCACGATGACAGTTGTAGGAGGCGTGTCCGAAGGCCTGGCAGCGATGACACTGCGCAGGCCCTCGGATTGGACGCCATCCTTCGACCGTCACCCCCGGCAGGTACAGCAGTTCGTTGACTGCGTACAAGCGGGCGAGGTCGTCCTTCGAGAGGTGGTCCAGGGCTACGTGAAACACGCAGCCCGGACGCCCTCTCTGGGACCTAATGCACCTGGCATATCGAGCCGGGAATCCCAGCTCCTTCAGGGCATTGATGATTTCTGCCTCGTCGGTGTCGGCAGGGAGGCCCCGGACTGCCACCTTCGAAGGTTTCTCCTCCGCCAGGGCGTAACAGTACCATTTAATGGTACCGTCCCTGGCAGAGGCCTCCGAAAGGTAGGCCTGGACCGCCCTATACTCCTCAACCGACGTTGGCAGAAATCTAAAACCGGTGCCGAAGGGTCGCGCCGAGGGGGCGCGGCCCAGGCGCTCCCTAATGGCCGCCATATGGCGGGACCAATTTGGGAGGGCCTCCACCATAATTGGCGGGTGTCGGCGCAGTTCCTCCTGGGCGCGACCCTTCGGCCTCGGGGGAGGGACTCGTGAGGATTGGGAAGTCCTCTGGGCGGTAGGGATACCTGGCCTAGCTGCCATGGCAGCATAGGAGGTGGAGGGAGTGGGGTTGGGCTTAGTGACTTGTTGAGGTCTGGTAGACTCGAGGTCCATGTACCTGGTCGAATCCAGGTTGCCCGCCGTGCCGCTTAGGGCGGGGGCACCTCGGGTTGAGTCTACCGGGATTGGAGATAGCGTTGGGGAAGGAGAGCGAGGAGGGGATCTTACTTGCCTTGGGGCTGTCCCTGTCCTGGCGGGAGCCCTAGGCTTCGGAATTGGTTGAGCTGGGATTGGACTCCCAGAGGGGGACGAAGACCTAGACGAGGAAGGAGTGACCGATTCGGTTGAGGAATGTGCAGAGGATGTGGTCGCACTCTCCTCTCCCTCCGATCTAGACGAGGGGCCTAATCTTGGACGCTTGTCCTTTTCGCTCGATGAGCCTCGGTCGGACTCGGACCTGGCCTTCTTCCGCGGCCGAGAGGGCCCAGAGGGATCGGTCAACGGGGGAAGGATATCTTCCTCCGGTTCGATCCTCGGAGTCCTCTGGGCCGCGACCGGAGGCCCGGGCGGACTGTCCGTCCCGAGTCCCATCGAGACTGTACGGGTTGCCGGTGAAGGTCGGAATCTGAGGTTCGTCATCACTTGGCGTCCCTTGCAGGACGGGCCGGGTGTGCTGATTATGGGGGGTGATGTCCCCCCCGACATGTTCTAGTTGATATTTTTACGGGTCACCACGACTGTCGGTACATCCGTGATAGTGACTGTACACTGTAAGCTAGTTACCGACCAATGTATTGTAAACTACTTAATTGACTAAATAATGCTATAATGTAAATTGGAAAAATTGTAAAACTTGTAGAATAAATATGAAGTAAGACAAAAAAATTAAACTAAGAATTAAACAGACTTACACTCACTCTACGATCCAACCTGCAGGCGCCCGCCGCGGCCGACCACTCGTAGTGTGCATAGAAAATTAATAAAAGAAAAACAAATCTACTAAAGTACAATGGACTTACCACTGAAGGCTCGGTCCAATCTGTGTGCATCTAAATTGTAACATATTCAATCTAATAAATAATAAGCTAATAATATGGTGTAAATAAAAATGAAAATTAAATTAAAATTAACTTAAAAAAAGAAAAATAACTATTAACAGTTATGTACATGTATGCGTCAGAGCGCAATCGCCCCGACACGATACCAATGCACCTGCAAGATTCCACCCCAGCTCATAAGTAAGGTGGGGATAGAATTCCGACAACTACATAAAATAATTTAAGTCTATAATCTACAAACAACTACTATCAGCCAGCAACGACGGGAAACCTACGGTGTGTTCGTACTAATTATCAAAGAGAAGAATTAGAGAAAAATTACTAAAAAATGATTATATACTATAAAGGTTGAATTAAACTATTAATGGCCACTTACAAAGGTCGGTCAGTTCGCCAGTATGGAAGCATAAAAATTGAATTTGTATTTACAAAATTAAAATATTACAAGTATGGAGAGTATATTTAAATTAACTTAGTTTTACAGAAATGAATCTGCCACAGTGGCGCTAGTTGTGGTTAAAGTGAAATTATAATAATTAATATCAAAATATCAAAATCAAAATTAATTTAATTAAATAATACTAATAGAAAAAGAATAAAAATTTTTAAATTAAACAATAAGGAATAAGGAAAACTACTACTAAATCTAAGAACAAACTATTACGGGTTCCCGACGTTGCCGTGGTCCACCACCGTAAATCGGCTTACGCGGGTTTAGTAACAGCCCCTCCTAACCCCGAAGGGTAGGGGAGGACTGGGAACGGACACAGATGGCCGGACTCGAAGGCGCTAACGTAACTCGGTTTTTATTCTTAGAATAAAATGAGTACGCAGCTTTTCCAGGCTGATCGACAACTACCCGCAATTAACCAAGGTTAAAAAAGAAAGTGTCGAACAACTCACCTGTTCCCGGGTCCTGCGTTACGTTGCTCGGAACGTCTCCGCGCCGAAACAACACCGCTAGATCAAAACACTCGCACTTTGGGCACACACTGACTGCACAGCACAACACAGCAAGGGGCCACTTAGCCTGGTGTCCCGGGGAGCATTATGAAGAAGAAAAAACAATACTATGAACTAAATTACTATTGTTGAAACGCTATCTCGAGAAACTGTACTCATTACGCGGACCAATAGGATCTGAGCAATGTCACGCGATAAGCGCCTACACGTTGATTGGTCAGAATGACGGATCTAAAAAGTGTCGTGACAACTTTTCGTAAGAATTTTTTCCGTCTAGCCCCTTTTCACAATGCGCGATAAGGAACTTCGTTCCAAAAAAAAATGTTTTGATATTTCAAAAATTGTATTAATATCACTGCTGACGGGCTGTAACAATTGATGCTTCCTCGACTTACAGTCCGTATTATTTTCGAAACATCTGACCCAGACCCCGAATTTGGTTTTTATTGCATAGTCAGGTGAATGAGATCACGCCTCATCTGGTTTTAAGCGGTTATTGGAGTTCGTTGACATGACGAAATGTATGCGGCTACCAACATTAAAACATGAGGCCTGTCTCAATTGTATAGTACATACAACGGCTATATATTACTTCTAAATAACAAGTATATGCTTTACAAAAAACTGGATTCGACTGGGAACCGAATCTGGATCCCGTAGTACAATAATCAGGGCCGTCTTCCCAATTAGTCTACACACGCTTCAAATATTTACAAGTTTGATTTTTTAAAGCGAATTATCATAATAAAATCGTAATCCCCTATACTTATAAACAAACCTAGGAATAAAACTCATAAAAATTGCTTCGATAACCATTAACGCGTTAATTGTATACTCTGAATAAGATCAATACAACTTATTAAAGTTTGTAATGTACATTAAAAATAATTAGGAGATGGCATACATTTGATAAGCACAGATCCGCCTTGATTCCGGGTCTATGTGTAATTATATCTGAATTAATTAATGCATTCGAGTATAAATGGTATTTAATTAAACTGCTTGCGTACAAGGTATTTCCAGAAAACACTACAATAGTTATAATAATGACATTCATATAAATTTTTTTATCATAAAAAGTTATAGTCTTTTTGTGATCCAACTAATGACTTAAAGCTTTGAGAACGTCGATAGCTTAAAGCTGTGCGGAATAATTGGACTTTAATACTCAATGAAGCATGACTAGCTTTATGATTAATATTATAATATAGTATAAATTAGTGTGGTTTACTGAATTATTGGTATTACTTTTTTTTAAATATCAATAATTTCACTCGAAGAAAACTGCTTCGAGTCTAAGTATGACTAAGGGTGTAGATAAATTGCACGTAGTTGTAAGATTAAATAAGAATCATTAAAAAATATATATATTGTTTACGTTGTCGATGTCCATGGGCTCCGATGACCACTTGTGGCGGGTAGCCATCATACAACTTACTTATACTTGTATATATGCGCTTTATCTTGAAAATGTCGTAAGCGAGATTCAGGCATCTGTCAATTATCTTGCGTTGTATGATGGCTACCCGCGACATCACTCCCCTCCGAGACCGGAGGTCGTGTCATTTTAGTTAACGTTGTCCGTGCTGAGATTAGCTTGCAAGTGCCAGTGCTGCTCGAAGTCTGCGGTGAGTCGAGACTGAGCTTGAATGCTGCGCGTGTATCGTGAGTAGTCCATGTGTGGGCTGTGTAAGTGCTGTGGTGTCTGGGTCATGCAGTATGTAGGCCGGCTTGATGCGATCTACGGATACCGTGACCTTCTTACCGTTGGCTATCGTGAAGACTTTATCCCCACGCTGAACCACTTCGAATGGTCCAGTGTATGCTGGTTTCAAAGTTCCATCGACAGTACAGTCACGCAGGAATACGTGACTGTAAGTGGCCATATTCCTACACACTTAACACCAAATGGACCGACAGCTCAGTCACAAAACAAAACATTACAAAAAAAATATGTTAGCAATGTATTACGATTGTCCTCTCTTAGCATTGGTGGAAGAGAGAAAAAGAGATATAAACAATTTACAACATACACTTGAGCAAACCACTTGCGAGTTTGCAAGCGTACGTGAAAAAACTCGTAACTCATCTCCATACTTGTGAGTTTATTTTATCACAGTCCTATTCAGAACCCAAATTAGGAAAATCGTGCATGAACAAGTCTACAAGCTCCCTACAAAAAAGACTTTTTAAATACAATCACTCCGAAAAAATACTACCCACTTTTTTTTCCCTTCCTATGCTGATAGCCTTGAGAGGCTATTTCAGCTTCACCCTAACATTTGTAGGTGAGCTCACGGGGCTCAACCGGAGAGTTGCTAACACTGACCCTAGCAAGAGCAGTGCTTCGCAGAATCTACCACCGGATCGGAAACGCGACCCACTGAGAAGATTCGGCGAGAAACTCAGTGGGCTGTGTCTATGGGTTAGTTCGCTCGTCGAGCCCTTCGTCGCAAGCGACGGGTTCGACGAGGACGGTGACCAGACTACCCACTAATAGCCACTACATGGTATGGAACAACGGGCTAATCTCCCGATTATATGTACTACATACTCGGAATCCAAACATGGTTTCTTCACTTAAAGTGCCTCCTCATCTATAAAACGAAATGGATGGTGTTCTCGCCTAAAGCTTAAAATTACCTATGCCTCATCTTGAATGGATCTTAATTCTTCATCATTAGCTGAAATGAAAGTCAAATGATTTAAAGACAACAAGAGAATTTTCTAATAGAAAACAGTTAGTAGTAACATATTCGTACCGTATGAAGAAGACATGTAATAAAATTAATTCCATTTAAATCTATTCACATTTAGAGTAAAACGCATTCGATTATGTGTTAAAACAGTTATTTCAAAGGGTTGCCAGTTGTTAGAATAAAACTAATTATATATTTCGTATGACCCTAAAATAAGGCCTAAAGCAAGAAAACTTTGGTATTCAAATAATTGTATTCATAATAATATCAAAAATAGACTAGCAGACAAAAAAAAACTATAGCGATGAATAGGTATATAAATCTGGGGGAAAACCCGTCATAAGGAGATTAAGTTTGAAATGCTTCGTGCAGCTTGTTTGAAAAAAATAATATTTAAATATAAAACTTTATTGTTATAAAACTTCAAACGTATTTTCCTTTATACTCGTAGAAATCCTGGCCTAATGAATAAGGCGTCCAGTATAACAGGAGTTCAAAACCGTTGTAAATATTTAATTAAACACATTGTAACTTGCGTTTTTGTACGGTTTACTAATATATTTTTGAAGTGAAAACTTCTTTAGAATCGTTGTGATTTCAAACCGGATGCAACGGAAAAAACGACAGGTAAGAGACACAAATACAAAAATGTGTAGGATGAAGCCAGTAAAGAATGAGACAGAAATATACATACTATTTAATACAGCGCCATCTGCGAGATTTTTTAATACTAACGTGTGTATGACAGCTCTTGTAGTGAATTTAAATTTAGGATTATACGTGAAATTAAAATATCAATTCACAGAGGGCGCTACCTTACAATTATTTACTAATGACAAAATTTTACATATACTTAAGACGTTTAGGATAATTGTATTTTAATTTTGGAAGGTTTCACTTCTAACACGTGTGAATTGCACACATTTTGTTTTTTTTTTTATGGGTTAGATCGATGGACGAGCTCACAGCCCACCTGGAATTAAATAGTTACTGGAGCCCATAGATATCTACAATGTAAACGCTGCCACCCACCATGAGGTATGAGTTATAAGGTCTCAGAATAGTTACGATGGCTGCCCCACCTCTCAAACCCAAACGCATTACTGTTTCACGGCAGAAATAGGCAGGGTGGTGGTGCCTACCCGTGCGGACCCACAATATGTCTTCCCATACCACCAGTAATTATGCAAATTATAATTTTGCGGGTTTGATTTTATTACACGATGTTATTCCTTCACCGTGGAAGTCAGTCGTGAACATTTGTTAAGTACCTACATAACTCATTAGAAAAATTGGCACCCGCCTGCGGGTTTCGAACATCGCTACGTATGAATGCACCGGACGTCTTATCCTTTAGGCCACGACGACTTCAAATACTGTCTACTACGGAAACAAGCTCAAAATTCACTTGGCGTTAAGTGATCAGGGTCTTTAGCCATCACAACTCGTATACCACAGCTTATCCTAAGACACAAGGTCATGTTGACGGAATACAATGCGAATATTGAAACTTTGTCGCTGATTGATTATTTAGAGGTGTTTTAACCACAACTCGATTCTTTTGACCACCGGTCACTTTTTGTACAGTCAATTTCATGTAGTGCTTAAATTCGAAAAATTACAGTAATTAACGCACGCATCTTTAACTTAAACAAAAAAATTAATGAATCGAGAGTCCTTCATCAAAACAGATTTAGAATATCGGAGACCATTTATTGAACGAGGAATGAACTTGTAATTTCAATTAGACTTAAGCTTTATTCCTTTAGAAACCGGCCATTCCGAATTAATTGATTGGGAATTTCATTAATATTAAACGATTGTTATGAAGTTTGTTAACAATACTGTTCCAATAGGATTATCAAGTTTGACAAGTTCGTTGCTATAATATTGGACTCTTAGCGAAACATCTTCGAAACGGGCTATTGCTTTCTCGCAGTTGTGTCAATGAACTGCGATCACACACTTGGACCGTTAAATCTTCTAAACATGTGTATGTAAACATTTTTGGAGTGAGTTTTAGGAATTATCACTTACGATGATGTATTTTGTGATATAAATGAGATCATCTCAAAATTAACAATACAAGAACGTATCGAGGCCCATAACTTTTGGTTATGTTTCAATGTCTCATTGTGAATTCCAATGTCCGTCACATCAAAGTTACAACGCCCGTCCGAGGCTTCTTTTAAAAAGAAAAAGGACATATTCTTAAAACTCCTTTTGAAAATGGAATTCGGTATGGAAGTCGTTAAGATCTGTGCAAGAGTATAATAAGCTACGTTATATTGCTGAGCATTCGTCTCCGCCCATGCGATATATTATTATGTAAATGATTTATGCGAATTTCAAATCAAATTTAAAACCTCTTTTCGTAAAAAAAAAGCTTTAATTCATTCTTAGTTAATAACGATCGTAGCAATCAATACGAATCAGACAATTTTTATGGGCAACGAAAAAAAAACGATCGATTAATATGTTTTTTTTTTCACCCAGGCTTTGAGAAATCGGGCTTGACTGTTATTACTATTTTACTGTAGTTTAAATTACCAGCTGATATACCTATGATCTGTGTTTATTTTTAAATCAGGGTAAGCTCGATTGACTTACTGTTATGTTAGCATGGTCGATATTTCTATGAATGGCTTCTATCTCTTCTATAGTATATTTCCTAACCTGTATTTTTTATTTTTTTTATATATTGCATAGATGGATGGACGAGCTCACAGCCCATCTGGTGTTAAGAAGTTACCAGAGCCCATAGTCATCTACAACGTAAACGCCGCCACCCACCTTGAGATATGAGTTCCAAGGTCTCAGTATAGTACAACGGTTGCCCCACCCTTCAAACCGAAACGCATTACTGCTTCACGGCAGGAATAGGCAGAGCGGTGGTACCTACTCGTGCGGACTCACAAGAGGTCCTACCACCAGTAAGCATCCAATGATTCCTGAACATCCAAATAATAATTGTTAAAATATTGGAATTATCATATTTAAAACGTTTAAGCATTTACATGCACCGCTTATGTATGTAATATATGTGGACTGATAGAATAGAACAGAAAAATGTGTGTAAATTCATACAGAAATAAAAATAATACAAGAAGTACAAAATAACGATTCAACTCTCTATTTTGAGTTATCGTTTTTAACAGCAGTAACTTAACGGTGTATCGAAATATATTTCATAACATAAAACATTTATAAGCTATGCAGACGTCGATTAAGATTAACAAAAAAGAACCGTGCTTATCGACTATTATGTCTATCGACTAAAATACCTATTACTTTAAATATATCTTGAATGTATGATTCATAAAACGTGTTATTAAGTCAACTATACAGACCTAAATTACACTCAGACAAACTATACCAGAACATGTTTTCGGACCAGTTGGAGTTAAAACGGTTTTTTTTTCATGCATTCTTTGTTCGGTCATTTTTATTTAACGTGTTCCGCAGGATAAAATGATAGAAAATTACATGCAAATTTCGTCTTTTTTATTCCCTGGACGGACATGCTCAGGGTAAGTCTGCTGTTAAATGTTTACTGAAGCCCGTAGACATCACCGCATGAATGCCACCTTGAGCTGTGGTGTCGATGTCGTGATTATATGGCGTCCTTTTGTATTACTTGTTCTCCTACCCTACTTCTTGAGTGCTTTTCGACAAAAACCAGCCTGATATCTGAATTCGACCATAAATGACAGCGTATGATTTTGGATTTAATTTTGTATTACATTCTCTTCTCGTTTAGAATTTTACATTTTGAAAAAAAAAGAAGAAACTAATCGTTTTTCTTTTATTGGCAACATTTATTGGTAAAGCTCTCTATTAACTATGTTATCGATATTTCGTTGTCTTAAGAAAAAAAGAAAAACATCTGAGAAACAAAAGAGAAAATCGTCTGAAGAAAATTTTTTTTACCTACTTTACCAATATTCTTTTTACATAAATAAAAAGCAATTACCAAATATGCTGGAATAATAGTTATGTTTGATATTCCTAGAATGTGCAAAGACACTTTACTGAACATTAAGATAAGCGGTTCGTCTGATTTCCAATATCAGTACACTAAAGGTGATAATTGGATTTGCCTAAATTTAAAAACATATTATTTGAATAAAAAATTCTGATGAGCTGTTACTTAAATATTCCCCTGCTATATGCTCCCTTGAACCACCCCTAATGGAGAAAGAAGGGGTTGAACTAAACAATTCTTAATAAAGAAGTACAGCAAAAAACATTAACACGCAATTATTAGTTTGACCCGTATCAATTTCTCTATCTCTATGTAAAGTGATCTTTATCAAGGTTTTCACTAACTTCAAGACGTCAGATGAACTTGAAAATTTGAACACGTATCCAGATCGATGACTAATTATTGTTACTTTGGCCTATGCGGAACAGGATTACCGCAATCTATACATCGTCTAACGGCCGTCTGGTGTAGTGGTAAGTGACATGGTCACTACACAAGGGGGTCGCGGGTTCGAATCCCGCCAAGGGAAGATATTTGTATGATAAATATAAATGTATTTTCCAGGGTTATGGATGTCTATTAAATATATGTATGTGTATAATAAAAATCTTACATTTATATCCGTTATCTGGTACCTGTAACACAAGTTCTTTNATGCATTTATGTAAAGGTTTTACATTTGTGAAAATATTATCTATACAGGTTGCCGATGTGCTAGTTATTCTTGTGGGCTCTGAAAATAGATTGCTAAGGTTATATGATTTTAACAATGTTCTGAGTCTAATAGTGGCATTTGTATTTTCTAATAAATTTATATTAAAATCACCACAAATAAAAACATGTTTATTAGAAACAGAAAGCACATAGTAACTCCACATTTTGTCGAAATTAAGTTTTTTATACCATTAAAATCGCAAGAACCAGTTCTACATAATGGCATAAAGCATTAAATCCTACGTTGCCTATGAAAAGAGATATACAATGGTATATAACATTAATTGCACAAATATTAACAGGGTATAGGATCTCAAATGATGTTGATATTTTTTGCCTCTAACCACAGCGCGACGTTAATGCTATTCATTGGATATAATGTTCTATACCTCTTAAAAACGCGGGGGCGCTCGCGGTATGTACACGTGAAACTGTCGTTGCTTTGAGCGTATAAAATAACGCAATTAATTGTATAAAAGTGTAAAAATAATATGTTTTCACGTGGAAAATTACTATGTAATCTTGCAAATCCCGGAGAACAGTGTAATGCAACTCCTGAATATAGTAAGTGCTCTTATTATTACTTCCATTATCATGAACATACTGGGTAAATAATAGAAATGTAAACAAGTGGTAATTGCATGCTTGTCATATAAGTGGCGAGTGGCTGAGTGGCGAGCTTTCTCTCATGTGGTCCGTTATTCTTTTCTTCGAACAAATTTTAATTCAACCCATGATAGTGCTCAGTTGTTAATGCCTCTCGCCGTCAACCTTCTGAGGACTGACCGGGCTGAACGTTGTTTATTTTCAGTGGTCGATCCGAACGAATGCTTCAGTGATGACTACTTATACAATTTTGTATTGTTGTTTTCTAGAGCCCCGGAGAAAGCAGCAACATGTACCTGAATGCCACGATTCACCCAAAATGTTATCGCCAAGGCCTTACAAAGACCTTGATGTGCATTTGGATCCATCTTAAGAACTACATACAGATAATTTTGATACAAAATCATCCCCCTTCGCTTTATTTACTGATATCTCAAACAAACATGAAAAAGATATAGAACAGAGAACAGAGAACCTCACGGAGAAAATCTGCATATCCTGGAATGGAATTCCGGAAAAAGTTGATTTGCAAGACTTTGCCTAGAGCTTAACGTACTTTTAGCTCCATCTCAAGAAAAGTGTACGATCGGTGTTGCTACTGATAATGGATTTCAACTGTCAACCACTGTTTTGCTTACTGATATTTCTAAAAATTTCGTACCATCTACAAACTTTCAACACAAAGGTACAGTTAAGTTTATGAGCTGAAGTTTATGAGTTTATGAGCTGAAGATTTTTCACCCTTAGATGAAGAATATATACCAGACGCCGATGTAGACGCTACAAAGTGCAAGTATGTTGGAAACAGGCAGGTAACTATACCAGAAACAAGTAACTCATCCATCGAAGATGTAGAAAATATGATAGGAAACCCAATTACTCAATCAATCAGTTAATTCCTTTAAATCCTTTCCTTCCGTTAATTCCTTTAAATCCGTTAAATCCTTTTAGCGTCTGCACTATACGCTAAAAGGATTTGACAAAGTTGAAGCGAAAGAAAGCCATGGTGTCAAAAAAATTCTAACTGTAGATCTCCAAAGATGTTTACCAACACTCTATTTGACTATAGCCAAAGTTTCTATTACAGATAGCTGTGGACGTTTAACTTTACGATTATGGACTCAGTTCCAAAAGATAGCTGGTGTTTTATGTGGGACGAAACCGTGGCGGGTCGAGGTGGAAATGAAATGGCATCAGGAATAGTTAATGTTTTTAACGATAGAGCGTTGAAAGAAGTAATCTTATGGAGCGACAATTGTGCGGGGCAGAATAAGAATGTATACTTGATGGTGGCTTAGGTACTTCTGGATATTGACTCAAAAAGAGCATTTGTAAATAATAAACCACAAGTATTTACTAAAAGGACACACATGGAANTGACTCAAAAAGAGCATTTGTAAATAATAAACCACAAGTATTTACTAAAAGGACACACATGGAAGTGGATGTGATCAACTCAATAATAGAACGAGAAAAGAAAAAGATCCAAGAGTTTCCCATTGTTACTCCCTGGCACTGGCAGTAGTTTATTAAGAGCTGTTCAAGAAATAATAAAAGTAAAATGATTAATATGGAAACCGATTACTTTAAGGATTTTTCTGCTTTTTGTGAAGGATCATTAACTCCTTTTGTTCACAGAAAAAATCGAATGCAGGAGAAACTGTGCCTTATTCAGTTATAGTGTGGATGCAGTTCCGAAAAAAATAGATGGGTTCATTTGACCAGGAAACATTCTAACAAGTCAGTTTTATTAGAAACAAACGAAGAGCATGTTCGATGTCCGCGACGAAACGTATTGGAGAAACTCGAAAACCCAGTTCAGGACTGAAATACAACGACTTACAAAAATCGTTGCAGTGGATTCCATCTATGTTTCATGAATATTAAAATAATCTTCCATGAGCGGAAGTTCCTGACTTGCCTGAAGCCTGCGAGTGAGCTATTAGTCTCCTATAAATAATCAGATAAATAAATATTTCAATTTCTTAGCACAGACTTGTTATTTTTATTATATAAAATAAATCCTCCTGTCTCCCTCGACCCCTTCAAAATTACTTCCATATACATTTGGATTACCTTATAATATTGTATACCTCTAAGAAATACATTTTTTTAAAGGTATATAGCCTCAAGTCCATAAAAAAAGATAATAGATAGATTTATCGTAATTATGAAGTATTTCATGGTACTTCCCTCTATTTATTATAAAAAATACAGCTAAGTTAATTACTCTGCCTCTATTATAACTCTCTCAAAATTACATTCAAAATTTCTCTGCGCGCATTTTTGCCTCTCCTGTAAAATTTGACTTTAGGCTCTTAATGTTGTATGCCTCTGAGGTACAGATATATAAATAAAATTGGAGTGTATATTGAAATAACCTTTTACTACATGCATATGAATATACACCATATACACCAAAGAACATTTTTTACAGTTTTGGTCTGGCTGTCTGTCTGTATGTTCCGGCTAATCTCTGCAACGACTGAACCGATTTTGACAAGTCTTTCATTGATCTTAAACTAGATTCGTACCGCGAGTAACATTGCGGGACTATCAATAATAAAATTTAATGTTTTCAAAGCGAAGCGAGGGCGGGTCGTTAACTTAAAATAAAAAATTTTGACTGACTACTTTAGCGTCTATATTAATTATATATGCCTTTTTTTATATAATGTTTTGATATACTTTGGATCTGTTTGTATGTTTTAAAGTATGTACGAGTATAAAGTTTCTAATTCTGAAAATTTTTGAGTTATCTGGTCGTAATACTGAGAGAAAATAAAGGAATACTTTTGTGTGAACGCATACCGCATTTCGTTTTGCCAACCAACTTTTCATAAATAATCACATAAAAAATTTACCCACAGAATAAAATATAACGCAAAAAAAAAATACAAACACAGATCTTATAATTTATTATTTTACTCCTTGTTACACGTTCAGTCAGGTTATTATTACATTATTAACTTTTAGCAAATTTTAATGTCTATTAATTAGTAAAAATTGCTCCAACCCATGTAAAAATAAATTGGTTTCATAATTATTACCATTGTATTTCCCGTTGTATCAAAGAACTTCGAACATAGTTAATTAACTTATAATAGATTATCATCATATATTCAGATAACTGCCTCACAAGGTATAATATATAGCCTGCGCCATTTATCTAGCTCTGAAATTAGAAGTAATAACGTTTTATTCCGTCGGCCATTGACCTTTTTCTACATAGAGTTTTTTTTATATATCCAAAGAAATTAATAGATGCAAAATTTAATTTAACAATAGTAGACGAGCAGCTTATGAATCTAATATTCGCACGGGTTTTTACTTCACCAATAAATTATTTTTATTTATTGCTGTTTTATCCCGTAGAATCACTAATTTCACACACAATGTATTTTTAACACGTTTTTTACTAGCTTGATCTGTATCTATTTATTTATATAATGGAATAATTAACGTGATTTTCACGAGTTTTGAGACGGAAAATTTACTTGAAAATACGTATATAGTAAGAACCAATCAAATTATGTAATGTAGGATTGGTAAGAACGGAACGTATGAAAAGAGTGTAGAACGGAGATGGAAGATGTGAATGAGAGAAAATGAAAAGAAAGGGAGAAGAGAATAACAGACAGAATGACAGAAAAAAGGAAGATGGCGAAGCCGATTGAAAAATGAGCAAGACGTAATAAACGTTATTAATTATTATTATAACAGAAGATTTTGGAACAATGGAAGTTTTATTTTATGCGCTGCGATCCCTACTCTACCGCAAAAATTTTTTGATCAGGAGGAAATTACCTAGCTGCTGTATACGCGTTGGTGGTGGTAAACGCGCTATATTGGAATTGAAGTGACTAAAACATCCTATTGACCCAAGAAACCACGTTCGAAGGGCAAGGTTTCACGCGGAGAAGTTTTTTTCTCTCTACCATCTCGCCCACACTGAATTCCGAACTGGCAGTTGTCGGCTCCACGGACACTGGATCTCTTGGTCGGGGGTTATTCGAAATCTGCCTAGATAGTATCACCTACTCATACCACCGGGATACCCACACTCTTGTCATAACCAGTACGTCGCAGACTACGGTGTTTCATCTCCCGCTTACTCTTTTGTAAGACGCGTGTAGATCAGCTTACATGTCCTTATTTTCATAGCTAACAGCTGGTCGAGCACCTCCGAAGGAGACTTAACAACTCGAGAGCAGCTGCTTTGTGGATGAATCTACTACCGGTTCGGAATCGCGACCCACTGAGAAGATCCGACGAGAAACTCAGCGGGCTGAAAAGGATGTGTACATCCAGACCTCGATTACCACATATCTTTAACAATGACACTGAATTGAACCCAAAATCGAAGCAACGGAGCAAAGAAATAAACTCTAAAATTTTATTTATAGATTTTGTAAGTCTATATGATGAACTGATGATATGATGATATACCTAGTCCAGTCATAAGTTCTGTTACAAATAAAAACCCATTTTTTAAATGAAGTAATATAATATTATTAAAATTTATACCTACATATTTATTAAAATCTCAGCAAAAAATAAAAAAGGATTCTATTTGAAATGGCCATCTTTGGCTTTGAAATTGTAAAGATTGATTTACGGCATGTCCTGCTTATCGACGATAAGCACCGAGCTTCAAGTCTTGTTTTATAAAACGCGATAGTCATAACGGGAATATTTTTTCTCACGATAAAAGATATTTTGCTTCCTAATGGGGTTTCAACGAATTAAGACTTTAACAACGTTAACAGCCTAGCAGCACGCGGCCGCCCAGATCTTTTCTGGTCTTCGACAGACGAAGTGTTGTTGTCTCTGTTGATAGTACGAACGAACATACGGCTAATACCAAACTTTTGAAGTGTCTTTGTGCAAGGCGATCACTCCATTTCTATTTTCTTTAACACCCCATTCCATATTGTAATTTGACAATGAACACGAAAAAATATGTAAAATAGCAATATCGAAAAAAGTTTTTAAAATAATATACTTGTTCCAAATTTAAAATAATTCAAAAGTTGAAAAAAAGAAAAGTTTTTAAGTAACCGTATTTACGGCCAGACTGAAGATATGATGAATGGTCTTTATGAACTTTAGCACTGCTTAGAAGACGGGTATTTGAAACGATCCTTGAATATAATACGTTTCATAAACCTATTCGAATATTAATTTAAAATATATGAAATAAATTATATCATTTTGATCTTTTAAATACGTATTTTTTCGTCTTGTGACTTTCCATGACCCGATAATGTTAAGCGTGACTTTTTATTCGTTTATTTCAATGAGTGACGCTATAATTTATTTGAGTCGACTATTATCAAAGCCGGCAATGTGACTTTTGGACAATTATTGGTAAATCAGAAAAACGAATTATTGACTTTGTATTCCATTGGCAGTCACAAAGCTCTTCTGAACGACATCTTAGATAAATAACAGATAATAAAACCTTTATTTAATGCAGGTTTTGAACCGTATTCTTTGAAGGAGACGATTATATTCAAATCAATCTGTATTGACATATCAATAACATTTTTTTGTCCAAATGCACAGATTGCCACCTTCGATTATAAACGAATCATTTGTTGGTGTAAAATTTTTGGTACTGTACTAAACATTTTAGCAAACTTCAGTTACAAGCCTGATTAAATTCTTAAATATATTCCTAAATGGTTAGCGAGTTCTTCGGGAATGTGGAAGAAGCACAACCATCTAAATACTTAATGTATTAAGGGACTTATAATTTTGCTTACATCATTGCAGATCCATAAAGATAAATTTCAAGTAGTACCTAGCACAATTATTTTATTCTTTAAAAATTATATTAACTGAAAATTATGAAATCCAAGGTCACAATTTTCATTTTATCATTTCCTATGTTTCAAATACTTTATATTTAGTTGAATTAACAAAACATTAATCAATCTTTATGAACCTTGCGTTTTATTTTTATTTTTAAGAATTTATAAACAATTTATTAACATATTGCTTAATTCATTTGTTCATCAAGAACGTTTTGTGAGCTCTACAGTGCATGTTGAACAGTACAAAAAAACATTATCTATGTTTTGTTTTTAATCATGTTGAAATTTATGGACGAGATGAGCCAGTGGCTCAACTACGCACGCCTATGTAATACCCGAAAAATACTAAGAATTTTTCAACATTACTAAATATACACCAATTTTAATTAGTAACATCAAATACACAACATTATTTAAGAGCATTTAATAAAATTAGTGACAGAAATCAACATTAAAAAATCAGGTACAACGACCAGCACCGAATATTCCCGAAAAGATATGCACAAGTTTGTTAGTGAATTAATACGCTTATAGAAACCTTAAAAAAACGTATATCTATACTAATATATACAGTGGTTTATACGGATGTACCGTTATAACTCCTGAACCATGCATCCGATTGACTTGAAACTTGGTATCCGTGTAGAAAATATATGTTTTAATGGATAGGCTAATATTTATATGAGTGTTGGACTCCCTGCACCAGTTGCGGCGGCGTTAATAATGAAAATCTTTGTCGGGGTGAGAAATAATAATGTTAATTTTAAATGCCCAGCGAAGTGGGTGAATACGGCTAGTACTGTATATAGCTATTACAGATTATCCAAAATACATAAAATATGGCTATACCTAGTCAGGTCATAAATTCTGTCACATGTTTAATGTAAAATAATTGAAACAAGTTTATTCATTATGTAACCATTCATATACCAAAATAAACTTAACAAAACATAGATTCTTATGACACTAAAGTTTATTCAAAATGACCTCCGTGATTTTGAATACAGGCCTTCAATCTGCGCGGCCAGTCGTCTATCGCAGCACGAACGAGGTCCATGTCAATATCGGCGGCTGCCTTAATCAAGGATGTCTTGAGTGACTCCAAATTGGGATGAGGCTTTGAGCACGCCTTTTCCTC
>NW_021011477.1:4654274-4847437 GCF_003987935.1 Bombyx mandarina
CTCCCCGCGCCCGCCTCCCGCAGCGCCGATGCGGGTACGTGACACACTCACACGCACTTCCCGCTCCCCTCCCCGCGCCCGCCTCCCGCAGCGCCGACGCGGGTACGTGACGCACCCACACGCACTCCCCGCTCCCCTCCCCGCGCCCACCTCCCGCAGCGCCGACGCGGGTACGTGACGCACTCCCCGCTCCCCTCCCCGCGCCCGCCTCCCGCAGCGCCGACGCGGGTACGTGACGCACTCACACGCACTTCCCGCTCCCCTCCCCGCGCCCGCCTCCCGCAGCGCCGACGCGGGTACGTGACGCACTCACACGCACTTCCCGCTCCCCTCCCCGCGCCCGCCTCCCGCAGCGCCGACGCGGGTACGTGACGCACTCACACGCACACGTTCACTTTGTCCAGTCTCGTCCGTACTCGTCCAAATAAATCGTCCGCATTTCCATTATAATGTCGTATATAAACTATTGTAATAAAAAAATAACGTTTCGAACTTTGTTGCCGGCAGAAGAACAGACCGCGAAGTGCGAGTCCAGCTGCTCCGACCCGTTCCACCGCAGCGAGTCCGCCGACCCCGCGGGCCCCTCGCCCGACGACTTCGACCTCCAGCCGGACGTGAGCACCCGCCTCCAACTATACGATACTAACATAGAACTATGACGGAACCGTTCTCATTGCAAATGTCACAAATTAGTTGAAACATTCTGCATATACATAGTTTTATCATTACACTTGCGATTGCTATATGGCATACCCTTACATAACTTGTGGTAGCCGTCGTAATTTGACCTGGACGCCGTGAGGACTTCGGAGTCGTCCTCAAAGAGTGTCAGGCAGCGGGCCGGCAGAGCCCCTAACGTCCATGGGTCACGGTGATCGCTTAATATCAAATATTGTAAGATATTTTTTTAAATGTGCCCTGAAAAATATCACGCATAAACTAAGTACTAGAAACTAGAACTCTTAAAAATATATTTGCTTGTGTCCGCGCGCCCGCAGGTGGCGGACTCGGGCTCGGAGTGCGGGTGCGTCGGACGGGCCGCCTTGCGCCTCTACGTGGTGCAGCCCAAGGGCCTGCAGGAAGGGCGGCTGGCCTTCGCACTGCCCGCAGGTACTCCACCGCACGCCCAGAGACAGGAGTTGGGGATGCAGCTGTCGACGTCTCCAAGCAATGATATTGAAGAGCAGGTTGCGTCCGCAGGCGGCGCGCCCGAGGAGCAGGGCGGCGAGGCCGGGCCGGCGGCCGTGCCCTCCAGCATCCTGCAGCAGCAGAGCCAGCAACTCAAGAACCTGCTCATGAGGTCACAGGTACACAACGAACAGACAGATGTAATTATCGCACTTTGCTTTTTATATTATTATTATAATTCTTTTCTTTCCTTTTACTATCTGGTGGCGGTTCACATAGGGACGAGCTTGTCTAGTTTCTACCTAAACCGTGTCTGCACACGTAGATTACTTGTATACAGTTATTGCACTATGTATATTTATCTGTGGCTCAGTAATTATTTTTAATATGTAGTTTTTTGTTGACATGACAGTGTTCATAAATCATAGACAATTCACAATAAGACGGCAGCGCCGCGTGCGCTCCCACACCGCAACTAAAACAACTTGATGAGATCAATTTTTTTGGTGGTAGGACCTCTTGTGAGTCCGCGCGGGTGGGTACCACCACCTCGCCTATTTTTGCCGTGAAGCAGTAATGCGTTTCGGTTTGAAGGGTGGGGCAGGCGTTGTAACTATACTTGAGACCTTAAAACTTATATCTCAAGGTGGCGCATTTACGTCGTAAATGTCTATGGGCTCCAGTAACCACTTAACACCAGGTGGGCTGTGAGCTCGTCCACCCATCTAGCAATAAAAAAATAAATAAAAAATTTTTTACTGTTAATTATCGAATAGTCTTAAGAGATTATTTATTAACTCCGCATTGAAGTTACCCAACGAGTCACGAGTCTGCGTCACTACTCGCACACCTATCTACGAGGTTTTGTTGACACTTTAACTCTAGTGCGAATTTAAAAGAGAAGAGAGAGATCTAAAAATATTTGAAAATAGATATGTGTCACCGTCACCATCAGCCCAATCATTCACACTGTTAGGTCAATCGCTACTGCGCTCAGCGATGCACTCGGTACTCGTGATTTGTAAGTTGCAGTCTCACACCGGTGGTGGGGCGCGCCCCCTCCACTTCTGCCGCGGAGTGAGTGCGCGGTCCGGGCGGAGGGGGCGCGGTCGAGCTAATGACATGATGTTAAGTGCATATCGCCGCTCACTTACAGACGCGAGACCCACCCACCTAGTAATAAAAAAATAGACATACATATTTGTATGTATTTCTTAGGATATAATGTCAGTATTCACAATAATATACTTATTTGCTTGTCCCCAATATTTGTTGTTGTAGACGCAGCCCGGGAGCCTCATCGGTCAGAGGGCGGAGTCTCCGCCAATCCCTCCGCAGCTCAACCTCATGACGCCCGACGCGTTCAGGTAACCGCACGGCACCGCCCCGCCCTGCCGTGTTTTGGAAGGGACAAAGAATCTCTTGCTCTTTTGTATTGCCCTTGCAGGCAGGCGAGCATGTGGCCCGTCTGATAATGAGTGATTACCGTCGCTAATGGACATGAGCAATGCCAGTGGCAGAGCCAAGTCGTTTCCTGCCGCCAAGGACTTCGCAAACTTCGTTTGAAGAAGGACATGCGCTCGAGAAATGCCGCGAGGGGAGTTAATTTCAAAACCAGATGGCGTAAAAAGAGTCCTCAGTGCTCGGCAGAGGCACGGTGGGGCTACTACGGAGATCCGTCGACCTGATGAGGCAATAAGGGAGTTAACGTTCCTCAGCTCGCCGGGCAAGAGGGAGGAAGAGGATCCGCCGCTGTCGGCCACGCCTGACGTCAGCGCCAAGCCGCGCGGCTCCGTCGGAGGGGACGCCGACCGCGCCAAGGGTACGTCCGCTCACTCAGAACGCCGGGAGGGTTCGGGAGAGGCTCCTGCTGGTGCCGCCCGGACCCGGCTCGCTTTGTGCTTGTGCTGATGTTGTGTGACTGTGACGCAGGAGCCGAGGGCGCGGGCAAGCCCACCTCGGGGGGGTCCAGTCCCAGCCGGGAGGTGCAGGAGATCATGGCGCACAATGACGACGCCTTCTTCGCCGACAACCTGGTTAGTGTCGGCTTCTGTTCTCTTGTATAGGCATGGCTTGTGAACGTCGCAGATTTGACGTGATGAGCTGTGTTTCTGTGGCACCCATTTTCACCAGTCACCACCAATAACCAGCCGCGAACGTTTGTCCCAGGAGGAGGAGTCGCCGGCGCCGCCCGCCGCCGCCCGCCAGCCGGAGCCCTTCCCGGACAAGCCGCCGCCGCCGCCGCTCGCGCTCCCGCACTCCAGTACGTCTCCGCGCCCCCGGGCAGTGTAGTGTGGGAGACGCCGACGTCACCAGTTGTTCCGTTACAGACGGCGACACCTCGTGGCCGCAGATATCCATAGCGCAGATAACGGAAGCGAACCAACGCAAGGCGTCCAGCGACAAGTCGGGCGCGCAGAGCCAGCCGCTCGGCGCCGCGTGCGACGCGCGACTCGACCTGCTCGAGCACAAACTGGACAAAATCACAGGTGCGTTTGATTGCACAGATCCTATTTGGAGTCTCTAGACCTTCTGCAGGTACAGATGTGTTTAATTTCAAATGTTTGTCGGGCCCCAACTTATCCTGATCCTTAAGTAAAAAACGTGTCATGATGTTTGGTTGTAGAGTTGCTGCAGCAGCAGGGTCGCGAGCTGCGGGCCCTGCGCGGCGCCACGTGGTGTCCGCGGACCGCACTGGACGAAGCGCTGCAGGCACACGCACAGGCCTTAGATAATGCTGTCACACTAGGGTGTGTATAATTAATTTATGAAAAATAAATTTTACCATTCCTAAAAAGATGTATATATATTTTATGTATGTATATTCGGAAAATATTTATTGTAATCACGTTACGTGTCGTGGACGAGCTCTGCCCGGCGGCGTGCTGTCGCCATCACGTCATGACAAAACTAGTTCCGTGTCCGGTCGGCACTGCGCATCGACACGGATGGAATATGTATCGGAATCAAATTTAATGTGGGATCTATATAAAATGTATCCGTGTGTAAGTGTATATGTGGGAGCAATCCACGCTACTAACATTGAGTCATTGTTGGTGCGGCAGGTGGGAGCGCATGTCGGCGGCGGGCGAGGCTGCGGGCGCGGCGGCGGGCGCGGGCGCGGCGCAGGCGGCGGGCGCGGGGGCGGCGCGCGCGCTGGAGCCGCTGGTGGCCGCGCTGCAGCACGAGCTCGCCGCCAAGCTCACCGCCACCGACCAGCTGCTCAGGGACAACATCGACAAACTAGTCAACAGCAAGGTTTGTCACCTGTCGATAAGTCGAAGAGCAACACTTCGACGAACCTGTTAGCACGGCCAAGTGACTAGCGATACAACTGTATACTCATTACAAATAAATCTCCTTTTTGTGGCCCAGACCCATAGATAGACCCATAGACATCTACAACGTAAATGCCGCCACCCACCTTGAGATATGAGTTCTAAGGTCTCAAGTATAGTTACAACGGCTGCCCCAACCTTCAAACCGAAACGCATTACTGCTTCACGGCAGAAATTGGCAGGGTGGTGATACCTACCTATGTAAAGTCACAAGACGTCCTACCACCATTTAAAAATGAAACAACGCCCACGCCACTCGAGCACTTCATAAATATACGACAGGTGTGACGGCGTTTGAAAGACCCCTCTGGGCTTTATTGGTTGGGCAAATTGTCCGAGTCTTGGTCCCCGCGGTACAGAGCTGAGGGCGGTGTGTACAGGCGGTGTCGGAGCGGCTGAGCTCGTCCATAGCGCGCTGCGTGTCGGAGCAGGTCCGCGAGTCCTTCCGCGCGTCGGTGACGGACAGCCTGCTGCCCGCCATGGAGCGCGCGCACGCACAGATCTTCCGACAAGTCAACAACGCCTTCCAGAACGGGACTAAAGAGTGTAAGAAATCCGATAAAAATGTTGTTAGTGTTCAGTAACAAAATATAAAAATGCCGACTCGATAAAGATCGTTTTTTCGATCGATCTTTAGTAGGGTTGGAAATCGGAGATTGCAAATCGATATTGTAGCATTAAATCGATATAGCATTGACATTCCACTTACTCAATGTCAAGTGTATAATAAATACGAATTTTTTAGAAGATGACACATTTTTTTTTAATAATCATACATGCATCAAGCATTTGGGAAACTGTACATTCTCTTAGTTTTTTAATGTAAAAAATTAATTTAAGAAATGAATATCTTTTATACCTTGCACTTTGGCTTTAAAAAAAAGTAATAACTGTATTCCATTTTTAACTATTTAAAATCAGTTATTAAGGTGTTCCATTCTTTTTCTTAAAGTGCATTTATATTATAATTCCAAACTGGATTGAAATTAGATTTTTGTCTTTTGTCTGAATCCAGTCATCATTTTGCGATCAGAATTATTTTAAAATCTATCTTTTTCAATAATTATCGTCACCCCTTCGGTAGTCAGTGCAATGAACTAACTATACGGTTGCTGATGCAAGTGTAAAAGGTGTAATCTGCCCTTTATTAATAAAACGAGTTAGTTCCAATTTTACTCTGTATATTGTTACAAGCGTCTGACGTGTCGGGTGGGCTATGTACGACTGACTAATGCAAGCGATGTACAAAACTGCATGCGCTACTAAACTGTGTCCCTACATGAATTAAGATTATAATCTTCCCGTCATAATTCCTCACCCAGTCGCAGCTCACACGGAGGCCGCAGCCCGCGCGGCGGCGGAGCGCGGCGGGGCGGCGGCCTGCACCGCGCTGCGGGCCGCGCTGGACCGGCACGCCGACACGCTGGCGCAGCACCCGCGCCTGCTGCTGCAGCACGCCACGCAGGCCGTCCGAGATGCGGCGCACAGGTACCGACAATGTCAACAACGCGAATCCATATAAAAGCAACATGTCCTTCTGCAAAAGAGGCTTGTGGAGAGTATTAAGCGGTAGGCAGCGGCTTGGCTCTGCCCCAGGCATTGCTGAAGTCCATGAGCGACGGTAACCACTCACCATCAGATGGGCCGTATGGCTCGTCTGCCTACAAGGGCAATAAAATATATTTTTTCGGTAGATAGAGAGATCGGTAGAGTATCACAGCTTAGCCTTTGGACAAGATACAATAGTCAGTTGAGTTCATAACAACGATACGCGAATCTATATAAAAGCAATTGTTGTACAAAGTGGAAACGTCTTTCCAGCGTGCTGGAGAAGGAGCTGCTGTGGTGGCGCGAGCAGGCCCGCTCGGCGTCGCTGACGTCACGCGCGCACTCGCCGCACACGCCGCACGCGCACAACCCGCTCGACCGACAGGCACGTGCTACTGTTTTATTCACCGGCTCTGTTTGGGCAAAGGAACTTACGGTCGAGCCAACCTTGTGCCTTTGAAGCCTCTTGTTACAGTCAGCAAAAATAAGGAGGAGCCCGCAATTAAATTACCTTTTTTCCAAATACTTTGCCCTTGCTAGTGGTAGGACCTCTTGTGAGTCCGCACGGGTAGGTTTCACCACCCTGCCTATTTCTGCCGTGAAGAAGTAATGCGTTTCGGTTTAAAGGGTGAGGCAGCCATTGTAACTATACTTGAGACCTTAGAACTTATATCTTAAGGTGGGTGGGGCATTTACGTTGTAGATGTCTATGAGCTCCAGTAACCACTTAACACCAGGTGAGCTCGTCTACCCATCTAAGCAATAAAAAAAAATTAAAAAAAAATGTAATCAAATTATAGACCTGCAGCAAAAGCTGATGTTAATTAAATAAAAATTTACTTGTAGGCAGACAAGTATACGGCCTACTTGATAGTAAATAGTCACCATTAATCATGGACACAGCCAAGCAAATCTATCTACAAATCACAGTAAATGTAATCATAATTATGCAATCACACTGTTACGCTGCAGATGTCTATGAGCTCCAGTAACCACTTAACAAACAGGTGGGCTATGAGCTCGTCCACTCATCTAAACAATAAAAAAAATTAGCATAAACTTTTGTATTATTCTTAAATCAATCGCTCGCCCATTTACGTAACAAAACTCAGCATCTTTTAATTTCATAAGTTTATATTTCGAACATTACTTTCACAGATGCAAATATCTCAAGTGCAAAACATGATCTCATCGGGTGACGTGAACGGCGCCTTCCAGCTGGCCTTGTCCGCCTCGGACCTGTCCCTCGTGGTCACAGCCTGCAGGTCGGCCGAGCCTTCACTGGTGTTCGGGCCCCCCTGTCAGCTCAAGCAGCACGTACTGCTATCATTAGTTCAGCAACTGGCCGCCGATATGTCCAAGGACACGCAGCTCAAGCACAGGTGAGATAAACCGAAACCAACTTTATTAGAGTGATGCACGTAATTATAGGTGACTGATGTTTGAACGGTGTGTGAACATCAACATATGAGATAAGAAAGCAAAATCGAAACAAGGGTGGGCTCACCTGTCTCACCCATAAATAAAAATGATAAGAGACATACCATATTGTTAAGAGTATTTCAAACTATGAAACTACTAATGAATTTATGCTTGTTTAGGTATCTAGAGGAAGCAGTAATGAACCTGGATACGTCTAGTCCTGTGACCCGTGAGCACCTGCCAGGAGTCGTAGCTGAACTGCAGCAGCAAGTGTCGGCCTTCGTGACCGCCTCGCCCTCGCACCCGCTGGCTCGCAGACTGCGCATGTTGCTGCTGGCCTCTGATGCTCTGCTCAAGGCCACGGTGTGAACCGCATGCTGTTCTTCCATCAGCAACAACTCGACTCAGTGATACAGTTGTAGTGATGTGTGAACACGTGATGTGGGGTTACCCAAGTGCGGGGAGTGCTGAACATTTGTGATAGTTAAGTGTTTAAAGCTTGTGGAAAGTTTGCTGAAATTAGCGTAAGTTGTAATGTGCTAGTTGGATTTACAATTTTTATATAAAAGATTTTCCCGAGGACCCGCTAAAACTCCTTCTTGAGGTCTCCTCTTATTGCGCTGTAAAGGTCTATTCATAATTTTTAGGACTTATTTTATGGTGAACTCCAAATCATTCAGAAACAATATTCGAGAAAACTGTTTTATTTTCATGTAAATGTCTAAATCAATCTTAAACTTTTGTATCCAATGTTTATCTTACATAGTAAATTAAATTGCTCACACACACATCTCACAACTCCCTTCAAACATTTTAATTGCGAAATTTATAATTGCAGTCCAAACTAAAAGTGAAAGTAATTAAATAAAGGTTCTACTAGTTGATACGCTATGTTTGCCGACATACAATATGGAATCCTCATGAGCCTAATTCTGGTATAAATTAGAATACGTTCTGAAGAATTTTCAGCAATCGAGACAGTTGCTTATCAAGCGGTGAATGGCGGAATAAGTGTTTTTCTAACTATAACATTTAGTTACAGCTTAATGTCGAGGTTGTGAGATTCAACTCTCATCTGTTTTAAAACAAACTCTAAATATATATATTATGAGTACAAGTACATTATTGACCAAAATCTGAATCACACTATTGGAATTTCCAAGATAAGCTTCTGAAAATATAAATTCCGAACAATAGCATTCTGACCATCAGTCTACCTACTGAGTAAATGATACGCTCTCGGATTTCCCCCTTGTATACTGACTAACACAGTATTTCAATTTACTAATTCTACTTTATTAGTACATTTTGATGGAGACTAATAAAATCATACCGGGCAACTACCCATAAAGTAATCTTCCATTTTGAAATATACATCTCTTTCATTTTTATCATGTGTTCATTACCTTTATATATTAATGACATTCCTCATATTATTGTTTTGCTTTTCGAAGATTCTATAAATAATTTCGTATATTTTATAAAAAATATAAAATGTGCATTATATTATATTCTTTGTCACGTTCAATTGGTAATCAGGTTTAAAAAAATTAGCTTATCACCGCTTCTGATATTGATTGGTGCAACTTTCATTTTAACTAACACAAGGAGTTTACATTGATCCTCTTGATAATCGTACCATAATTATTGAATTCTGTCAAAATCTCATAAAATATTTATGGTACACGAAAAGGTTACCCTTATATTCATCATCAATCTTTTTTAATCTCTGTCATCGGTCTTAGTTCCCGTTCTCATGGTAATTATGAAGAAAAAAAATTATAAATGAATAGTTATTATAAATACTCCTATAGTGTTGGAACTGAGTTAATGTTACTGTAATGTTTATACGAGTATACACATATTATGTCATAATTATAATTTTTGTTGATTAATTAATGTTGTTGTGTTTTAAATTAAGTTTCTTTTAATTTAAAAGTAAATTGAGGCCCAAAACCTTTAAAGTATAACGTACATGTTCGTAAAAGTTGAAATGCAAACTGTAAGAAGAACAATTCTCTATTTGTAACTGATTGAACGTACGAAATACGAAAGTTAAGACATAAAGAAAGATTTTATTTTATTTTATAACCAAATCATCAGTTCCTGGAAGTTTCGTTAGCAACTTATCTTGTGTTGCCAGAATAACTTTAAACTTGTAACCTAAAAACAAAAATATGTTCTGTTTTTCATATATATATTACATTAATAATAGTGATTGTTAAAAGAAAAATGAATGATAGATATGTTTTGTAATGTAAGTTAAGAAGACACATTGATGCTGTACGGTGACTACATATTATATTATCTTTAAAATAATATAAAACTAAAATTAATAGAATGACTAAATATTAAAGGTCAAATAAATTCAATTAGGAAAAAGCAGTTGATTCTACTCTTTAAAGATTAAAAAGTGATGGTGGCATTTGATGTAATATGATAAAAATAGCAAACTGAGAAATGTAAAATGGAATTAAATGTACAATTTCGCGAATTCCTACTATTCGATATTTAATGTTTAGTAACATATTTAATCTATATTATCAGAATATATAAAAAATAAATAGCAAACTACGCATATTTTTGTAATAAGAAAATTGTATAGCCCTTGTTGCCTCTGGTAGTGTAAAATAATTATTTACTGAAGTCTTAAATTTAAGTCGTTTCATATAGAAAGCAGCATTACATCTCAGAATACATCACATGCCTCCCACATTTAAAAAAAACCATTGTCTTTTATTTATGATTGTAAGTGATTTGTTAATGATTGTAGTGAAGCCCACATGCCACTCACATATCATATTTTTGTATCTCATTTATAACTAGTGTTAGGATATTTTCATAGACATTAGAAATCATATGTGGTTCATATTAAAAAAAACTGCTTTGCTCTCGTATTTATTTATATATGAAAAAAATAACAAAATAACTAAGATACCATGAAAACTATTTTTGAAATGACCGTCTATGTCGTAACCTTAACTAATAACGTTATGAAATGATATTCGGTACAGAGTTTTCACATGTTTTTAAATTACAAATAATTAGAAAATTATAAATTTGGAATATTTCATTCTAGTTTTTAGTTTCATTTGTAAAGCCTGTGAAAATTTAAAAGATTTTTTAATATTATGTTTTCTAAACTTAAATAGAAATGAAATTCTTTGAGTACCAATGAAAGGATTAATTCACATCTCGCTGGGTTTTCAAGATATGAACAAGCAAGAATAGATTGGTTGCAATTGGCTAAAGTTATTACTTGAAATTTGCCGTTCGTGAACATTAGCCGAGTATCAAATCTTAACTGCTCGACTTAGACAATAAGGTTGCTTTTTCTTTAGTGTTTTGCCTACAGTATTTATATAAAACCGCCTAAAGGTTATGTTTTTCTAGTTCATCACTTGTAGAACAATACTTATTGAACTTGTTTTAGTTTAGTTTGTAGAAAAACAACTAAAACAAGCTTAGTTTGATATCTCCTGGTCGTAATTGTGATTTCAGCAATAAAATTATTTTTTCAATTAATAAATATGAATACTTAAACGAATTCACTGCTGTTTTATTTTCTGTTCTGTTCTATTCTTAAATATTTAGTTCCGAGTCAATTAAAAGGTTGCATTATAATGTTAGGGCGTCAGTTTTTGGCCGGTAGAACAGCTCAAAGGTTAGACTACAACTACATTGGGACAGAGGAAATAAGTGGTGGATAAATTCCGCCACAGCCAGTCTGAGTAACTTTTCTAAGAATTGCGGAATCGCCTGTTGTAGTGAGCTAAGCGACACGACGAAATCTACGATGAATGTGGTTATCTGTGCTTTGACTATTGATAGCGTTAGAGCTAGAATCGTGCATCGGATGAATCCATTCGCACGTGTCTAAGACGTCGTCCGTGATATGCTGTGATCACTCGCATCAAGTGGGTCATAGTGTTTTATCCATTTCTACCATACCCGATTAAGGTCGAGATTGTTGAGACTAACAGTAGGCCATAAAATGAACGGGCTGCATTCATACATTCATGACCACTTGTGAATAACTTAAACATCGTCATGTCTATTACAACGCTAATTACGTTTCACAGACTGCGAATCTATACTTTGATACGCTGTAATTTCACGCTATTGTAACAAAGAAGCCATTTTAAGTCATTTATTTCAAACAATAGTGGTGAATACTTTTTTTTTATGTTTGAAGGATTATTGGTGGCCCGGAGGCTTTTCCAATTTCACCATGACAGTAGGGCGAGCAAAGGCTCAGCCCGGAGGGGTGGGATTTGCTAACAGCTGCCCGAGCGCCTCCGAAGGAGACCTAACAATTCAGGAACAGCTTCGCGAATGAATCTACTACCGGATCGGAATCGCGACCCGCTGAGAAGATCCGGCGCGAAAGTCAGTGGGCTAATACATGGGTTAGGTTGCACGTCGAACTCTTTATCGAGTTCGACGAGCACGGTTACCAGGGTCCCTAAGCCTGCTTCTAGTGCGTCTAATGCAAAGGTTATTGGATCTGATGGATCCGTAAAGACGTGTATAGGGCGTCGACGGTGACTGGCTCCTGTGTGATCAGGATTCGGGGAGTAATCAGCGGCGGCAACGATAGCGCGATTATCATGTCGCATAGCCTTAGGTACCGAAGGACCGTTCCGACACTGACTTCATGGTGTTTCCGGATTTATTCGAGGCCCAGGTTGTCGTGTAAGTCAACGTTCCTCACGAACCACGGAACTCTGACGGCTAATCTGCAGAAACGGGATTGTAGGGATTGGAGGGTGTCTATGTGTGGGCGGGCCGCGTGAGCGAACACCACACTCGCGTAAGTCATGACGGGCTTAGACAAGTTTTGTAAGTGTCACCTTGTTCCAAAGGGACATTTTACTCCACTTACAGATCACGGGGTACATCAATTATGTGTGCATACGAAATACTCTTACATCTTGTCAATTCAGATTAGGTCTTATAAGTAAGAAATATATAAAAATTAGTAGGTGGCATGGTGAGGATTTGCGGACTATTTTATTTAAATTACATTCTCAATCTGAAGAAATCGATTCAAGATATAGTTAGATTAAGCATCTTTTTTTTTTTTTTTTTTTTTTTTAATCCGTACCTCTAGCAAACAACAAAGCCAGAGATTCATGTTTACATTTTTTATTTTGTTTTAATTTTAATTATAGTTTATACTCCTGCCCATAAGGGGCTTAAAAACTAGGTCACGCATTCATTCCGAGCCTCTTTATCATACCAGTTCTCGCATTTATTCCTCTCGTACTTTCATTCATTCCATTCATACTTTGCATTCCTAGCTGCGGTTACTAAAAGGAGGGGAGGGGAGTAGGGCTGTTGGGACTCTTTATTTCTATAANCCCATCTGAAGGGCCAACAGTTTCTGCTTACGTTTGGGATTTCTTTGAATTCGCGCCTTCACAGCTTTTATCACTGCTGGAGTCCTAACAGACCGAGGGCGACCACTTCTTGACCTGTCATCTACACTAGAGTCTTCATTGTATCGTTTGATGGTACGATAAACGAATCTTTTGGCTATATTCAAATTTTTCAGTATGTTAAAAAATTTAATTGGCGCGTAACCGCAACGATGCAACGCAATAACTGCAACACGGTCTTCTTTAAGCGTCCACTCCATATTTAAAAATGATTAAAATTCTAAAAGTATACATTTTTATTTTCATGAACAATTCGAAATTCTAATTCAATAAACTTTTTTGTGGCCAGCATTCGAAAAGAAAAGTTTTTACTGTGTGACAATACTTATGACCTGACTAGTTATATAACCAGCCTTAAGTTCTGTTACAAATGAAAATACAATACATTTTTTTAATGAAGTTATAATATTATTATGGTTAGAAGTTAGAATATTATTAGAATTTATGCCTACATATTTATTAAATTCTCAGCAAAAAATAAAAAAATATTCTATTCAAAATGGCCACCATTGAAAGATTTTTTAAGACTCAATGTCACCGTGTCGTTTAGAGCAGGCCATGTCTTCTTCGGTAGTCGTTCTGCGGGGCAAGTGCTTCGCACGCCTTTTTCAAGGCGTAGTCTCCTGTGAGAAATTGGGGGAGGTGAAGGACCTCGGCCCTTCTCTTCTCCCCTTCTTCCTTTCAGGAATCGCCGGAGTCCGACATAACACGGTCCGTTACCCCCCTCGGCCGGGTATCCGTAAATAGATTCCCCAGCGTTAAAAAAAAAAAGGCCTTTTCCTCTAAAACTCACCATAATTTGAAGTCTAAAGGGTTGAGGTCTGAGCTAGATGAGGGCCAGTCTTCAGCTCTTATAAAGTCCGGAACTTTGATTTCAACCCAGGTTTGGGTAGTTCGTGCCTTGTAACCAAGTGCAGAGTCGTGCTGGAAATTTCACAGTATATTTTTAAAAAATGTGTTGCTGAGAGATTTCACAACATGATCGAAAACACACTTGATACACTTTGTCTGAAGTTTTCACTCCTTTTTCACAAAAATGTAATTTTGTGACTCCTTGATAATACACGCCCCACCCAAACATCACTGACTGATGATCACGCTGTACCTTTCCGACCACCTGAGCAGCTTTTTTAGAACTGTGAGCGTACACTTTATAATTTTGCTTATTGTAATGTTCTTCAATCGTGAATTATTTTTCATCGGTAAAGAGGATATTTCTGTGCCCTTCACCTGCGTATCGCGACAGAAGGCGTTTTGATCGATCCACTCTCTTTAATTGTAAAGATTGATTTAGAGCATGTCCTGTATATCGACGATAAGCACCGAGCTTCAAGTCTTGTTTTACAATACGCGATAGAGTCCTAACGGGAATCTTTATTTCTTGCGATATTTTTTTTTGATTCCTAATTGGGCTTCGACGAGTTTGGCTGGCTTTTAATGCATTAACAGTCTTTGTAGTTCTAGTAGCACGCGGCCACCCCGATCTTTTCTGATCTTCGACAGACGAAGTGTTGTTGTATTTGTTGATAGTACAATATACGAACATACGGCTGATACCAAGCTTTTGAAGTGTCTGGAATATGACCGACGGCTCCATACCCACTTTGTGCAAAATTAAATAAAAATAATACACGTCTTCCAAATTCAAAATAATTAAAAAGTTGAAAAAAAAGAAAGGTTTTTATGGAACCGTATTTATGGCCATACTAGTTAAATTAATATTATTTCATTTATTGACTGCACGTTACTAGAAACAGGTCCAGACTGAGCATGGACTAAAACATCACATCTTATAATCTTGTTTTGCTTTAAATAGTTTCTATATAAAACGAACGAAAAGAAATAAATAAATTACATTATAATGTCACTTTGTACGTCATGTTTTCAATATATTCCGGATTTTTATAATTCAAATTGAGAATTACAGATAGTATTTGGTTGGTAAATAGAATTCTAAAAACTAAATGCTTTAAAAAATGATCTTTGCAGTTTGTGGAGAAATTTAAACTAGTGGCCTGGCCTAAATGAATTATTAATAAAATAAACGAATGTAACCTATCTTAAGGTGAATCTCGAAATTTTAAAATGGACTCGAAGTCCAAACTCTGTTACTTAACGTATTAAAAGCCGTTACACCCTTAAAATCGAAACGAATGAGTGCTTAGTGTGCGAGCTCACAGCACATATCATCACTAAGACATAATTGGCGATCGCATTTTGTTTGCATAAAATCAGAGAAACATTGACACTTGATTTCCGATGCAACCCTTAAAAGAAACGAATACCTACCTCTGTGTCCACTTAGGACAAAATGCGGACCAGCTTTTTTTTGGGAATTAAGTATTACTTACTGTTACCCGTAGGCCTTTCCAGTTTCACCAGGACAGGGTTAAGCCAGGAGGCAGTTACTCTGCGGAAGAATTTGGATTCCCGCGGCCCTGCGCGCACGTGTGGGTGGACACCGGGGTGGTTTTAGCCGGTAGGGGTCCGGCACGCCCCTCCACCTTTCCCCAGGCGGAGGTGGTCCATGAGGTTTTCCACCCGAAAAAAAAAAAAAAAGGAGGCAGTTACTATTCTAGTCCAACTCGAATATACATATTTATGCAAAGCAGATAAACCGCACGGCTAATACGAACATACACATTTAATCTATTTATAGCTACAAATTCTTATTTTGACGTCATTTCTGAGCCATAGTTATAAGCTCTAAGGAAGTTTGTATTTAATTGAATTATTCAAGATCATAATTAAGAAAACAGTTGTATATTTTCGCATAGTTGTTTAGTGGATAATAAAGATAACGCTAACAAAAACATTTATTTAAAAAATATTAATTAGATAGATTAAGCCAAAAACATGTTACAAATAACATATATACGCGTAGGCTACTTAAATTTATTTTAATTTAACCATGAATGGCAACAATTGTTTTATCCTAACGAAAATAAATAAGAGCAACATGTTTTAATGTTTTAAAAGCATGTCAATTAGACATAAAAGTTCCGTCAGTCCTCGCTTGAGATAAGTTTATCGTAATTGAATAAAACTGTAACAAAAACGTTCCGGATATTTCATTTGTGTTTTCGTGGGGTTGATGTCGATGCGCCTCTTCCGGAACCACTGTCTTATGGCGGTTGGTCTGGGGTCGCCGATTCAATAAAAACTGCTAGGTGGGCCTCTGGTGATCGCGGTATATTTTTGGTGTTAACTATCAAATAACAATACGGAATGGGGTGTTAAAGAAAATAGGATTGCAGTAATCGCCTTGCACAAAGTGGGTATGGAGCTGTCGGTCATATTCCAGACACTTCAAAAGCTTGGTATCAACCGTATGTTCGTATATCGTACTATCAACAGATACAACAACACTTCGTCTGTCGAAGAACAGAAATAATCGAGGCGGCCGCGTGCTGTTAGAACTATAAAAGCTGTTAATGCTGTTATAGACAGATTTCGTCGAAATCCCATTAGGAAGCAAAAAATCTTATCGCGAATAACGAAGGTTCCCGTTAGGACTCTGCCGCGTATTATAAAACAAGACCTGAAGCTCGGTGCTTATCGTCGATATACAGGACATGCTCTAAATCAATCTTAACAATTAAAGGGAGTGGATCGATCAAAACGCCTTCTGTCGCGATATGCAGGTGAAAGGCACAGAAATATCCTCTTTACCGATGAAAAAAATTTCACGATTGAACATTATAATAAGCAAAATGATAAAGTGTATGCTCACAGTTCTACAGAAGCTGCTCACGTGGTCTGAAAGGTACAACGTGCTCATCATCCTGCGTCAGTGATGGTTTGGTGGGGCGTGTATTATCAAGGAGTCACAAAACTACATTTTTGTAAAAATTGAGTGAAAACTTCAGTCAAAGTGTATCAAGATACAGTCTTGGATCATGTTATGAAATCTCTCTACAATACACTTTTTAAAAATACACCGTGGACTTTCCAGCGGGACTCTGGATCTGGTCACAAGAACTACCCAAGCCTGGCTTGAAACCAACGTGCCGGACTTTATAAGAGCTAAATGCTGGCCCTCATCTAGCCCAAGCCTCAACCCTTTAAACTTCAAATTATGGTGCGCTTTAGAGGGCATGGCCTGCTCTAAACGATACGACGACATTGAGTGTCTTAAAAAATCTTTGCTTGTTCCAAAGATTTTTTGGAAAATGGCGTTTTTGGAAAGTTGCGAAATTTCCCTTGGAAACAGTGCGTAAATCCATAGATTCGTGGCCAAACAGATTAAAGGCCTATATAAAAGCCAAACGTGGCTATTTCGTATAGAATATTTTTTTATTTTTTGCTGGGACTTTAATAAATATGTTGGTATACATTTTAATAATATTACATTACTTCATTTAGAAAAAAATGCATATTCATTTGTAATAGACCTTATGGCTGAACTAGGTATAGCAATATGTAGTTTAGTTCGGAGTCGGTGAGTTGAGTACTGGTGGCGTATTGTTCTTGCAACGCATCGGTCAGTAACTCTGCCTTTTCGTCGTCATTGTAAGCTGGAGATTGGCCTGAATGACGTACCAGAGCTCACACAGTGGCGATAGTTTCGAATTTGAGGGTCTTAGCTAGTTGCCAGTAGGTACGCAACACGACCCGCCACCATTTTCTGAACTATTAACCAAAGATTTTCTTTCATTAAATCTGCTTGCTCATTGTACAACATAAAGTTCCTCATAACAACAATGGTTTATAAAGTAGAATTAAAATGGATCAAACCTTGACACAAAGGCTATAATGACTAATTATTTACCCAAACGTGTTTTCTCCAAAATCTACCTAAAGTAATTAGCATCATTAAAACGAAAGAAGTCAAATCAACTTGATTACTTTTGGGCTACGAAAAAAGGCAGAAAGATTTACTAAAAGTAAAAAAAGATGCAATCAATGCAATAGGAACTTCATCGGTGCATTATACTGTCGTTGCCAACGAAATGACATTGTAAAACCAGAAATTTTAATTAAGAAACAAATACATAATTACGTTTGTTGTTTTTTAGTGCACAAATCCACAGATAATCCATACTTAGTATTTGAAACATAAGTCGTCAATAACACGTAAGTTAACAACTTGTCCGGCGTCATGGATGTGATTAGCTTTGCCGGCTATATAAGACGACTCGTAATTCCATTAAACATTAGATTCAGTGAAGCTACGGTGAGTAAGTCACGCTCTCAGAGCTATACTGCTATTTATTCACAATAAGCTTATCAAACTCATAACTAAACGCCAATTAATTATTACATTGCTGATTGTTATTTGAAAATCGCATTTATTTTATCTGGCCTCGTATCTTTGAATATATAATTTAGACAAAATATTTGCTAGATATCCTTTACAAATTTTCTAAAACGCATAATTTCGATAACCAATTATGCAAAGTCTGTATTCAAATATGCCAGTATAGAATAAAAATGAATGCTTTTTAATTTATAAAATTCGTAATCATATATATACAAATATATTCGTTTTATTTACAACGATCTTAGAAAACTTATATTTTCGATCATTTAACATTGTCATGTCCAACAATAATATGTATGAAACTGTAACAAAAGCCCAATTTTCTTAATCAAATACGAAAAAGTGTTTTTGGGTTCAGTTTCAGCAGTGCGAATCAGTGTGTAAATACCATATGTTCATCTTTCTTAGGGCAATCCTGAACATAAGCTTTAACATAATTGTTTTTAAAAGTAGGAACACACTAATAAGTATGGCAGCACAGTTAGTTGCAATTCCACAAAAATTCTGGTCGTACGGGTACGTGTTGTACATCAAGAAATAAAAATCCTTCGCTCTGAATCTAGTTTTTATTGGAGCTAGCACACACAAAACAGTTCACGTTCTAAACAGATTTTGCTTCCTTGTAAGACCTAAAGTGTATTTTTTTTTTATATTTTTGATACATAATAATAGTGTATTTTAATAAAACGTCAAAATAAATTGGAAATAAGGATCCTACGGATCGATCATAAGGGAAATAAGGAGCATAGGATCATTCTCGAAACTGAAACGAAAAAAAACAAAGTTAGACAGAACAAAAAATATAAATTAATTTAAAAATTAAACTTAAATATTCATATTCTGTGAACTCATATTATGTTCTCTCGAGATCGTAAATTCCGCTCAGTGCCTAGTTTTTATATTAGATAAATAGAATCGCCTACACCGAAACAATAACAGTTTATATGCGATTTTTTTTAAGTAATACTCAATTTGATTAAAATGTTTAGTACTTTTACTTTTTACTAAAATATTTGGTAGTCGCTTTTAAACAGTTTCGTGTGTAGTCTAGTATCTGATGTCACTGACCCGCAAAATTGTTTTTTAAAATTGGTCGCATTGATTTCTAGTCAATGTTGACCTTTGCTTTAGTAATGTTTAATTTGGATATAAAGGACATCTGACCATATGTCTGTTAAATCAAGAATTATCGTCATATCCTCCATATTGTTCTGATTAAAGGCTAGATGTTTAGATAAGATTCAAATTTAAATAACCATAGCGTGTAAACTGGCCCGCTCCCTCCAATCCCAGTGTAGAAATTTGCATATGTGTCTGTGTCCGAAGCATAGATCATGTCATAGACCATACACTAATATAAACTAGATCAGAAAAGCTGAGTGGAGCGGACAATTAGCCGCTACTAACTATTTATTTAATATATACTAGCTGACCCGGCGGACTTCATTGTGCCTCAATCGGTAAATAAAAGACCTAAAGTTTTGTGTAAAATAAACTTAAAACAAACAAAAGGAATCCGTCCGACGGGGGACACATCAAAGGGAAAACAAAATAGCTATTTTTATTTATATTCCGAGCATTTTCATATTTTTTCACCTTTTAAACCTTCGCTGGACTTACACGAATAATTCAAGACCAAAATTAGCCAAATCGGTCCATTCGTTCTCGAGTTTTAGTGAGAACAGCAATTCATTTTTATATATCTACGCTTCAAAGGCAAACGTGACTATGCGACAATAACTGTTTTATACATAAATGATAGGCAATGACCATATTCGATGCGCAAAAAAAATATATTTCTAGGTCTATTAAAATCATTTCAATCCTACAGCTAGATTCGTTAAAATATTATATTATAGAATTTTTTTCAGCTATTTCAACTTTAAATTAGTCCACTGTAAAGTTCACGCATTGTCGCTTAGTCACGTTTGCCTTTCAAGCGTCGATATATATAGTTAGAATAGATTTCACAATAATAATTATACATTTTGCAACAGCTAAAAGAAATGAAGTTCGTCCTCGCTCTCATCGCTCTGGCTGTAGTGGTGGCCGCCCGGCCAAATGACGATCTATTCTATGACAAGAAATACGACAACTTCAACGTTGACGAGATTATTGACAACCCAAGACTGCTTAAAGCGTACACATTCTGTTTTAATGACAAGGGAAAGTGCACAGCTGAAGGAAACGACTTCAAGAGTAAGTTTTTTTTTATATTTTTTTTATTGCTTAGATGGGTGGACGAGCTCGCAGCACACCTGGTGTTAAATGGTTACTGGAGCCCATAGACATCTGCAACGTAAATGCGCCACTCACCTTGAGATATAAGTTCTAAGGTCTCAAGTATAGTTACAAAGCAAGTAAGTACTATCAAAGTCAAACTTTTGTCATTGGCATAGCTATAGCATAGATGGCTTTCTTATTTTTTTCGTTTTTTTATTCGTTACCCGTTCTTCGTTTGAGACCGACTTTTTCTTATGTTTTTGGTTTGCCCGTCGATAAACAAGTTTTGCTTGTGTTATTCCAAACGATGTTGTTGAATGGCACAATTATTTCTTACTCGGTTTGCGTAGAATGCCTTCGCTCCGTAGGATCTATTCTTTCACAGAAATTATAACTCACTTTAGGATGACGTAGGATTAACGGCCGTCTGGTGTAGTGGTAAGTGACATGGGCACTACATAAGGGGGTCGCGGGTTCGAATCCCGCCAAGGGAAGATATTTGTATGATAAATATAAATGTCTTTTCCAGGGTTATGGATGTATATTCAATATATATATGTGTATAATAAAAATCTTACATTTATTTCCGTTATCTGGTACCTGTAACACAAGTACTTTACGAACTTATCACGGGACCAGTTAACGTGGCGTGATTGTTAGTAAATATTAATTAATTTATTTATTAATTACTGTTAACTTTTTTAAAAGGTGCAGAAAAATTTATTTGACTCAGAATACTGTAAATGCTGTAATAATTTGAGTAAACTGATTCTTTGCAAAAAATTGATATTCCGCTCTATATTGTTTTGTGATACCTTTTACTACTTGCTTTATTAATAAAGGGACCGTCAAGAGCTATTTAAAAGAACATTTTTGCATATAAATATAAACTTCATAAATATTGAATCAAAATAGATTTCATATGAAATAAAATAAATAGAGAGAGCTAATAAATTAAGTAACTGATTTCTTTTGTAAATTTCAATATATAAAAAAGACATCTATTTTGTACCAACGAATGTATCCCAAACTGTATTCGTTATTTCTAAATAGGTATATAAGTCGTCGTGGCCTAACAAATAAGACGTCCGGTGCATTCGTGTTGAGCGATGCACCGGTGTTCGAATCCCGCAGGCGGGTACCAATTTTTCTACTGAAATACGTACTCAACAAATGTTCACGATTGACTTCCACGGTGAAGGAATGTCATCGTGTAATAAAAATGAAACCCGCAAAAATTATAATTTGCGTAATTACTGGTGGTGGGACCTCTTGTGAGTCCGCGCGGGTGGGTACCACCACCCTGCCTATTTCTGTCGTGAAGCAATAATGCGTTTCGGTTTGAAGGGTGGGGCAGCCGTTGTAACTTACTTGAGACCTTAGAACTTATATCTCAAGGTGGGTGGCGCATTTACGGTGTGGATGTCTATGGGCTCCAGTAACCACTTAACACCAAGTGGGCTGTGAGATCGTCCACCCATCTAAGCAATAAATAAAAAAAAATTAAATCCAACTCACCTTTTTACTAAATTAATTTATACTAAAGACGAGCAAAAAAATTTTAAATTAGAGATCATTAAACTATACAAAATATAATAATTAAAAACATAAATTAGAATAATTTAAGAACATCAACAATGAAAAAAAAACAATTAATTGAGGAAGAATAAGCTGCTCGATAAGAATTTTGATTAAAATAAAAATATATGTAGGCAACTAATGTTTAGCGTCCACACAAATATATAATTTGGGGGTCCACACCACTTACAGATATTCTGCTTAAGATGAACTCATTTTGTCATACACATTCAAATAACATATTCTGTATGTATAGTTATATGCATAAACAGACAAAGACAAAATAGTTATGTAAATGAATAGCTTATTATACTATTAGTATACTGCAGTTAGTATACTGTAATATAATAACTGTTTTCCTCTGTTTGTCAAGAGATTTTTGTTTTTGTTTCTCGTCTTGAAACTTCTAACAAGATTTAGCTATTTCATTTTTTTGTTAATAGTTTCACGAAACAGAATATGTTACAAAAAAAGTGGGAACCTTGACAATATAATACTATGTATAATCTAATTATGGTCGAATATCGAAAAATAGGCGAATGCAGATATTAAAAAATCGGCTACTACTACTACTGGTGGTAAGTCGTCTTGTCAGTCCGCACGGGTAGGTACCACCACCCTACCTATTTTCGGTTAGGGTACTTAGGGTAGGCGGGCAGCCTTTGTACCGTAAAAACTGTGAGACCTTAGAACTCATGTCTTGAGGTAGGCGGCGGCATCTACGTTGGAGACGTATGTATATGGGCTCCGGTAACCATCACTTAACATCAGGTGGGCCGTGAGCTCGTCTACCCATCTAAGCAATGAACACTAACTCAATCTAGTATTTGATTATAAGTCCACATCTTCGAAAACCTATGAAAAAACAGGTAAATTGTTATCGGTGACTGTTAATTATAAACTATTTTTAATAACCCTAATGGTCTTACAATTAAGCATATTTCACGAATCAAACACACAACAATATAAATTTTAATTAACTGTTGGCAATCGAAATCCGTTCATTAATCAAATATCGTTTGCATAATTAAAAAAAATTTAAACATACCAGTAATTAAGAAATTGCTTTTGAAAATTCTAATCAAATAACACTGAAATATCTGAAATTAATTATTATATATCCGCCAAAACTTCTAACACACATATATACATATATGCTCTGTATTGTAATAAATTCCTCATTTCACGATTGACTCACTTCTTATCCATGAATATTATTAAACGATTTTTGCAGTAGTAAGCACTGTAGTAAAATGAATTTTGATTTTCTTTTTTTTTTATATAGAATGGATCCCAGAAAGCTTGCAGACATCGTGCGGAAAGTGCTCTGAAAAGCAGAAGTATCTAGTGGCCAAGTTCGTCCACGCCATCAAGGATAAGATGCCTGACGAATTCGATATCCTGCGCAAACTGCACGATCCCAAAGGGGAATACACCGAGAACCTTGATAAATTCCTCGAAACTTACGGACATTAAATTATGATTTAACTCATTCGCATCATGATACTGTTACCTGTGACTTCATAAATAAATGTCATTACAGTTTTTGTAAAATCGTTTTTTTTTTATTCCCGAGCTACCACGAAACTGAATCATACAATGTGTAAAACACCAATAGAATTTTGTTTGTGGAAAGGAAAATAGCGTGCTTGTTTTTCCACTTAATGGGTTTACTAGTAAGATATACACTTGGCGTTACCTGAGTACATAGATTTCACAGCGTGTGTGCCATCCACCTTGA
This sequence comes from Bombyx mandarina, assembly GCF_003987935.1. The sequence continues at coordinate 4,677,957 of NW_021011477.1, forward strand.
GACATGAGGTTCAACGAATAGTATTGCATAATAACTGTCCCACCATTAAAAAAGGAACGTATAATTAACTGTAGGCTAAAACTAAACTGAGCTATGGTAAATTCCCGTGCAAGCTATAAGCTAAGCTCACAGCCCACCTGGTATTAAGTGGTTACTGGAGCCCATAGACATCTACAACGTCAATGCGCCACTCACCTTGAGATATAAGTTCTAAGGTCTCAGTATCGTGGTTTTTTTTTTGCGTGAGCGGGAGGAAATTCTCATGGATACCCAAGGGCCCGGGCCAAAGGTCATGCCCCACTCCACTGAGAAAGTGTCTCAGTGACCTACGGACTAAAACCTCCCTCCTGGTTATCTGTCCCTTTTTATTATGGGACAACCTTTATCCCTGAGTTCGATACCCTGATAGACGAGGAACAGTACAATGCCCACAGCAATTTTGCTGTGCGAATCTTTACGGACGGCAGCAAGATTCCTAGTAGGAAGGTTTCCATGGTCAATAATACAACCGACTCGTGTCATAAAAGAGAGATAGACGGTGTAATAGAACGGCAACGCGAGCTTTATGGCTTTAGTTTCGGTGGTTCTATTCCACAAGGATAGCGCCGCTCCAATTTTACCCTATTTTATTTCAGAGGACCGTTGACCGTATTCTGACCACGGGCAAAGAGAACGTGTGTGAGAGTGCAAGGGAGTCTTTTGGTGAGGTAGGACTCTAAAAAAAACCTATAGTAAGTTCGCCATACGTTCCTTATCTCCTAGCTCCTCTAATCAATAGTGGATAAATCCTGCCGCCTCTTTCTGTTAAATTCTGCACTTGCAGAAGTCATACTTCCCCAGCCAGAGCTCTTGTATGTCAAGCATCATTTTAAAAGTCATTAGAAGGTCGGAACCTAATTGAACGAGCTTGTTACCTGCCACGTCTCGTAGCTGTCATGGTTGTAGAAGGTTGATATAAGCTCCCTTCAGGTGACCATGGTTACGGTTTGCCTCTATGCAACCAACGAATGAACGATCCAGGCTGAATTTTACGCGTCATCACACTATTAGGCACAGCTCGCCTTGATCGAAGAGATCGTACGAATCGACATTACTACACAGGTAAAAGTTTGAAGTATTTACAAAAAAAATAAACTTTGACAAACTCTCTGAACTGCTCCGATTTGCTAATAGGGCTCCGATAGGTGTTCCTATATACTCGCGTACCACGATTGGACGTAATATTGGACCACACTTGAAGCAAGAATGCGGACCATTATAATAAAATAGATATGTAAATAACGAATTTTCAACTAATACAAATTATGAAATCAAAGCCTTCAGAATTATTACTATAATGTATAATATGCACATTCTACATCTAATTAATAATACATGGAATTAAAAATATATATATTTACGTTTGTTTGTTGGTATTCTATGAGTTTTATGTTCATTCAGTTGACATGAAACTTAGTTTAGTTGATGTTGGCATTTTAGGAAGGTTTTAGCCATAGTACCATGAAAATGCGAGGCTTGGAGTGCGTGAATTTATAGCAAATTGGTGTTTTTTCACAAATTTAGTGATAGTCAAGGTAATGCATAGACAAAATAACTCCGATTTGCTTTAGATAACAGCTTGACTGACTGACTGGGCTTAAGTCCAGGGACCACTTAAAGTCAATGAGCGACGGTTAACACCACCATCAAGCATCAAGCAGCAATCACGTGGTCTGACATCGGTAGCAATAAAAAAAAATTCGTTTCATTACTGATCTTTTATATAGCTCCAACAATGTTAGCGCGTACAAACCCACAGACAAAATTCTGTAAAGATATACGACACACAATTATTTCGTTTATCACGTGCTCATTTCAGGAGCAGTGTTATTAACATTTCAGCGGTACGTTTACGAGATAAACTTATCAAACGATGTTGGTACACCGTCCGAAATTGTGGCAATTACCAATCGGCAACGTTCCGATAAATTCCCTGTGACACGACACTCAACTGTATCACTGACGGGATCGTATAAAATAAAATAAAAATGATTTTATTGTAAAAAAAAGTGCGGGGTGCATGGTATCAGTAGTTTTTTGATAATATCCTGAAAAGCACCCCACGCATTTTTACAATAAAATCATTTTTTCTTACACTATTTTTAATTCAAATTTATTACGATTTATTTTCTATTTTTAGTGGGATTTTCTATAAAAGCGTATTTTGTTAGTTTTTTTAAAATATTATTTATTTTTCATTTTTTAGTAAATTTCATTAGAATTGTCAGCGGGCCTTAATAAGTATACCAAATTTCGAGTTATACGTTTGAAGGGGTCAAAATCATGTTCAAAGATTCCGTTACAAACATACATACGTCTGAAGCTAATAAAAGCGTATTAATGAACGAAAGCTTCAGTGAAATAACACAAAAAGTTGTCATGAAGTTTTTCAGGAAACCGCTCTGACTTGTATACGTTTTTCCATTTATATATTACTTATTCGTCTTCCGATCTTAGATTTTACTTTCCGATTACTAGCAAACTTCACAGGATCACCGGTTAGTCTAATCTGAAGATCTCCTGAAAATGTCGTTGAAATCGGTTCAGCCGTTTCGGAGCCTAAGATACCCACATCGACTTTTATTTAAATAAATTTCCCAACGCTTCGCCACCTGCATCACCAAATAGAACGACAGCGAAGAAGGACAGGAATCAAGTAATAACAAAGATACAGAGAAAGTCACTCGCAATAAAGTTACTTTGGGAACTCTAAGTGAAAGGACTCCTTTGTGCGCGTTTATTTATTTCCCGGCAAATACTAAAGACAGTTAGTTGGCTAGCGTTTTGTAAATTGCATATAGAGCTCTTGTGTTGGTGAGGTAAGCCATATAGTTCTAGGCTATGATATCAGCGAGAGATTGAAGTTTAAGTTTGCTTAATAATTAAAATCTTTTTTTATAAGTTAGATTCCATGGAACAAGCATGTTAAATGCCTAAATAAACTCTTCTACCAGTTCCCAGGCCTGAGAAGAACCGGTATTACAAACTCAACTGACTTGAATTCCATTTCTTAAATCACCACATACATACACTAAGAAACTCAGATTTTTAATTGTATGGTGTTTTAGAATGGTATTTTATGATGTTTCGGTGGCGGCATTTACGCTGTAAATGTCTATGGGCTCCGATAACTAAATAACACCAGGTGGGGCGTGAGCTTGTTCACACATCTAAGCAAAAAAAATAAAAAATGTAGGCAATAAATATAAAATAAAAACCTAATATAAGTAAACCGTTAGCAACTTCATTTATTAATAGAGCGTGCGTGGCGCGTTATTATTCGACAAGGTGTAATTTCCATTTGGCTTTGAGCTTTTTAAGCTTGGAAAATCCATTTTAATTTTCTCGACTCCGGAGTCAAACACTGACTCAAAGTAAATCATGACTCAAAGTAATAATAGTGATCAAAGTAAATATGCAGTATATTTTGAAACAGCCGTAGAAGTAATTTTTTTTATAGGAAATACGTTCTCTTTCCTCAACAAATAATCAATAATCAAAAGGATTCCATAATTACTGAGTAACGGTGGCGATTTTGGCCGCACACTCTCATCTATTAAATACGATTGTGTTCATATTTACACCTTTTGCAGTGTCTGTAAAGTTAGCTTAGCAACGTTCCACTTATAGTAAAGATTTAATGATAGGAATCGTTAAAACATTAACCATAGTTGTCTATGGACTCTGATAGTCTTGCAAACTTACTTTATAGTGAGCTTCATAACCAATATATTGCTATAAAAACGATGGCAATAACAAATCTTAAAAAATTTCAAGAAACGATAAGGACCTTTGTATATTTTCATACCAAGGCTATATGAAAAAAATCGGCATTAGATTAGACTATCAATTTCCAATTATTTTTTTGTTTATTTCACCTTCACTCCACGAACTTTAATATGTATTGTTTTAATCAAGCAAATGGAACTCTCGCAGAGAAAAAGCGAGACACCAAGCGTAAAATAAATTTCATTTTCCACATACAAAACTCGATAAGAACGAAGCGCTCTAAAAATAACTTTAAGCTCCTGCGATGTTTTCAATAACAAACAAATTATATAGGATGAAAATCCCTTTACGTCTTGCTCCTTGAATCAAAACAAGGCCTACGTTTCCTACAATAGATATATTTACGTAATTTCCGAAACAGTGTTACGCTTAAACATTTTAATTAATACTCTCATTAAAATTTCAGAAACATTATCTATACTAATATTATAAAGAGGAAAGATTTGTTTGTTTGTTTGTTTCGAATAGGCTCCGAAACTACTGGACCGATTTGAAAAAATCTTTTTCCATTAGAAGCCGACGTTGTCCCTGATGAACATAGGCTACTTTTTTAATTTTTATTTTATTTTTGTTTTTTGGTTTCATGTGTGTTTTAATGTTTCCGAAGCGAAGCGAGGGCGGGTCGCTAGTGCTTAATAAAGAGCGACTCACGCCATGCGTATTTTTAATTTAATTACTAAAACCATTATAACGTAATTGAGATTATTCATAAAATAATTTTGTTTATATTAAATGAAACATATAACACTTGTTGCTTTATTCTACAGGTGCTGATTTATGATTTATTATTTATGATATATTGATTTTTTTATTTAGGATTCCCCAGCGTTAAAAAAATAAAAAAGGTGCTGATTTTTGAATACCTTAAAAACCTTAAAAAAACACACATTTATCGAGCATATAAACAAAAAAAATTTGGTCTATGCGCCTATCTTCTGATTAATTCGTTGCAATATCCAAACTAGCGCGTTCCCTTGGGTAATCTGAAGTTCGTCGCTGCTGTGGATTCTGGTTACAGAGAACTTTCAATGATGGGAGTAATGGGCGGGCAAAAAATATCGTGTAGTATAGTAGTATAAATTTAAACCCTCCCTTATTTTATTTTTGATATAATTACAGTTCTCGCACAGTTAGACACTACCTAGTAAGAGTATCTGCTTCTCCCATGTGACAGTTATGCGATTTGAAGGATGAGATATATTTTAGTCAATGCAAATGAGACATTATCTCATGTCTCAAGTTAAAAAGTGACATTCACCTTTTAATGAGCGTCATATCGAACAAGATCGAGGGACTGCTAATTAATAACTTTGCAGTGGACACTTGGAAAAAATTATGTAATAAATAGTCAAATAGTTATATGTGTTATATGTGTTAAAACCAGATCGGCGGTGAGCTCATACAAACAGCTAGTGGATTCGGCAAAAAATTACCAGTTTTCTCAACTAATCACACAATCTAATATTGCAAGTGATATGTATGAACACATATTATACATAAATATAAAATTGTTACAAAATTAGACCTGCCACGACTAGCACTCTTCACGAGCTTTGAGGCTTAACACAACCCACTTAAAGCATCGCGAACTTGCAACTTCTTAAGTTTTAATCCCCAATTTAGGCGGCACACGGATCGGATTATCTGTAAAATAAGTAAAGCTGTTTTTGCTTGTCGCGCCATTTTTTTTTTTACTGAAACAGAAATATTTTTTTTTATTCCTTTGTTTATATTTTCTTATCAAAATTTAATTTTAATGTTTGTATAAACATTTTGTTTTCGACACAAAATGTATTGTGTTTAAAACGTTCCCATCAAACCGGCTTGTCTGGTACACAATAATGCCAATTATTACATTTTGTTTTTCGTCAGTGAGGTAATTAGCGAACGAGATAGACAAAATTAACATTTTTCATTCAACATTGGAGTAGAATGATGAAGTTTAATGATAATTCAACAACTAAAATACAAATCAAAGATTATATTTTTTAACGTCACAAGTTTTTGTCTTTCCGTTTAAAATATCAAGCAATTTTTCGACGCGAAAATTTCTTCAGCACTGTTGCGATTTGAAACTTAATGAAACAAAAAAACGACACTAAGATACAAAGATACAAATACATCTATCGTCTATCACATGTAGACTGCAGAGATTGAGAAAAAATGTTTCTGAAGTTTTCACTTCTATTGAGTTCTATTTTTTATTGCTCCGTGAGAACGATGAGGCGATTTCACGGCCTGCTATTGAAAGTTATCACACACAACACCCCAAGACTCAAAGGCAATAATGCCGCCACGAATTCTGTGATTTTATTTTATTTATTAAATTTTCTCTTATTCAATATAAAAAGCACCATGACTGCAAGTACTTCAACCTCACTGACTTCTGATAGCTTTGTAACAATTTATCAAACCAAAAAGAGCTTTTGTGGGTCAAGATTTGGGCTTTCTCCTACGCATTGGGGGCGCGGTAGGAACATGTTAGGGTTGAACCGACTAAAACTTCCGGCTTTACCACCCGCGTCTAAGCGCTGGTGTGTCGGTAATAAACCAAACAACAGAAGGCAAGCTTATGTATTTCACGCAAACCGCATCGTTCTTCGGAGCCCTACTCTTACCGGACATCGAAACAGAGATTATTGGAACCACGGTCACTGGACCTCTCAACCGGCGAACTATCACTTAAGGGCTTGCCTAGTGCGTATACCATATATACTAATATATAAATCTACAGTGGTTTTTACGGATGTTCCGTTATAACTACTGAACCGTGCGTCCGATTGACTTGAAACTTGGTATCCATGTAGAGAATACACGTACTTAACGGATAGGCTAATATTTATATGAGTGTTGGACTCCCTACACCAGTTGCGAGGGCGTTAATGATGAGAATCTTTGCGGGTGTGAGAAATAATAATGTTAATCTTAAATGCCCAGCGAAGCGGACGGGTACAGCTAGTTGTTAATAAATTTAAAAATTAAAACTGTTCGATATATTGTATACTATATGCACCGACGTAAATATGTATATTTGATGTGCTTCACGGTCATCTATGATCACCAAAATTGTAAAGTACTCGAAACATGAAAAATAACATCATTATCATCATCCTGCCCTTCTCCCAGTCACCTGGGGTCGGCGCAACATGTTTTCTCCTTCCATACTCTTCTATCATATACCATTTCTTCGCTCACTCCATACTCACTTAGAGCAACGTCAAAAATAACATAATGACACTAAAGAACTCGAAGTTAAAACGTAAAAGAAATTTAAATTATTTTAGTACATAACTCTAGACAAAAATCGAAGAAAATACTATAATTCAATACGTCATTAGCAGTATTGTAATAGATTTATACAAAAGCGAAAATTAGTAGAACTTAACTAGTGATTCCTTCCATGTAATTAGTATGACTTAATTTCAAAAGACATAACTTAATAACGAAGAAAGAAAGAAATTAATAACATAAACACAGTAATGAAAATATTTTCCGCTCGTTTGGAAAACAGGTAAATTACAAACGACGACAAAAATGTTTGATATGTGAACACAAACAATAAACTTGTTATTTCGGAGAAAAAAAAAACATATATAAAAATCTAGCATTAATGTTCGCTTTCTTACGACAAGAGCTCGTAAAATATCAACCCTTTTTATATTCATCGTACTGAAACAATCAGTGTTAAAGAGATATTCTCTTATTATGCTTTCACTTACAATTTGAGTTTTATTACTTTTCCGCCGAGAGGCTCGACCTGTACAGGAAGTTTCCCAAACGCTCGCGAACATTAAATATATTTAAAACGTTGTGGTTTTTTCTGTCACAGATTAAAATTAACAACGGCGAGTCTGTATTATCTGTAACTACATATATCTTATACTACGAGTATATTATGTAACTCCACAATCTGATGATAGGCATTTTAGATGGATCGTTCGAAAATTGAATCCCATTTTTTCTTGTGATTTCCACATACATAATAATATAATAAAGAAAAAAGTCTCACCGCTCGCCTTATTGCACGACTAATATTAAATAAAAATAAAACCTTTATCGCTGTTCATCGTTTTTTTTTATTGCCTTTCTAGACCGACAGTCATGCAGCCCATCTGACGGTAAGTGGTTACCGTCCCCCATGGACTTCAGCAATGCCAGGGGCAGAGCCAAGCCGCTGCCTACCGCTTAATGGTCTCTACAAGCCTCGTTTGAAGAAGGACATGTCATAGCGCTCGGGAAACACCGTGGAGGGGAGCTCATTCCATAGCCGGGACGTAGCAAAAAAGACCTCTGGAAATGCACTGTGGATGACCGCAGTGGCTCCAGGTAGTATGGATGAACTCTGCTCCGGTGACGGGCGGTGCGATGGTAAAAACGAGATGCCGGTATCATCTCGAACAATTCCTCAGAGCGCTCCCCATGGAACATACGGTACAAAATACAGAGGGAACCGAAGTCCCTCCGCAGACCCAGAGGTTCCAAACAATCCTAGGGGCATAGCCTGCCTACCAAACTTCAGTGCAAAATTACAAATATGAAGTTTGCTCGAAAGTAAATATCGGCATACGGTTATTAATCTTAGTGTATCTCGTCTTTCGGCAAAGGATTTCCATTCAGTCCTTAGCTTTGCTGTACAAATCCAAGTTTATCCCGCTAGTTTATTGCTATGATTATCTTATCTCATAATTTGTCTAACTTTGTTTCATTTGCTGTTTTGTCCTTTTCTCCTTGATTTCTGTTACTATAAGCCCCGTTCATCTCCTGGACAATTAACTTCTAAAATTAACTTCAAATCGAAACGACTGTAATGCAAAACATTACATTAATGCGAGCATTACAATCGATGTGAAGTTGATTTCAATTTTGAAGTTACAAACAAATCGATACCAATTCTCGATGCAATCAAAAAAGTGTGAAATTTCACGTTCTTTACTCGCTCGCAGCTATTGCTTTTTCATTTTCATGAATATTTACGAATCGCTATAACGAGTTACGAGAATCGAGTGAAAATTACAAAATAAAAAAATAAAGACCATAAAATTAACATAATACGACAGAAGTAAAGCTGTTGTTCCGGAACGACTTTTAACATTCAGAGGCAAACTCGGTAACGAAATTAAGACTTGTTCGAATTGAAAGATTTTCGGTTTGAGTTAGAACACCAATTTTTAAATATTTCTTCATATTCTTTTTTTTTTTATTGCCTAGATATGTGGACGAGCTCACAGCCCACCGGGTGTTAAGTGGTTACTGCAGCCTATAGACATCTACAACGTAAATGCGCCACCTACCTTGAGATATAAGTTCTAAGGTCTCAAGTATAGTTACAACGGCTGCCTCACCCTTCAAACCGAAACGCATTACTGCTTCACGGCAGAAATAGGTAGGGCGGTGGTGCCTCCCCGAGCGGACTCACAAGAGGTCCTACCACCAGTAAATCACGAACCAATACTAAGAACTTCATATAACTAAAGGAAAAGAACGTAAATCAAAATGGATAAGCCATTTACGATAACCAATAATCGCTCGTTTTAGAGCATAATTTTAGCGGAAGTATTCGAGTTTGGGGTCTTCTTATTCTTTTTTGCCTTTCACGGTTGAGACGATGGGCTCTATAGCAAAGATTTTTTTATCAGAAATCTCCAAACGCTTGAAGGAGGCTTGATGCTAAGGCTGGCTGGTACTTTGCACAGAGAGTGAGTCTGGCTGTCCAACGAGGTAACGCAGCCAGTATCTTGAGAACTGTGCTTCCTTCAGGGCAATTGGAAGATTTGTTCTACTGTGTGAATTGATTTATGTTAAATTATTTTGATTTGTTAAGATTATTGACATAATTATTGACATAAGTAAAACAGAATTTACTTACGTTTTCATAATTTTATATTACTAAACATTTTATAATTGTGTATTTATATTAAGTAAGAGATAAGATGAACTTTATTTTAAATCATTTTAAATTAAAAAAATTAAATCGCGATAGTCAAAACAAGAAGTGTTACAAACATTCTTAAATAAATGAATTATCGTAAACGTACATCAACCGTAGGATACGGCAATATTTCAAATCCTATCTAATAATTCAGGCACAGAGACAAATCCACAAGTGTCGTCCCTAAAGATTAAGGGCCGGTGGTCTTTTAGCATCTAACATGTAATTTATCATCCAGTCATGTTGTACATAAAATTTGCTTGTTACCGTCGTTTTATTTATGTGAATAATTTAGACTTAGGATTATCAAGTTTTATATTATTTTAATAATTAATAATAATACGTGTAAACGGTATCTTTCTAAATTAAATTCAATAGCCTCTGTATTTTTGCAAGATTTCGTAAAAGATATTGACACACCAACGTGGCCACGGAACCCGCACTTTTACATGTAAAATCGAAGTCTCAATACTTAATAACGGTTATCTTTCTTTCTTATGAAGTCGGTTAAAAAGGCTGAAAGTTAGTTGCTATGATCTTCAACTTCAACTATTCTAACCAGACATCTACAATAGGCCATAGTTAAATTCTTCAGTTCAAATAATTGATTTGCCAAAAGTAACATCTTGCTTAGGTATTTTCGGAACCATTTTCTTCGGCTGGATGACAAATTACACCGGATAATTTATTTTCTTCCCCTCACTGCGGAATATGAATTATTTTGGTTTCGTTCACCCAAAACCAGATTGACTTCGTGCAAAAGTATTCACTGTCGTCAACCATTAGCAACATCATTTTCTTCATCTTAAAGAAATGATAAAGTATCATCTCACTCGTAAACTAAAATATTTTTCCTTTTATACTTTTACAGTGTGGGTGAGACAAATCCTTAGAATTTCAGAGTTCTTTTTCTTAAACAATGATTGTATTTATAAGATTCTCAGAGGGACACGTGGTTTACTTACGGATTAACACGCATTTTCTGGAAAAAAAAACACCTATTGTAAACTAAAACAACTGTGACATGTTTGTGATATAAATTCACAAACCGATTATCAACTGTTTTTAGTCAATAAAATATAGATAAAAATCAATTTCCACGTATGTTTGACGAAGCTGATGGTTTACTGGTGGTAGAACACTGTGAGTCCGCACGGGTACCACCGCCATGCCTATTTCGGCCGTGTAGCAGTAATGCGTTTGGTTTGAAGGGTGGGGCAGCCGTTGTACTGTTCAAACTGAGATCTTACAACTCATGTCTCAAGGTAGGTTGCGGCATTTACGTTGTAGATATTTATAGGAAATGTAACCACTTAACACCAGGTGAGCCGTGAGCTCGTCCACCCATCTAAACAATAAATAAAAACATTACATTCACGTTATGATATAAAAATAAGTACTTTTTCAACGAATGTCTAAGATCCAATTTAGTTTCATTTACTTGTAATTCGTTACGTGTTCTACATAAAAACACAGTCCTAATTGAAAACGGTCAGATTATAAAAGTACGGGTGCCATTGAATTGGCTTCGAATTGCAAAAGACGTTTGTAAAGAGGTCCTCCAATAACATCGGAAGATCTTGTTAACAAGGGTTCTCTTGGATATAAGACGTAGTATTTAAGTGGATATTATCGTTTATTTTCCGGATGGTACCAATGAGAAATCTTCGATGATTCCCCAAATATAATCGGTTCGTTTATAAGTTTGCTGTTTCATTTAAAATGTATTACGGATATCATGAAAATATACATTACCTACAATTATTAGAAAAAGACTTTTGCTTTATAAAGCACAAGTCCGGCCTCGCGTGGAGTACTGCTCCCATCTCTGGGCCGGGGCTGCCATCTTCTTCCATTTGACTCCATACAGAAGAGGGCCTTTCGGATTGTCGATAATCCCATTCTCACGGATCGTTCGGAAGCTCTGGGTCTGTGGAGGGACTTCGCTTCCCTCTGTATTTTATGCCGTTTGTTCCATGGGGAGTGCTCTGAAGAATTGTTTGAGATGATCCCCTCATCTCCTTTTTATCATCGCACCTTTCGCCATCGGAGCAGAGTTCATCCATATTATCTGGGACCGCTGCGTTCATCGACAGTGCGTTTCCAGAGGTATTTTTGCCACGTACCATCCGGCTATGAAATGAGCTCCACGGTGTTTCCCGAGCGCTATGACATGTCCTTCTTCAAACGAGGCTTGTGCAGAGTATTAACCGGTAGGCAGCGGTTTGGCTCTGCCCCTGGCATTGCTGAAGTCCATGGGCGACGGTAACCACTCACCATCAGGTGGGCCGTATGCTCATCTGCCTACAAGGGCAATACAAAAATAATAATAATCAAAAAGCTAAAGCGTCGATTCTATTTATATTTTTGTTAGAAAATTCAGTGCAGAGCCTGATTTAAAAAGTAAGCAATCTTTCTCAACGTGTATTAAAAACTAGACGAAATAATAAATAAATTATAAATTTCAATTTCGCGGGCTTCATCATTTTATGACTCTATTGTATTCTACTGTACTATATTTATCTATGAATTATTTGTCGTTGAATTCATAAATAAATAATAACTATCGGTCACCCGACCCCAAATTAGAATTCCCTATGATATAGGTGCCAGAGACTGACATACATTATATATACTTATATACGTTTAAACATATACATATATAGAGAACAGACACCCAGAAAAGAGTAAACAAACCTGTTCATCACACGAATATTTGCCCGAGGTGGGAATCGAACCCACGACCCTCGGCGCAACAGTCAGGGGCGCTCAATAATGCACCACCGAGTCAGTTAGTCAGGAGCATGGTCAGGACCAGAGAAAAGTGATGCATGGAATGATGGTACTACAGTTACACACAGTACGTCTTAAGTCGTCGTGGCCTAACGGATAAGACGTCCGGTGCATTCGTGTTGAGCGATGCACCGGTGTTCGAATTTCAGGCGGTTAGCAATTTTTATTATTACTCGACAAATGTTCACGATTGACTTCCACCGTGAAGGGATAACATCGTGTAATAAAAATCAAACCCGCAAAATTATAATTTGCGTAATTACTGGTGGTAGGACCTCTTGTGAGTCCGCGCGGGTGGGTACCACCACCCGGCCTATTTCCGCCGTGAAGCAGTAATGTGTTTCGGTTTGAAGGGTGGGGCAGCCGTTGTTACTAAACTTGAGACCTTAGAACTTGTATCTCAAGGTGGGTTTCGCATTTACGTTGTGAATGTCTATGGGCTCTAGTAAGCACTTAATACCAGGTGAGCTCATCCACTCATCTAAGCAATAAGTAAAAAAAACATAAGTTAACTAAGTCATAAATGGGCGGTCTACTCACAACCCACTCGGTATTAAGCTGAGTTCATCGAGAATGCCTCTATCGACCTCGAGAAACGAGATTGACGTCTCACTTTTGTTTGACGGCTTTCCCATTCAGAAAACCGTAACTTTTGTCTGCTCTGTAGCCCAAAATAACATGACGATGGTACCAACCCATTCGAGCTTTTCCGTTCTACGACATCGGAGGCATAAAGAACCGGCATATATTGATGATTTTTTCTTTTCAAATTGAATATTTTAAGACGTTACAGGTTCTGAACTCGTGGACTACGACGAAGAGTTCGACGTGCGAACTAGCTTATTAGCCCAAGAGCCCGCGACAGCCAGACCTTCGTTATTTTATAAAAGCTGAAAGTTTCTCTGTGTATGTCTCCAACACAGGTAAGAACGACTCGCGATTATAGAGTTTCGATTGTGGTTACTTGGGCAGGTAACACGCAGTAAAGGTATATAAAATAGTACCTTAAATTCGTTAAAGTATAAAGGTTTTTTTTTTTAATATTTACTCCAGAATATCTTTAGAAATCATGATATCCGTTGCCGGACACTTTTTCCAGTTGTTACTCCCTGCCAGACACCCCTAAACTTTAATAAATTTTAATTATACTTTCGTTATACTATAAAAGCTAAATTTTATATATGTTACTTAGGGACTTATAAAAATATGTTACCCCAAGAGCCGGACAGTTTTAATGGTTCTTACATCTTGCCAGAGACATTGAGAGCCCGCTGTAGGTGCGAGCGCGAGGTAGCAACTGTTCAAGCGGGTGTGAGCGAGATATAGTGCTTAGTCTATTGTGATCTTTTAAGATATCCAATAAAAAAATTATTTTATTACGTTCATAGCAATATTATAGAAAATAAAAAATGTTATTTTAATATTATAAAGTACAAACAAAATATTACATGTCAAAGAAAAATATTTTATCGTTCTTATAATTTTCCTCATTGTCGTCGATATTGAACTGATGAATAAGGCGATATCAATATCGCCTGTCGAGTCGGCCTGAGGGGCCTACGAGGGGGGGCATAGCTACTACCGTATCCGATTTGAGAGTACGAGCTAAGCGGTAGTAAGACCTTTGAGAGGGCGCGAGTCCTTCTAAGAAATCAGACCATCTGGCATCTCGGACTTCGGCGATGCGAGACTTTACGTCGCGTTGTAGGGCACGCATTCGAGTAAGATTTTCCACTGTAGGATACCTNCTCCTGACCAAAAAAAAAAAAAAAAGGGGCATAGCCTGCCTACCAAACTTCAGTGCAAAATTACAAATATGAAGTTTGCTCGAAAGTAAATATGCCGATATTTACTTTATACGATTATTAATCTTGGTGTATCTCGTCTTTCGGCAAAGGGTTTCCATTCAGTCCTTAGCTTTGCTGTACAAATCCAAGTTTATCCCGCTAGTTTATTGCTATGATTCTCTTATCTCATAATTTGTCTAACTTTGTTTCATTTGCTGTTTTGTCCTTTTCTCCTTGATTTCTGTTACTATAAGTCCCGTTCGTCTCCTGGACAATTAACTTCTAAAATTAACTTCAAATCGAAACGAATTTAATGCAAAACATTACATTAATGCGAGCATTACAATCGATGTGAAATTGATTTCAATTTTGAAGTTACAAACAAATCGATACCAATTCTCGATGCAATCAAAAAAGTGTGAAATTTCACGTTCTTTACTCGCTCGCAGCTATTGCTTTTTCGTTTTCATGAATATTTACGAATCGCTATAACGAGTTACGAGAATCGAGTGAAAATTACAAAATAAAAAAATAAAGACCATAAAATTAACATAATACGACAGAAGTAAAGCTGTTGTTCCGGAACGACTTTTAACATTCAGACTCGGCAAACTCGGTAACGAAATTAAAAGACTTGTTCGAATTGAAAGATTTACGGTTTGATTTAGAACTCAATTTTTAAATATTTCTTCATATTCGTTCTTTTTTTTTTATTGCCTATATGTGTGGACGAGCTCACAGCCCACCTGATGTTAAGTGGTTACTGCAGCCTATAGACATCTACAACGTAAATGCGTCACCCACCTTGAGATATAAGTTCTAAGGTCTCAAGTATAGTTACAATGGCTGCCTCACCCTTCAAACCGAAACGCATTACTGCTTCACAGCAGAAATAGGTAGGGCGGTGGTGCCTCCCCGAGCGGACTCACAAGAGGTCCTACCACCAGTAAATCACGAATCAATACTAAGAACTTCATATAACTAAAGGAAAAGAACGTAAATCAAAGTGGATAAGCCATTTACGATAACCAATAATCGCTCGTTTTAGAGCATAATTTTAGCGGAAGTATTCGGGTTTGGGGTCTTCTTATTCTTTTTTGCCTTTCACGGTTGAGACGATGGGCCCTGAAGCAAAGAATTTTTTATCAGAAATATCCAAACGCTTGAAGGAGGCTTGATGCTAAGGCTGGCTGGTACTTTGCACAGAGAGTGAGTCTGGCTGTCCAACGAGGTAACGCAGCCAGTATCTTGAGAACTGTGTTTCCTTCAGGGCAATTGGAAGATTTGTTCTACTGTGTGAATTGATTTATGTTAAATTATTTTGATTTGTTAATATTATTGACATAACTAATACAGAATTTACTTAAGTTTTCATAATTTTATATAAGTAAATATTTTATAATTGTGTATTTATATTAAATAAGAGATAAGATGAATTTTATTTTAAATCATTTTAAATTAAAAAGATTAAATCGCGATAGTAAAAACAAGAAGTGTTACAAACATTCTTAAATAAATAAATTATCGTAAACGTACATCAACCGTAGGGTACGGCAATATTTCAAATCCTATCTAATAATTCAGGCACAGAGACAAATCCACAAGTGTCGTCCCTAAAGATTAAGGGCCGGTGGTCTTTTAGCATCTAACATGTAATTTATCATCCAGTCATGTTGTACATAAAATTTGCTTGTTACCCTTGTTTTATTTATGTGAATAATTTAGATTTAGTTTTATCAAGTTTTATATTGTTTTAGTAATTAATAACAATACGTGTAAACAGTATCTTTCTAAATTAAATTCAATAGCCTCTGTATTTTTGCAAGATTTCGTAAAAGATATTGACACACCAACGTGGCCACGGAACCCGCGCTTTTACATGTAAAATCGAAGTCTCAATACTTAATAACGGTTATCTTTCTTTCTTATGAAGTCGGTTAAAACGGCTGAAAGTTAGTTAGGTGCTATGATCTTCAACTTCAATTATTCTAACCAGACATTTACAATAGGCCGTAGTTAAATTCTTCAGTTCAAATAATTGATTTGCCAAAAGTAACATCTTGCTTAGATATTGTCGGAACCATTTCCTTCGGCTGGATGACAAATTACACAGGATAATTTATTTTCTTCCCTCTCGCTGGGGAATATGAATTATTTTGGTTTCGTTCACCCAAAACCAGATTGACTTCCTGCAAAAGTATTCACTATCGTCAACCATTAGCAACATTATTTTCTTTATCTTAAAGAAATAATAAAGTATCATCTCACTCGTAATCTAAAATATTTTTCCTTTTATACTTTTACAGTGTGGGTGCGACAAATCCTTAGAATTTCAGAGAGTTTTTTTTCTTATACAATGAGTGTTTATAAGATTCTCAGAGGGACACGTGCTTTACTTACGGATTAACACGCATTTTCTGGAAAAAAAACACCTATTGTAAACTAAAACAACTGTGACATGTTTGTGATATAAATTCACAAACCGATTATCAACTGTTTTTAGTCAATAAAATATAGATAAGATTCATCTTCTTCTTCTAATGTATCCCAAACACAATATCATAACGTTTGCTTAAGAAACATAGACAAATGTGTCCAATCAGGCTCTTCTGTGACTATTACTAATTACATGAAAACTTGAAAGTGGGTTTAAAACAAAACTCTCCCTGATAATTTCCAACACAACGAAAAATCGGTCGAGTCGTTCTTGAGAAACGCATTTTTTTTTTATTGTTTATATGGGTGGACGAGCTCACAGCCCACCTGGTGTTAAGTGGTTACTGGAGCCCATGGACATCTACAACGTAAATGCGCCACCCACCTTGAGATATAAGTTCTAAGATATATAAGATCTCAGTATAGTTACAACGGCTGCCCCACTGTTCAAACCGAAATGCATTACTGCTTCACGGCAGAAATAGGCAGGGCGGTGGTACCTACCCGCGCGGACTCACAAGAGGTCCTACCACCAGTAAACCATCAGCTTCGTCAAACATACGTGGAAATTGATTTTTAAATGTTTAATATAATATGTACATTGCATTTTAATTGACTGCTGGGGCTCATATGTATAATGAACATATGTATAACGTGAATGTTGCCCCTATAGTATGTATATATTTTTATGAACATGTATGTGTGTATGTATGAGTTTATGTGTTTATTAGGGAACAACGAACCTGTGTTTGGCAAATGCAAATACGATTTTTCATCAGAATATAATAGTAGGTACTTACATATTAGTGTAAAAAACATCTATTTACTATAACTAGAGGTCCCGCAGTAGTCGAAATTCGACTATAATTAATTGGAATTGTAAGTTTGTACACTATTATGTTTGTATTTTACACTTCTATAATCACAAATTTCGCCAAAACTACACTATAAAAAATATTAACAAAGACAAACAATATTTAATATATTCTCAATTTGACAACAGACGTCAAGAACTAAAGTTTGACAATAAATAGTATGCATGCGTGTGTGCGTCAAATACATGGTATGTAGTGTGTGTAATGTTTTCTTTATAGATTTAATGTATCTTTTATGCATTATTTAAACAAAATCTTAGGATTGTGCACTTCTTCTCTATATTCTCTATAAGTGTTGAAAATTTCATACTCCTCCGTCCGCGCAATTTTCGTAAAAAGGGATACAAAGTTTTTGCTTCACGTATTAATATATAGATAAAACTAGGCCAATATTATACTAATTTACTCGAATTATAATTTACGTCATACGCTAAAGTATCTAAGTGATATTTTTGTGAGTCTGCACGAGTAGGTACCACCACCATGCCTATTTCTGCCGAGTAGCAGTAATACGTTAAGGGTGGGGCAGCCGTTGTACTGTTAAAACTGAGACTTTACAACTCATGTCTCAAGGTGGGTGGCGGCATTTATGTTGCAGATGTCTATAGGAAATGTAACCACTTAACACCAGATGAGCCGTGAGCTCGTCCACCCAACTAAGCAATAAATAAAAACATTACATTCACGTTACGTTATAAAAGATGAGTACTTTTTCAACGAATGTCTAAGATCCAATTTAGTTTCATTTACTTGTAATTCGTTACGTGTTCTACATAAAAACACAGTCCTAATTGAAAACGGTCAGATTATAAAGGTACGGGTGCCATTGAATTGGCTTCGAATTGCAAAGGACGTTTGTAAAGATGCCCTCCAATAACATCGGAAGATCTTGTTAACAAGGGTTCTCTTGGATATTAGACGTAGTATTTAAGTGGATATTATCGTTTATTTTCCGGATGGTACCAATGAGAAATCTTCGATGATTCCCCAAATATAAGCGGTACGTTTATAAGTTTACTGTTCCATTTAAAATGTATTACGGATATCATGAAAATATACATTAACTACAATTAATTTAATTTTTTTTTTGCATAGAAAATCAAAAGGCTAAAGTGTCGATTCTATTTATATTTTTGTTAGAAAATTCAATGCAGAGCCTGATTTAAAAAGTAAGCAATCTCTCTCAACGTGTTTTAAAAAGTAGACCAAATTATAAGTAATAAATTTTAATTTCGCGGGCTTCATCATTTTATGATTCCAGCTTACAGCTTTAAGTTCAGCATCAATTTCGTATAATACCTTACCTATTATATACTGTACTACACTTTTCTATGAAATATTTGTCGTTGAATTCATAAATAAATAATAACTAACAAATCACGCACGGTCATTAGGTCCCAAATTAGGATTCCCTGTGTAGGTGCCAGAAACTGACATACATAATATATACTGATATACATTTAAACATATACATATATAGAGATTAAACACCCAGAAAAAGAGTAAACAAACCTGTTCATCACACGAATATTTGCCCGACGTGGGAATCGAACCCACGACCCTTGGCGCAACAGTCCGAGGCGCTCACTACTCACCACCGAGTCGGTTAGTCAGGATCATGGACAGAACCGGAGAAAACTGATGCATGGAATGATGGTACTACAATAAGTTACTTAGTCACATAAATGGGTGGTCTACTCACAACCCACTCGGTATTAAGCTGAGTTCATCGAGAATGCCTCTATCATCCTCGAGAAACGAGATTGACATCTTTTGTTTGATGGCTTTCCCATTCAGAAAACCATAACTTTTGACTGCTCTGTATCACAAAATAATATGACGATGGTACCAACCCATTCGAGCTTTTCCGTTCTACGACATCGGAGGCATAAAGAACCGGCATATATTGATGAATTTATCTTTTCAAATTGAATATTTTAAGACGTTACAGGTTCTGAACTCGTGGACTACGACAAAGAGTTCGACGTGCGAACTAGCTTATAGACAAACAGAGTTTCTCGCTCTCGATCTTCTTAGAGGGTCGCGATTCCGAACCAGTAGTAGATTCAACAAAACACTGCTCTTGCTAGGCAATGTTAGTAATTGTCTCAAGTTAAGCCCGCGAGCTCACCTACCGGTCCACTCGTAGTTGGAATAGCCCCTTGGGCTACCAAATATTAGATAAAGGAGGGAAAAAATGGTTCTGAAATAAAATGCTACTACAAGTGATTACGCAGATAAATAATTTTACAAGCTCCATCGTATAATACGATGATATTCGTTTATTGTGTCTGTCATTTATAATTCTAGGTGCGTATTTATTTTGTTTTAGTTCACTCTATTATACGAATAAAAATAATTTTCTGAACCTTTTAAATTACGATAACTTCTTTTCGCGAAGAAGACTTCGCTACTGAGATACTTCTAATCACTATCAAATTCTTTTATAGTATAGACAGCATGTGTTTATATAACCTTCTTGTCTATCTCTACACGATCGAGTATTCAAAGTAACACGAGAAAACATTTTTCTTCAGAAACCATTAAATTAATAACCATAAAGAAGAAATAAAGAAATGAAATTACATCAAAAGCATAATTTTAATTTGTTTTGTACAATTTCAAATAAGATAGATGACAAATAATAAATTAATTACCATTAAAAAATTACACGGACATAATCTCGTCTTCTCGCATTAAAACTGTATAATCTCAAAAGTTACGAATTTTACAGGAGAGTGTTTTAAAGGTTTATATGTGATATTTTTAATATGAATCATCTTTGCAGCATTTAATTTTTATTTTTTAACAGTTACATTAACTGTCTTTTAAAGTAAGATAAAATTATGTATTAATTTTGTTAGTAGTAGCAAAAATATACATAAAAAAATAAAAAATAAAACACTAAACTACGCTCTTTTGACAGTATTTACGAGAAAAATACTGGTGATGCCAAAATGATTCCGTATATTAACTCAATTTCGAATATTTTTAGAAATTGTACACTTTTAATGCGAAAAGACGAACTGTGTAGAATATGGAACTCAATACTTGATACAGGTTTTGATGGCAATACTTTAAATTATTTTAAACGCTATTTAAAAACGAACTCATAATGCAACTTACGATGCACTCTTAAAGTTTCCTTACTTAAAGTACATGGACAGACGACAATTAATTGATGTAGACAAGAACATCAAGAACCGATATAACTACGACAAAATTTGGCAGAATGCTGCTATTCTATAACACTATGAACCTTATTTCATCACATCGCAATACGAGCCATGATATTGTGAAGCATTCGGTAAAGCTGAATACAGCAAAATGTAAAACAAACTACAATACAATAAATTCAATAACCTACATATTTTAAAGATAATACGTCGCGTCGTATACAAATTTGGCTTTATCTAAACTATATCCGCTAGAGACAAAAACATATGGAGAAAGATCGTGCGAGAGACAGTGATGCAGAATGGTAAACACGACCTTCAGCATTGAGGAATACGACGCAAGGTGGAGAAGGAAACTATATCCTATTGGCATGAAACTACTACTAATGATTACTGATGATACAGTACAATATGAAATTAAAATCCTCACGGTACCGCGTCCTTGCACCCTCACAGTTAGACATACCACCCATATTTACGGAAAATTGTTAACTGTGCTTGATTTTTGTCATCCGTTAATACCTCATCTTAAAAGCAGTTCAACAAGACAGGAACACATCGCTACATTTTTTTTATATATATAATCTATGTTATATAGTATGGTATCTATGTTATGGTACGGTACGGTATCTATGTTTAAGTGAACCTGCAGTAAAGTCAAGGAGCAAGCGCAAGATTTTTTATTTTTATTGCCCTTGTAGGCAGACGAGCACACGGCCCACCTGATGGTGAGTGGTTACCGTCGCTCATGGACTTCAGCAATGCCAGGGGCAGAGCCAAGCCGCTGCCTACCGCTTCCAAGCAGCTGCCTACCGCTAGACAGGGTCAAGTGGGGACAACTTTTGAGGGCCCTATGTACCAGCGGGGTAGCCTAGGACTTCAACAACTGTATCTGTAAAAGCCCTTATTTTGCTGCAAATCAGTCTCGGTTCCAACTAAAAGGTGGCTCCATTATATGAGTTATGTCAATTCTATGTACAAATGACTCGCGAATTATTTGTGCTTATCATTTACTCCAGTAAATATTTAAAAAGAAAATGCAGCTAATCTGTTCACCTAAGCTTTTTTATAATCTAATCTATTCGTTATTATCATTATTATTATAATATATACATATTTCATCGGATTAGTCTATGGAAGGGTCTATCAAAGGAGGTTATTTAATCAAAACCTCCAAATGTCCTCCTATTTTTATTGCATTTATAGGCAGATGGATACTTCACGGTGACCATATCACCTCATGCTGATTAGTTAATGAGGCTTATGCATATCAGCGATACCAAGGGGCTAGCTGAGCCACCTGATACTGAGAAAAAATTTTCAAACGTTATTTGAAGAAGAATATAGGATGGTGCTCGAGAAACACCGTGGAGGGAGTTTATTCCAAAGCCGGATTGTGCGTGGAAAAAAAAGCTATCTAGAGACGAACTGTGGTGTGAGCACAGTTTCCAAGTAGTAAACTCTTCTCTAATGGGGAACCAAAAAATCAGAGGTGATGAGTTCCTCCGAAACAATTTCTCAGGGCACAAATCTTATCTTATTAAATCTCAATATTTATTAGCGGAATTATTTTACAAATGGAACTAAATACTTCCCCCTATCTATCGATATCTAATTTCTACATTTTTTAAAAATTTGTTTTGCTAAATCTTTTATGCATACAAAATCTCAAATCTACAACATTACTATGACACGTATAGTTTTTTTTTGTTTATTTCAAATGTCAAAAATCATACTTAGTGCATAAATTATTCAATACAGTTTTCACAGTAATTTTAACACTTATTCTATTTTACAAGATTACTCATCAAATCTAAATTTTTCACGATCCACAAAGAATGCACAATGAAATCGAAATGATATTCAACAAGTTACACAAATTTCACAAATGCATTGCAATTGTTATTTTTTTTGAAGAGCATTTTAAGAGCTTACGTATTATTCCCACGAACAGTTTTCCTTTTTATTCGTTCACGTTCAATTTAACTTTTATTCCGCACTATCAAGAGATCACTTCTGCGCACTGAACTGTGCACGCTGCTATAGGAAATGTTCACAAATCACAGGAGCATTTCGCTGTTTCATCCGCCCTCAAGGTATAGAAGTCTTCATGCTGTAACAAACAACATAATTTACAACAATTCATTGTAAAACATATCGTCAATTCTACGAACACACCAAACAAACATAGCAATCATGTCGTCAAATTATATTATACTAGTTGTTGTCAGCGGTTTCGCTCACGCGGTCAAAAAAATGTCAACATAGTTTCCCGTAGGAATGAATTTTCTTTCGGGTTAAAAGGTAACCGTAGCCTCTCCCGGCCTAATACTATCACTTTTTTTTTAAATATGTCAATCGGTAGCCTCTTTCGAAATGAAAGGAAGGCAAACATATACACTTTACAAACAAACACGCTCACATATTTAATATTATTAGTATAGATGACAGTACTAAAAGTAACGATGTTTTCCGATTTATTTTTTATTTATTTATTACACTTCATGTAAAATTCACATTGGCGGACTTAATGCCTAAGGCATTCTCTACCAGTCAACCAAAGGTAGTGCAGAGTAAATAGTGGTAGGTAATAGTGATTTAAAGCGTAACTTAAACGCTATTTCAAAGCAATTGAGACTTCATCTGCCGGTAGCCCAATCACTCAAGCCCAATCACAATCATATTGACCGGCTATAACAATTCATCTATGCTTTTTTAATGACGTGTGTAAGGTAGACAGACTATCTATTTGAAAAAGAAAAGGTAGGAAAAAAACAATGATAGTTTAATCGTAGTTTTCTTGATTATGATAAAATACGACCTGTACGCTTCAACGGAAAACTGCTATAAAATTTACCGTTAATTTTAAGTAATGCGATACATAAAACGGGTGCGTTCAGCGTCCAGCGTTTAATGTGTTGCCTGCAGTATGATTTTTCATTCAATCGCATTGGTATCAGGTGACTCACTTTGCCCAGAAGAGTAATCAACGTAAGTGCACTTTACAACGCTTGTCCTTTCGATTAGCAATGTGCATACATTACTACCAAGCACTCTTAAGCATGTTTGGGTTTTTTAATTGTAGTAAGTGGATAGAAAATTTTTATACACGATGAATGTCGCCACCATTTTTAGTGGTGGTAGAACCTCTTGTGAGTCCGCGCGGTTAGGCACCACCACCCCCTACCTATTTCTGCCGTGAAGCAGTAATACGTTTCGGTTTGAAGGGTAGGGCAGCCGTTGTAACTATACTTGAGACCTTAGAACTTATACCTCAAGGTGGGTGGCGCATTTACGTTGTAGATGTCTATGGGCTCCAGTAACCACTTAACACCAGGTGGGCTTTGAGCTCGTCCACCCATCTAAGCAATAAAAAAAAACCAACCTCACATAAAATGGAAATTAAATAGCGGTTCTCTCATCTATCAAACTGGAACGCATGACTGCTTCACGGCAGAAATAGGCAGAATCATAAGCCCATTCTGCCATGCATCATCATACCTAGCCGCGTGTACCCGTACGAACTCGGAATACATCATAAGCAATTACATATATGAAACATTTCATTTTAACTTAATGTCGAATCTTTATAACGGAATTCATTTTCGTTACTTAGAAACATAGAAAAACTCAATTGTTTTTTTCTTGTTTTGAAAGTAAAGCCTGTTTTTATAAAAAAAAACGAACAAAACGATACGAAAAATTCCCAAGAAATTGTACATCGTTTTTTTTTCCTGATGAAACGTAGTTTCGGATCTCAACAAGTAACAAATGATTACGTTTTGAAATACTGCTGTGAGCTGCTTTATTTACGGGATTACATAGACGAGAGGGACCCTCTGATTATGGATGACAAGTCATTGCCGGATATGGAAATAAAAACAGTCGGACCATTACCTTGACCTTAATACCGATTGTTCTTAATTTTATTTATATACACACAGTTAAACTATTCCTTTTGTTCAATACCTAATACTAAAACAATACTCTCTCAAATCCCATTAAATAAAACCTTAAATATAATTCGACTAAGCTACTAGGAGGTAAAGGCTAAAGACTGCTAGTAGCGGAAAAACAAAGTCGTAAGGTAATTTCTTCTCATACACAAACGAAACTGTCCAAGAACCAATAAAGACCATTCGGGTTCGCAGGAAGGCGTAGATAGTATAAATCTTTACGACCAGGACACCGCAATTAAGACGGATAACAAAGTCTGCACTGTTAGCCAAACCTTGCTTTAAATGGAAATCAACTCATGAATTTGCTAAATACCCACAAAATTACAAGTACACTTTATTCTTTGCTGACAAACTTTATTCTTTGCGGATTAAATGTTTTGAAAATAGAATAAAACTGACACTTTATTCTTTGCGGATTAAATGTTTTGAAAATAGAATAAAAAATACGTTCCGCTTTAAAAGTCCCTTTAAAAGTTTTACATATTAACTCATCTTCCACTTTCACTCACCAAACTTTCCAAATAAAAGTTACGTTTCTATGAAATTATCGTACAATATTCTTTGTCGTTCAATGGAGTGTCAGAGCAACGATGAAAGTTATTAAATGGCTTAGTACGCACACAAAGACGAATAAATTGAGTAAAGATCCAACATGTGCAAGAAATGGGCGCGGATTTACAAAAGAATTTCACCCAGAGGCTGAAGCGATAAAACAAACTGAATATTTCTTTGGTTTACGTGACCGTCTTCACTTTATGTGTTATATAAAAACACGAGACTCGTTCTGAAATCAAGTCTTTGGCGCGTTATACAAAATACTACGAAACACTTTACACTTTGCGAGAATATGTTACTTAAGAAAAATGTATTATGCACAATATCAACGCTGAGCTTGAAAGCGAAATAAAAAGAGTGCTTAATCAAATCTGCATTACATTACTTTAAATGAAAATATATAAGTATATGTATATGGAATGTATATGGAATGAAATAATGTTAGAAATGAAAGCAATGTTACTCACATATCCTTATTTATATTAAGGCCGGACTGTAGTTACCTTTTAATCTTTTCCGTACACCTGCAGGAGGAAAACAATGTCATGTCTACATTCCAAAAGACTGCACAACCGATAATGAACGTTATCAAGATTAATATTTAAAACAAATAATAAATTTAAAATAAATTACACATACAATTATTTCAAATTAGCGGACATTTAAAGCTTCACAATACAGTCAGTGAAACAAATCCACGAAACATGCTCTTTAAAAGAGAAAAAGACACTTACGTGTTTTGATTGTGGGACTCGGAGTGGGAGGCGGTCGGCGGCAAGAAACGTGCCAACGGCGGTTGCAGCAACATCTGCCTGAAGGTCTGCCGGAATTGCCGCGACATCGTGCAGTATAATATAAAATTTATCGCTCCATTCAGTAGCGCCAGAAAATCCATTAACTCTCCAAATAAATCGTAGCAACGTTTGAAGAAACACCAACCTAATAGGCCACTCATAAGTCCCAGTATGCCTTGAGGTAGCTCTGTGACCAGGAACAATAGAAGAACAGCTAACAGCATTTTAGTTGTCCTATCAGTTCTTTTATCAGCTTTGTTCTGTCTCTTCACCATTTTCTCTGCGGCCGGACAGGCACTATAGTTCCTTAAGTTTTTTTGATGCTGATTTGCTTTATATAAAGCCTTGATAAGCCATATACTTATGACAGTGAGTATTGAACAGGGCAGCAATTTGATGACGACGCCATGCACCCAAAAGTTGGCTTGATAAAGAGTACCCTGATAGTCCGAATCGACATGGTATGCGATGTCAGGATTTCCGTCAGCATTCGTGACGTTCTTCGTATGAATGTCAAAGACCTGCGAAAATAAACAATGAAATTGGATTCCATTCTATGATAATTCACATTGTATGGAAAATAGTGCATTCATTTTGCAAATTTAACTTTCGATACGTACACCGAATATGTATTCAGATGTGCGTTCGCTTTTAGTAAAAGGTGAACTCACCATAAACGTTGGCGTGCACAGTATCGGGGGCAATATGAAGCTCGTGAGTATTGCGATGCTACACCGCCGCTCCGTGCACAGTATGTGACTTCGATCCGAATACCTGCAAAACAAAAAAAAACGTTATCCGAATTTTTCACATTCATTCTTTCAATATCAAAGCTGGCTAACTTTACGCTGAAAATGGGACATTACCGAGATTTTTTATCCCCTGTAGGTCCCCCTGTATGTCCCCCTGTAGGTCCCCCTGTAGGTCCCCCTGTAGGTTCCCATGTAAGTCCCCCTGTAGGTCCCCTTGTAGGCCCCCCTGTAGGTCCCCATGTAAGTCCCCCTGTAGGTCCCCCTGTAGGCCCCCCTGTAGGTAACCCCTAAGTATAACTAAACTCTTTTGATGTATCGCGACACTCAAAATAATTTATTACAAAAAATCTTGTCCATAAACAGGACCCGAGTCATACTTTATTATGAAATGTGTCCCTTATCGTCCAAATTACACATTGTAGGTTTATATTTATCGCAATCCTGACAAACACAGTACTTACTTTATCGCGATGTATCTCCAAATAGCCAATGAAAGTGTCAGACATATTGATGCAGTGTGCAATATTTGGGCGAAGTGCATGTGGAATAACAAATACATCGCCCACGAATAAGGGAAATCCAATTTCTCTGGCAGGACCTGGAGAATAACGATATAGTTAAATGTGATTCGGGGTGTCGAAAAACGCACATTGCTGAGACGAGATTGCCAATATAAACCTAATCACTGAACACGACACCATTCGATCTCCTTTCTTTTATATGCATGGCCCTGATCGCATTTCGTCGTTGAAAACATTCTATTTGAATTGTAATTGGAATTAAAGATAACAGTGTATATATATTTATACTGGTGATAGGACCTCTTGTGAGTCCGCGCGGGTAGGTACCACCACCCCACCTATTTTTGCCGTAAAGCAGTAATGCATTTCGGTTCGGCAGCCGTTGTAACTATACTTGTGACCTTAGAACTTATATCTCAAGGTGGGTGGCGCATTTACGGTGTAGATGTCTATGGGCTCCAGTAACCATTTAACACCAGGTGGGCTGTGAGCTCGTCAACCCATCTACGCAATAAATAAAAAAAATAACGAAGCACATTTATTACAATTAAACTTAAAGCTACAATTTAAATTATATTAGGTCTAATGATAGGGAAGGGAGTTCGGTTCGCTCTGTATTTAGTAACGGGAGATTACTCCAATGAAATGTTGAAACGATCCTGTCATTTTAACCATCGTACTGTCAGTCACCACCCGAATTCACTCATACTATCTAGTACCCAAGTGCTCAATAACAGCGCCTTTCCATAGATCTTTTTACCACTCACTAGAGGTTTGAAATTAACTCTCCCCCACCCTGTCTCCTGAGCACCATGACATGTCTTTTTACCAATGAAGTATGATAATTAACGGCTTGTCTGTATACCTGGCGTTGCTGACGTCCATGGTGACCACTCATAGTAAGGTATGCTTGTATGCCTACTGTATCAATAAAAAAAGTGAAAACTGCAAATCGAACTTTAAGTTCCAAATCCATAGAGTTGTTTTTTTTCAACTCCAACTTAAGACCAAATTTTTCTGTTTCAGTTTTTGTAATTTTAGAAGCTTCCTAATTCTTTTAATAATATATTTAAGATAGAAAAAAAAGGGTGCGTGCCAGTAATAGCTAGTAGGTAGGTAGTGGTAGTATATGTGTTTATAGTGTATACTGTAGATAAATATCATGCTATATATCTATATCATATAGTATAATATATTTGATGATAAATGGTATATCTATACTTCTATACTCTATACTAATATTATAAAGAGGAAAGATGTGTTTGTTTGTTTGTTTATATTGAATAGGCTCCGAAACTACTAAACCGATTTGAAAAATTCTTTCACTGTTTGGAAGCTACACTATCCCCGAGTGATATAGGCTATATTCTTTTTTTTTTATTACAGATCCTTACTAAAACTCCAATAATGTAAGCCAAGGTGTAAAAAAATTACCTAAAATATTCTTTACATCGCGTACCCTGCGAAAACTATTGATGATAGAATAAAATAATGTACTACGACTTTGTGGAACACTTTATTATTTACAAAAGGTGTCGCGACAGCATATGTCTTACTATTATAGTTATGCCGCAATAAGTGTTCTTTTATTAAAAAAAATTAAACAACGTCAAATATCGTTGATTTTTTTGTTAAAGACCCGAGCGGAGCCGTGGCGTGCCGCTAGTCATACTATAAATACACAAAACAAACAAAAGTAAACCAATGCTATACATATTTATAAACGAAAGGACGCAGCAAAAGTAAATTCTTGCATACCAATTAACACAGTTACTCATCGATTTCATTAAGTAGTTTCATATTTGAATGAAATACCTTTATCTAGTCCATTATCATGTACGCTATATAGCCTGAACTAGTATCTAGGGATCAATATTTTTTAGATAACGATGTTATTAGGCAAAACGTGAAAATTTTTCATTGATCTGGCTTTCAGCCGCCACTATAAGGTTCCCGTTGAAACTACCATATTTGGAATACAACAACAAATTTTAAAGTCGTATTTATAACAACCGTTACAATCTGATCTTCTAACACAGCGTGTTATGATTTTGATCTACTAATCTTCTACACGGAAAAGAGTCATTGAGTTACGGATATCAAGCTGTTATGGTGGTGAATCGAAGGTGATGCATCATGCTCGTCACCAGTCCAATAAAGTCAATTGCTCGAGATAGATATCACCCAAAGATCGCCACAAAATGAAAATAGTAAAGTTGTGTCCGGCTGCGGACATCACTAATAAATATATGTTTTATTTTTTGACTATGCATGACTTAGACTGTACGTACTTAGGCCAGTATGAGTCGTACGTTATATATTGTGCAATAACAGACCTATTTCTTCTAGTCTAGTCTAATCATTGTATGAATGCATTTATACTTGAAAATTTTCCGTATCATTCCAATAATTATATTATATTTATTTTAAAAAGAGCAAGTCTTATGTTTCTTGCCAATTCTTCTCAATTGTGAAAGGAACATGTGGTAGAGTCATGAGAGAGAGCGAAAGAGAGAGTATGCTTTATTGTACACAAAATAAATAAAAATGCAAAATATTTAATACAAAAAAGTACAATACGCGGTCTTATCGCTAAAAGCGATCACTTCCAGACAACCATTAGGTGGACAAAAATCACTTTAGGAAAGAAATTACACGCAAATAGCATTTTTTTTTAAATGTGGGACCATTACTTTTTTATTTATTTTTCTACTATACCTATATACTACTACTACTACTATACCTATATTTGAAGTCGTCGTGGCCTATAGGATAATACGTCCGGTGCATTCGTATGTAGTGATGCACCGGTGTTCGAATTCCGCAGGCGGGTACCAATTTTTCTAATGAAATACGTACTTAACAAATGTTCACGATTGACTTCCAGGGTGAAAGAATAGCATCATGTAATAAAAATCAAACCCGCAAAATTATAATTTGCGTAATCACTGGTGGTAGGACCTCTTGTGAGTCCGCACGGGTAGGTACCACCACCCCGCCTATTTCTGCCGTGAAGCAGTAATGGGTTTCGGTTTGAAGGGTGGGGTAGCCGTTGTAACTATACTGAGACCTTAGAACTTATAATATCTCAAGGTGGGTGGCGCATTTACATTGTAGATGTCTATGGGCTCCAGTAACCACTTAACACCAGGTGGGCTGTGAGCTGGTCCACCAATCTAAGAAATAAAAAATAAATAAAAAAATTGAATGACATGTAATTAATATGAGAAATAATTTTATAAGCTTCACAATTTTCCTGCTACGTCTCTTTATAATTATACTTCATCAACTCATACTTGTCTGACATTAAAATAACATGTAGATTGAATATTGTCACAAGTTATCATACCACCCTAATCATAAGTAGCAGATATTTGATATTTATCATCATTCAAATTCATGAGTAAAATTATACAGAATTCCATCAACAATCAAGACTTTACACAGCACTCAATTCACGAAACCCTTTGTTAAAATTACTGTTGTTATGTATACCGAGATATGAACTGAAGATTTTACTGGCAATAACCGTTTCATGGTATAATAACACTGATATTAGACTCGATTTTAGTTCAAATATTTTGAGCTTAATGTCCTCTGATGTGCACAACTAAAATCTCGTTTCAGTTATATTGTGTATTCTAGCAGTAGACAGCGGCTTGGCTCTGCTCCTGGCATCGCTGAAGTCCACGGGCGACGGTAACCACTTATCATCAGGTGGGCCGCACGCTCGTCAGCCTACAAAGGCAAAAAAAAAATTAAATAATAAATGAACTATAATAGTAGTTTATAGTAAATAAATTTTAAAAATATTTTTGGTTTATGCCACCAAATCATCAAGAATATCTTTACATTTTATTTTATTGCACTCGATATTTAAGCATTCTAACGGCCAATCCGGTGTTAAGCGCATATGTAAAGCCCATATGTGTATTCCATGATGTGAATGGCGCTACTCGCATTGAACCATGAGATCAGTGCCTCAATTTCAAGATATTTCGGCAGTCTCAGTCTTCGTAAAGTTATCCGAAACTGCTTCAAAGCAGACATAAGCAGGATAGTTGATCCTACTCGTACAAGCTCACAGCACACCGTACCTTTAGTAATCACCAATCTATTCCGTGGTAATCACAATATTGGACAATCTATCTATCTATATATACTTATATAAAAATGAATTGCTCTTCGTTAGTCTCGCTAAAACTCGAGAACGGCTGGACCGATTTGGCTAATTTTGGTCTTGAATTATTTGTAGAAGTCCAGAGAAGGTTTAAAAGGTAGATAAATATGAAAATGCTCGGAATTAAATAAAAATAACAATTCTGTTTTTCCTTTGATGTGTCCCCCGTCGGACGGATTCCTTTTGTTCGTTTTAAGTTTATTTTATACAAAAGTTTAGATCTTTTATTTACCGATTGAGGTACTACCAAGTCTGCCGGGTCAGCTAGTAAAAAATAATAATTAAATTTTGCTTTTCTATTACAAAATGTTAATAGTTCATGAACACATGTCAAGTACGTATCTCTTTAGATAAATTGTTACATGGTTCGGGAATTCGGAGCATCATTATAGTTTCATTACACACCACGCATTTTATCTTTCAGGCCACGCCTTCATTTATTACTAAAGTTTTATACAACATTTATTTTTTCGGTTTGTCGAAGAGTGTTTTCATGCTCATTTACAGAACAACGTAAACTCTTTGAATGCTTTTAAAATGCATTCAGATAAGCTGCGATTACACTTATAGTCATATATTTCGAGTCGGTTGACTAATTGTTTAAAATATTTGTTAATCTTGAGTTCACGGACAAGCGCTAGTTTCAAGATTTGAAACTCTTATTTATACCAAGCAAAGCTCGTAAGCAGGTCTTGTAAAATGGTCATAGTAGTTCATCAATACCGCAACTCGCCTTGAGACGTGAGGCCATAGTCTCAATTGTTTTGTACTATGCCTGCCCTAGATAAATTGGAGCTAATAACTGCTGCGCAACATAAAACTTTATGATTGACAATTGATTCATAAGGTGGTAGCTTTTGGTAGGTTCGGTGCTATAATATAAACTAAAAGAAACCTATACCCAGCAGTGGACGACTGTATGCTCATGATAATGATAATCATAGCCTAAAGTAAATGTACTAAGAAAGCACATTATTTTTTATGTAATAGGATACTTGCAGTCAAAAATTAAATTATTAAAAGAAAATAAAAACATTTTGAGATAAAAATCGGGTCGATATTAATTTTCTTTTGCCCCGGACTTGGATAGCGATATTCATAACATCTCTTGTTTGAAAAATAAAAATCGAAACGTGTTTTTTATCTTGGAATAAAAGTAGCGTATGTCTTTCTGGTACATGACGGTATTATTTACAAATATTTGTAATTTTCTTTGTTTACTTTTTGTATTAGAAATAAAATAATCACAACTGGTTTTTTCACAACCAAAAAAACAAGACTACGTAGCTTTACCAAATCCCCTCCTAGAAACAAACAGATGCAGCTTTCTTCCATCAATCTTGGTAATCCACGTGTCGAACAATGACATTATTACCATTTTTTTCTCGAACCCTTACCATATTTAGGAACTTGAACGGGGAAAGTTTCCGCTTTGTATGCTTTTCAAGTGTCAATTTGCAACAAATTTTTCTTCCCTTCCCTTTGAAGATATTCTTTTGTTTGGGAATTAATAAGCTCTACCTTTTTATCAGCTTTTTATCATCACATACGCGATTGTAAAGCAAAATACGAGTCTTCAAATTTTATAAAATATAAAAGGTCTAGTTACGTATTTAAGCTCGCATACTGGACACTTTCGAGACTTTCATTGCTTATAAAAATAAAAACGATATTAGTCACTATCAACTAAGTCCCTTCTAAAGCTCGTCATAAACACTGGTGGTACTACACTACCCGCAGCCAGCGGATTCCTTTAAATAGTTTCAACTTTCTCCCGATGTGGGTTCACCATTTGATAGCTTTATGGTCGCAGAAGCTATGTGTTGTACTGAACTTCCCACTGCCACTTCAACTTCAAGCCCGTCCTGCCTATTTCTGCCGTGAAGCAGTAATGCGTTTCGGTTTGAAGGGTGGGGCAGCCGTTGTAACTATGCTTGAGAACTTAGAGCTTATATCTCAAGGTGTGTGGCGCATTTACGTTGTAGATGTCTATGGATTCCAGTAACCACTTAACACCAGGTGGGCTGTGAACTCGTCCAACTATCTAAGAAAAAAAAGGCTGCTTGCGAGTTGTTATATAAATGAACATGGACAGAACAAAAATTATATCGAATGTCCAAGTAGTATCCTTTCATGTAAAGATCAAAGACTATGCCCTCGAAACTGTTCGCGCTTACCTTTGGTAAATGTCCAGTTAGGTAGAACCAACTAACTTCGAGAAAGAGGTCAATCGTAGAACTAACTTGGGCAGCAGCGTTTGTGAACCTGTCCCGATCGTGTAAATGAAGCTCAACAAAGGCTAATACAAAGATGAAACTTGTGAAGCGATCCCGTTCTTGTTCATATTGAAATAAACTTAGCTTAGTGCTGTTTGTTTGCATCATTATCATTTATCATTTCCATACTGTAGATTTATAATGTGTATGTAAGTATATTAGAATGTATTTTAAGTAAGTATATATATTGGTATATAAATCAGTTAGCTATATATTTCATATTATATGTAAACAGTATATATCTGTTTATTGTTTATATATATTTTCTATAATAATGTATTGTCTATAGTACACCGCAACATACCTGCAATATTTTTATATTTTCCAGAATTTCTGTAAATTAAACGGTTGTCTGGAAGAGATCGGTTTTTGGCGATAAGACTGCCTATTGTACAAATGTATCTGCTTTTTGACTGTTTTTTTAATGTAAATTGTGTTTTGGTGTGCAATAAAGTGTATTCTCTCTCCTCTCTCTCTCTCTCTAAAAAATTGAGACTAGAAATAGGTGCTCAACTTATAAAATCGATAGTACTGGTGGTAAGATAATATTATGTACACCAATACTAAGTTAAACCATAAACTGCAAAACACAAAACCTTCCTTACAATTCCTTCGGTAATTTTTACATAATGCATGATGATCAAAAAATTTGTGACTATAAGGAACCACGTAGACAAACAATTAATCAGTTCACATATATATGTATGTGATTTGGAGTCAGGTACTCTTTAAAACACCGAATGCTTTAACGACACTATTTTGTTTCCAAACATTTTATGTTAGCATACCACACTTGAAAACATTGTTTTTTTTATTGCTTAGTTGGGTGGACAAGCTCGCAGCCCACCTGGTGTTAAGTGGTTACTGGAGCCCACAGACATCTACAACGTAAATGCGCCACCCACCTTGAGATATAAGTTCTAAGGTCTCAGTATGCAATACTGCTTCACGGCAGAAATAGGCGGGGTGGTGGTACCTTTCCGTGCGGACTCACAAGAAGTCCTACCACCAGTGATCTATCACCAGTAAATCTATGTACCAAAACACACACTTACCAAATGTCGGTATATTACAAATGGCATGTACTCGATCATGACGAATACGTCTGCAACGGCTAGCCACTTCAGCAACCTGTTTATCGGAGCAGCTGCCATATCTCGTCGCGTCAGCACCGCAATGTTCATTGAATTTGCCAGAACACCAATCGTGCAGACCTGGTGAAATAAAAGTCACTTTTGTGAAATTACTTGTGACTAGTCACTTGTGTGAAATTTGTTTACTGGTGGTAGGACGTCTTGTGAGTCCGCGCGGGTAGGTACCACCACCCAGCCTATTTCTGTCGTGAAGCAGTAATGCGTTTCGATTTGAAGGATGGGGCAGCCGTTGTAACTATTCTTGAGACCTTAGAACTTATACCTCAAGGTGGGTGGCGCATTTACGTCGTAGTTTTGTATAGGCTCCAGTAATCACTTAACACCAGGTGAGCTGTGAGCTCGTCCACCCATCTAAGCAATAAAAAAAACAGGTAAGTTAAAATACGTGAATGTAATTCACGGTAAAAAGAAAAGCGTCAAATTTGTAATTAGTAGGCGTGTATTCATTTACAATGGCATCATGTTTGCCAGTCGATGTTTTTAATTAATCTATCTCATGAATACCAACCGGTACGTTAATTAAAACAGCAAAATATTTCATTAAAATTGATCATGGATGTTGCATTACACACGATTCAATTAACTGCTTTTGTTATTGATACGGCTTGGCATTCTTTTCAAAATATTTGTGTAATGATTTTAATTCTTCTTAAATAATTTAAATTAATTAATTTATAATAAATAATAAATAAATTAGTTAATTTCTTAAATAAATTAATTATTAAATTGGGTGTGGCCAGGATATGTAATAAGAATATTTTTAGTAAGGATATTTAATAGTCTGATATAGTTATAATAGACCCATGTGGGTTGCAGTGACTGGTTTGACAAGTTGCAGTTGATTTGTCAATTGATGGGTATTTTGATGAATTGATGATTAAAACGAAACACGCTAATCAAGAGCACCGAGTGAAATGTCACTCGGTGCTCTTGAGTTCTACTAGAAGACTGCTCTGAGGAATTGTTCGAGATGATACCGGCATCTCGTTTTTACCATCGCACCGCCCGCCGCCGGAGTAGAGTTCATCCATACTACCTGGAGCCACTGCGGTCATCCACAGTGCGTTTCCAGAGATCTTTTTTGCCACGTACCACCCGGCTATGGAATGAGCTCCCCTCCACGGTGTTTCCCGAGCGCTATGACATGTCCTTCTTCAAACGAGGCTTGTGGAGAGTATTAAACGGTAGGCAGCGGCTTGGCATTGCTGAAGTCCATGGGCGACGGTAACCACTCACCATCAGGTGGGCCGTATGCACGTATGCCAACAAGGGCAATAAAAAAAAAAATTAAAAAAAAAATTTAAAAAAAATTAAAAAAAAAAAAGACTTGCTGTACGTAACGTAACTAATAATTTGTATACACAAAGCAGCGACTATTGTGGAAAATCGGAGTAGCCCTGAATTGGGAATCATGTATCTTTCAGTATTCACATCAACAACAGACGAATGTAACAGGCGTAACGAGAACAATGCTCGAAGCTTTTAGAGCTAGGCATAAAATACAGGAGCTTTTACATGTATATTTTGAGATAAAATAAAAAAGTAACCACAGTAGTGTAATGTACGACAGCCTGTTTTGTAGTTTATTTTAGTAGTTTATTTATTATTTCCTACTAGCGACCCGCCCTCGCTTCGCTTCGGAAACTGTAATTTATTATTGATTTCTTCACTATTTAATGTATGTTATTATACATGTAAACCTTCCTCTTTAAACACTATAACTATTAAAAAAACCGCGTCAAAATCCGTTGCGTAGTTTTAAAGATTTAAGCATACATAGGGATATAGGGACAGAGAAAGCGACTTTGTTTTATACTATGTAGTGTTAGTTAGTAATAGACAATTAATACTATTTTTATACCTAAGGCCCGTAATGTCAATCGTAGTTTAAACTTAAATTGAAAATTTAAACGGTCACTGAAGATCAACTCGTAATTTTAATCATAGTTAAACTCTCCTTCGGAGCTTAAGCTATCTTAAACTTTAAGCGGTCACGAGGGAACAATTAAGCCATGAGGTGGGGCTTAAGCTGTTCTTTTCAAAATGGCCGCTCGAAATCAACAGCTTTGTGTCAAGCTCAGTGAATAGAGATTTATAAACTAACTAGCTGACCCAGCAGACTTCGTAGTGCCTCAATCGATAAATAAAATACCTAAACTTTTGTATAAAATAAACTTAAAACAAACAAAAGGAATCCGTCCGACGAGGGACACATCAAAGGAAAAACAAAATGGTTTTTTTTTATTTAATTCCGAGCATTTTTGTATTTTTTTACCTTTTAAACCTTCTCTGGACTTCCACAAATAATTCAAGACCAAAATTAGCTAAATCGGTCCAGCCGTTCTCGAGTTTTAGTGAGACTAACGAACAGCAATTCATTTTTATATACCTAGTCAGGTCATAAATTCTGTCACATGTTTAATGTAAAATAATTGAAACAAGTTTATTCATTATGTAACCATTCATATACCAAAATGAACTTAACAAAACATAGATTCTTATGACACTAAAGTTTATTCAAAATGACCTCCGTGATTTTGAATACAGGCCTTCAANTATTTTTCATACCCCTAAGTGATTAGGGTTGTCCACTCCTAAAATTTTTTTTTTATTTGGGCATTTTTTATAATGAGGTATTATGTGTTTGAATGAGGTTTTCTTATTTTTATTATATATTCCCTCATCTTCACAGCACTACAAACCTCTTTCACTCATTTACCACATCCTTACACACTTACAATAAGTTAGTTTTTTTTTCTACACTAGAAATTCCCTAGAAATCTTATTTAAGGCAAAACAATGTTTGCCGGGTCAGCTAGTATTTTTATGAAATCGAATTAGGATAGCGAATCGTAAGCTTCGTTTTATGACATTGTAAACAATATCTGTTTTATCTAATTACATTTTTATACTTAACAAGATCTGTATCATGATTTCAATCGTGTGAAATTCGATATAAACAATATTATTCATAATTAACATTATCTCATAATGATATTATAGATTTACAATTGCTGTATTAAAAAAATCATTTTCTTTTGTTTTTTATTGCTTAGATCGGTGGACGAGCTCACGGCCCACCTGACGTTAAGTGGTTACAGGAGCCCATAGATATTTACAACGTAAATGCCGCCATCCACCTTGAGATACGTGTTCTAAGGTCTCAGTATAACGTCTGCCCCACCCTTCAAACCGAAATGCATTACTGCTTCACGGTAGAAATAGGCAAGGTTGTGGTACCTATCCGTACGGACTCACAAGAGGTCCTACCACCAGTAAGTATCTTGTCAATAAATGTCATGAAATGAAATTTTCCTACTCGTAGCTCAGTCACAAACATTTTCTCAACAGTATTAGTCGCACCGTAACTGAAATTGGACGATAATTAATCATTCTAATTTACACAAGGTTACAAAGTTTATTTTTCACAATTTACGTTCTATATTTCAATGTGTGGACATACTTATGTTACAGATTCATTAAGCATCTATTTTATCACTGTATCAATCATTTTTTAAAACATTTCAAAATGTCAGGTAATTCCTATTCCTACAAGCATGCACCTTTGTGAATTCGGGCCTTATCCTCGTGAGAAAGTACGAATTAGAAAGGAAATCATCAAATAAAGATGACTTTCTTAAAATAACACACAAACATCATTTAACGGCACAAAATCCAAACAGAATTAATAATCAGGATCATATCAGAGTTTTCAAAACTTCTCTAACAAATAACAGTTTTGAAACAGGAAAGCCATACTCCTTTGGCAATAAACTAGAAAAACAAATGACAAACATTTGGATTATTCGATTGAAAGATAACTTCAAATCACTTAATACTTTAGCTATTCTCCAAAAAAGTTAGATTCTAATTTAAACAAAAAATAATAGAAGCAAAAGCCTGGTAATCTATCAGCAATGCTTACAGAAATAGAAAGTCTGATTGTCATCAGATATATTAAATAACCATAAAAATTATAACTGTTTAAAACGCCTGCAATTTTTTTATCGCAAATTTAAGTCTGACGTGCTTAAAAATCGAACTAGCGCACGATCCTATATTTATTCCTGATCTCACAATTCTCGTACTTTATACATATACACCGCATACAGTACATCTAAAACTAGACGATGGGGTGCTAGGCCCAAGTAATAAAAGTAATTTTAACAACATAATTGTAAACAGAATCATTCGTTTGTGTAATTTGCACAATGACTAATTTTGATGTTGTCTTCCAATGAAAAATATTTAAATTACATTAATTATGTACTTAAATATTGATACGCGCTGGGGTTCGGGATAAATAAAAGTTCCACCGAAGTACAATTTAAAACTTTATTAAACACTTAGAACACCTAAAGAACCCTTTAAAATTCTCAATTCACTTAATCCGCTTCGTTACAGGTGATCCGTTCGCTGTTTCGCTTCGAGTATCCGATTACTAACTGCCTTCGTGTCATCTCTGCAACGCTTTTATAGTCGATACGACATCTCTACAATTATCGAAAACATTCCTGATAGGTCAAATAGTTTCGATATGCGTTTCCGTTATTTGATAATAGATGGCATTGCACTACTCGAGCGTTCTCGATTTTACTAGTTCTTTTGATGTTCGTTTCTGCTATTCTACGACAGATGGCGTTACTCTTACCGACGTAACAATAGGCTTCCTAGCATTGCGTTCTACTTTAATCGAAGATGTCTCAATGTCTAGACACGCAAATATTGGCATTACATGAAGTCGTCGTGGCCTAAAGGATAAGATGTCCGGTGCATTCGTGTGTAGCGATGCACCGGCGTTCGAATCCCGCAGGCGGGTACCAATTTTTCTAATGAAATACGTACTCAACAAATGTTCACGATTGACTTCCACGGTGAAGGAATAACATCGTGTAATAAAAATCAAACCCGCAAAATTATAATTTGCGTAATCACTAGTGGTAGGACCTCTTGGGAGTCCGCACGGGTAGGTACCACCACCCCACCTATTTCCGCCGTGAAGCAGTAATGCGTTTCGGTTCGAAGGGTGGGGTAGCTGTTGTAACTGTACTGAGACCTAAGAACTTATATCTCAAGGTGGGTGGCGCATTTAGGTTGTAGATGTCTATGGACTCCAGTAACCACTTAACACCAGGTGAGCTGTGAGCTCGTCCACCCATCTATGCAATAAAAAAAAAAAAGCATCGTTGGATATAAAATCAATAATAAACATTATTTTTGTTATTATGTCTTTCCTTGCAAATTAATTTCCATTTTATGAGTAATAAAAAAGTAAGTTACGTAATAACATGTTCAAATATGATCATATATTGACATTATGGATTATTGTTTCTCTTGTATGCCTTTTATATGTAGCATTGATATTGAGAAGCGTAACATTATATTCATGATAGACAGAATTAAGTTACGGTATATTTTTGTTAGAATAAAGAACAGACAAAATTTTGAATCACCTTTAATAAGTGGTCACTGGTGTCATTGTGTTTCTGGAGACAAAATAAGGTATTCACACCTAAAAAACAATTC
Source organism: Bombyx mandarina (assembly GCF_003987935.1). The sequence goes on from NW_021011477.1 coordinate 4,718,498, forward strand.
GGAAATCTCAATTATCAGTTAAAACCCAAGCGCCGTACTTTGGGGCAGATCTAAACAAGATGGTGGTACAAGTACTAAGTCCTCAAGGATGAGACAGTAGCAGTCATATCTCGTGGAAACGAAGTCGTGCATTCTGGCACTAACCAGTAAAGACGGCGTATTATCGCCAGGCAGTTTTATACAACGTAAGTGACAAAGACTACTACAAAAACTAACTAGACTAATATGTGAAAACTAAAATCCTTTGTCCATAAATAAATTTAAATATAAAAGCGTATTTTGTTAGTTTTTTTAAATTATTATTTATTTTTCACTTTTTTTTCAAATATCGAATTGTCATCGGTCCTTAATAAGTATACCAAATTTCGTTTTTAAGGGGGTCAAAATCATGTTCAAAGATTCCGTTGCATACTAACATACTGACATACATACGTCTGAAGCTAATAAAAGCGCATTAAAAACCTTTTCGATTGTGGTATATCTATACGATCCGTTAACCGCGAGATACTTCAACTCGGGTGCATATCAATGCCAAAAAGTATTCAATAACGCGTGAAGATTTTCGTCAACAAAATTTTCATTCTTTTAATAATTTTTTTTTGAGAAAGACGAGTGGAAAGAAAGCTCGCGAGATCGCTTTCGTTGATGTCAGCAACGACTGATCTCCAGCGAGAATGGACGATGGCACTCGACATTTTGCCTCAGGCGCCACTTCTCTGCAAGTACCGAACTTACTTTCGAATATGATAAAGAAATTTTTACATTTCCTTTTCATAACCATCAAGGATTTCGCGAGTACGTCTTGAAATTCGAAGTTTTCTGTCTGTACTTATGCTTCGTATTCGATTTATTTAAAATAATAACGTCCCGTTTTATTGTTAAGATTACTTTTTGGAACGAAGTTCCTTATCGCGCGTTGTGAAAGGGGGCTAGACGGAAAAAATTCTTACGAAAAGTTGTCACGACACTTTTTAGATCCGTCATTCTGACCAACGTGTAGGCGCTTATCGCGTGACATTGCTCGTATCCGATTGGTCCGCGTAATGAGTACAGTTTCTCGAGATAGCGTTTCAACAATAGTAATTTAGTTCATAGTATTGTTTTTTTCTTCTTCATAATGCCGTAATTTATTATTATAACTACAATTCCTTCACTAATTAATCGAAAGGAACTTCGTTCAATCCGGGTGTCCCTTGACACCTCTGAAGTTTTTATTTTATATTTTACTAGCTTTTGCCTGCAACTTCGTCCGCGTGGAATAGTTCACAAATAATGCTTTATTTTAGAACAAATTTGGTTAGCATAAAAAACGTTATAGTGTGCCAACCTAAACATATAGACACACGCTGTCGCGGACTTTTTTTTAGATCTTTTAAAGGGGAACAATTGTGTCATACATTATTTTAGCGAAACTTTAACCGTATCTGCAGCGCACGCAGCGGAAGCTCTCAAAGGGTAAAAATAACCCCGATTTTGAAACATTCTATATTGGTGCTCCGCTTGTATTGGTCTTAGCGTGATGTTATATAGCCTATAGCCTTTCTCGATAAACGGGTTATCTAACACCGAATTTTTCAAATCGGACCAGTAGTTCCTGAGATTAGCGCGTTCAAACAAACAAACTCTTCAGCTTTATAATATTAGTATATAAGTAGATGTTATGTTATAACGAGCGAGTTTTACTGGTGGTATGACGTCTTATTTCTGCCGCGAAGCAGTAATGCGTTTCGGTATTAAGGGTGGGGCAGTCTTGTACTGTAAAACCTTAGAAAACATGTCTCAAGATGGATAACGGCATTTACGTGGTTGATGTCTATGGGCTCCGGTAACCACTTAACAATACGTGAGCCGTAAGCTCGGCCACCTATCTAAGCAAAAAATAAGAGTATCTCGATCATACCCCGCTGAGAGCATTGCATCAGATGCAAAATACAGATTTTTATTGCGCAAAAACTTTTGCGCTAAATTCCTTTCCAGGATTCTTGTAAGTACCTACTTAATTGTTATTTAGAAGTACATTATTTTACGGAAAGGACCGCCCGTTATAGATACTTAGATACGATTAGTTCTCCAATAAATTTTATTCACTGCGCTCTACTTTATAAATGTTCGCCAACGACTTCCGTAAATATATAGTAACTGCATCGTGTAAAATTAAGCGCATTGCATGTCATGTTGTAAGGCCGCAAAGAACGCTGCCGCGGCTCTGGCTGTTTCTGTCGCAAATCGAAGTATGGTAAAGCTGATAACCGTTGCAACAATGTAATTCGACATAACATAACCCGTCGACCCAGGCTACAAAGTGGCAGCTTTTTTTCCTACTTATCTGTCAGTAAGGTGCTATTCTTGCTTCGCGTCCGTTTGTGGATGCACTCACGAGGCTCATTCAACCTGAAAGGGTTGATAAATCTGACCTAGCAAGAGTAATGTTTCACTGAATTCCAGCCCGTGAGTAACTGTAGCAGCTCTTTAGCTACCAGCGGTTAGGTAGGGGAGAAAAAAACGAAATCTGCCACCAGATCCAGCAACGTGTCCCATTGAGAAGGACCGGTGAGAAACTTTTGGGTCTGTGGGTTATGTTGTTACATGACTAAGGCTATGTAGCATAGATACATTTTACTGGTGGTAGGACCTCTTGTGAATCCGCACGAGTACCACTACCCCGCCTATTTCTGCCGTGAAGCAGTAATACGTTTCGGCTTGAAGGGTGGGGATGCCGTTGTAACTATACTGAGACCTTCGAACTTACATCTCAAGGTGGGTAGCGCATTAACGTTGTAAATGTCTATGGGCTCCAGTAACCACATAACACCAGGTGGGGTGTGAGCTCGTCCACCCATCTAAGCAATAAAAAAAAATACATAAAGCTCGAAAGAAAAATAATGATTAGAAGGGAAAAAAACTATGGTCGAAAAAAGGGGGTGCTTTTTATGATACTCTATACCTAATGACTTTCATTATAAAATTAAGAAGAAAAAAAAACTATCGTCGAAACACGTGGCGTGTTTTTTAAGATACTGATGACTTTCATTATTTGTTTCAACATTTGTTCGCGATTTTAATCCATTACTTTGGAAATTTATTCAATTGTGGTTTGCATTTCAATAAGAGATTTGTCATTGTACCACGACTATGTAATATATGATGCGTAAGTAATTTACTGAAACTGGTTTTATTGAGCGGTAGTCACAGCAAAGCATGACCAGGCTGCACTATTTTTTTTCTACCTAAGCTGTTAGCCTTGAGAGGCTATGTCAGCGTAACCGGGCGAGTAGGTGAGCTCACGGGGCTCAAACCGGGAGTGTTGCTTACACTGGCCCTATCAAGAGCAGTAACTTCGCAGAATCTATCACCGGATCGGAAACGCGACTCACTGTGAAGATCCGGCAAGAAACTCAGTGGGTTGTGTCTATGGATTAATTTACTCATCGAGCCCTTCGTCGCAAGCGACGGGTTCGGCGAGGACGGTGACCGGTGCTTGAGGTAAACTGCACTAATACTCAAATTACATTGCATAGCATTCGACCTTAAGACAGATAAGTTTCTCGTAGGCGATATTCCAAAATCATAGGTTGTTTTTTTTTTCTAAACACGCAAACAAGATAAAAGACTGTCGGTAAGTAAACAACTTATTTCGGTCAGCAGTGAACTAATTAGATTCCGGCACTGATAATTCCAACTCCCAACAATTCCCTTGGAGTGAACGTGTTTTTCAGTGGATATTTAGGTCATACTAGACGTTATTAGGTTTAGTGCTGATGATGATATCTCCAAACAAAAAAGTTGTTACAGATGTTTGTATCAAAAAGAAATACAGGCCATTAATTAAAAAAAAATACTGGTAGTAGTATGAGAACACATGAGCTGATAGCATGAAGTATATTGATACGCATTTAATCTTTTACCTTATCGAGGACATTCAGATTGTGTCCAATGGTCTATTCACTAATACCCTTGTTTGAACTAGAAAAACACGACCGCATTTTAAAGTAAAAAATTATCCTTCACTAATGAAAATTACTCGTCGGCGCTTATTGTACGTTGATGACACATTATATGAAATATAAACGCCATTCTCAATAATATTAAGAGCGGGAAAGACACGACAACATGATCCTCGTTAAAATAGCTTTAATACTATTATCATCATCCATCTTAGCTAATTCCTAAACCTTTTTTTTATTGACTTTGTAGGCAGGTGAGCATACGGCCCACCTGATGGTAAGTGGTTACTGTCGCTCGTAGACGTCAGCAGTGCCAGAGGCACACCCAAGCCATAGCCTACCAAAGTTGTATAGTTGTTATAGTAATGGTGGTAAGGCATGATAACACCATGCAGCCGGTTTCTACCATAAAACTATCCGTTCCGGTTTCAAAGGTAGATCCGGTCAATACAATAGGTACAATCGATTTACCAATTAAATTTAGGCTCCAATAGTATACCTCAAACTGAACATCAGCATTCATATTATATAAGCTCACGTAATATGGAAAAAATTGGAAAAACATATTCCTTGTAAATACTACTTCTACTGCTAAGCCTTAGTATGAATATTAAGGGGGGAAATTTAAATGTCATTAATCTTTTTAAACATTCGATGATGCCACAATCCAAAATTTCTTCAAAAGAAAAAGCATCACATCTTATTACATAATTTTTTCTCGAATTCATAGTATTTTTTATTATCAAATCCAAGCACGCAACTGATGAAAATAAGAACTATAATAAAACATAAAATTTACGATAAATCAATCAATTTTAAACTACAAATAAGATTTGAAAGAACCAATCGATATAACATACGGTTAGTCACCATGTGACGAAAAATATCTTAAATTATTTAGTACAATTAGACTGTATTCAATTCCGTGAGTTACGAATCTTCAAACATACAATTGTACTTGTATGTTTATAGTGTACGTCGTCATAGATCAAGAATACTCGAGATCAAAAAAAAGAAAATGGCGAACTGGCGCTAATGCAAAACAAACTAACGCACACAACGCCACGCCATTACGTTAAGACACGTGCATAGAGTTCGTCTTTTCGCATTAAAAGTGTACCATTTCCAAAAATACTTGTACTTGCTTCGGCAGTACATATACTAAAATTGGAACGATACAGAGAAGATTAGCATGGCCCCTGCGCAAGGATGACACGCAAAATCGTGAAGCGTTCCACATTTATTGTGGAGAGTATTAAGCGGTAGGCAGCGGCTTGGCTCTGCCCTTGGCATTGCTGAAGTCCATGGGCGACGGTAACCACTCACCATCAGGTGGGCCGTATGCTCGTCTGCCTACCAAGGCAATAAAAAAAAAAATTCAAAATTGAGTTAATATGCGGGATCATTTGGTGTCACCAGTATTTTTCTCATAAATACTGTCCAAAAGAGCGTAGTTTAGTTTTAGTTTTTTTTTTATTTTAGTTTACCTATATTTGACTACTATTAACAAAATTAATACATAATTTTATTTTACTTTAAAAGAGAGATAATGTAACTGGTAAAAAAATAAAAAATGAATGTTACAAAGATGATTAATATTAAAAATATCACTTGTTAAAATCTTTAAAATACTCTCCTGTAAAATTAGTAAGTTTTGAGATTATACAATTTTAATGCGAGAAGACGAGTTGTGTAATTCTGGAATACTGGCAATGATTTATTAAAAACTAGATTTATAAATAAACGCTTTGTTGTTGGCATTCGACTGCCACTATCGAGCTGATGCTGCATGGTGAAGCCCAAAAGAAATGAACCTGAGATATGGCTGAGGTCGAAATTTCAACGCATTTCAAAGCATCTTACAATTACATTAAGTTCGAAATAAGCAAAACGCTATCTTTACTTAGTAGAAAATTACAGAATTCTAAATTTGCGTAATTACTAGGGTGGTAAGGCGTATTATAAACCCGCACCGGTAGGCTATTTCTACCTTGAGGTAATAACGGGTCCAAGTTTAAAGGGTAAGGCAGCCTTTATAAAATACAACTGAGTTTTCGACCATATATTTTAAGGTGGATAATCGCATTCACATTTTGACGTGCGTGAGCTTCGAAAACTACTTATCACCAGATCGATTTCGAGATCGTGTAATAAAAAACATTTTATTATAACAAAATATAAAAATAACAAAATATGGCGAGCATCAAAAAGAATAAAAATAAAATTATTTTTGTCTCAGTATAGACGTACCTTAAATCTATGAGAGCAGTTTTTATTTACACTCCGTGCCGGAAATTTCAATCGCTTGTCCTTAAGGACACGTGGAAGTATTTATAACGTAATCGAAGAGCAGGTGCGCTGTCTATAAATTTTAGCTCACATAAATAAATGTCAGAATTGAAGGCATACCTCCATTCAATGTGTATTCTATCTGTATTTTAATAGAATCTCAAACCACACTAGCTTCTTTGTTAGAAAAGCGCTTTACCACGTCCTAGGTATGTACATTAATTTAAGAATGTATGTATGTATTGTATGATCATCAACGTGCTGATCAACCATATGAAAATCATGTATTAGTGTCACGTTAGCTTGATATACAATGCTGAAGTTTTAATTTTATTTTCGGTTGTCGGGTTACGTCGTCGTGAGCAAGATTCAGGCATCTGTAAAATATCTTGTGTTTTATCATAGCTACCCGCCACAGTATTATATAAAGAGTGCCCTAACTTTCAAACTAAAACACATGAATGATTCGCGATGGGAAGAGGTCATACAAATGCGGGTTCACGATATATTATTAGTACTTTTTTTTTTTTTTGTCAGGAGGAAATCGCCGGACTTCCGCCCTTCACTGGGGATGAAGGGCGGGGCATGTCGGAGTCGAACCGACTAAAACCTCCTGTCTCTCAACAACCAACGTCCAAACCTCGCATGAGACAAAACTCATGAAAAGGCAAAGGGGGGAAAGTGAAGCGTTTAGTGCGGAGCACATCTCTCCCATCACCCTCCCCCTCGGGACGCCGGACTGGCGGTCGTCGGCGCCACGACCACCAGCCCTCTCGGTCGGCAGGCTATCCGAAGCCCGCCTAGATGGCGCCGGTTAGAATGGTCTATCCTACGGAATACCCCGCTGGGTCAGAACCAGCGTGGGTTGAGGATAGCCGGCCTTCCATCACCCGGATGCTCATGCATAAAACGCGTGCAGAGCAGCTTGCACGTCGTCTTCTTAGGCCCCTTTCGCCGGTCCCCAGGCCGACATGTGAGGGAGACCACTAGTAGTTTTTTACTGGTGGTAGGACCTCTTGTGAGTCCGTACGGGTAGGTACCACCACCCTGCCTATTTCTGCCGTGAAGCAGTAATGCGTTTCAGTTTGAAGGGATAGCCGTTGTAACTATATTGAGATCTTAGAACTTATATCTCAAGGTGGGTGGCGCATTTACGTTGTAGATGTCTATGGGCTCCAGTAACCACTTAACACCAGGTGGGCTGTGAGCTCGTCCAACCATCTAAGCAATAAAAAAAACCTCGTTATAATATTATCGTATAACAACTCTCTATGTCAAAAATAAAGAATATACCAAATCGCAAATTGAAAAATGAAGGAGCATTATTCAATGATAAATGGTCAATGATAAAATGTCACTAGTAAATTTGTCACTGAAATTTTTTGTTGTCAATTATCAATTAATTGAGTTGAGGCGATCGTTGTACTTACCTCGCTTATGTGGTAATCTACCCTGTTTATACATTTTAAGAAAATAATCGCTATAGTTTTTGTTAAATAATTGTCATAGCACCGCATGTTGTTACTATAAATTATTGTCATGTACTGCACGATCTGAATTAATTATAACTATTTAATGTTCTCATTTAAGTGAATTTATGTAATTATTTTGAGAATAAAGAATATCTTTAACCCGAATTACATCTTTTGATCGGAGTTTTTCTCAACGAATTTAGGGGTTACTTTTATTTTTAAATCAAACAATGCCTACGTCCGGTTGAAATAAACATGAATGTAAACTAAAGCTTATCGACATAGCAAGCGCATTGATTCAGTTAGGTTGAAAAGAGAGTAACGTAAATTCATCAACACACATACGTTCGTTTATAATTTTAGTATATACATACTATTACATACATAGGCGTTGCAACATCTGGTATCGATACACTTTAAAAATACTTCGAATTATTTTATTCAAACGCGAAATAATGTAATACGGGTTAAAATTGGAATTTTCCTAATGTACCTACGTTGCGTTTCGATTGACTATTTCGTGAAAATTAATAGAATTCAAATTCAGATTTTTGTTTTCTAAATTGTTTTTTTTTTCATTAGATCTCTGTGTTATTAATCAACAGCTAACTACATCTAACCGCATCTGAAAATCGTACGCTTGAGACAGGCTTGACTGGTCTGAGACAGTTTGGCTCCGGCGACAAAAAGATAACTTTTTAGTTGGGCTGATGAGCTCAAGCTCTTCCAAATAGTCAAAATGGTCATACTCAGCAGTACGGGCTCACAATATGCTCTACTACCAGTAAACGCTGATTGGGGATCCCAAAATACTGATATAATACTGCAACTCGTTCCCTGGTGAACATTTTGTCGTCTTGTACGATGTCCACGGGGAAATATGTGGTGATGCCACATGGCCAGATTCTTAGCCTCCACCAAAGCTTTTCAGACCACATCTCACAGCGATACATAACAACGTCTCTACAACATAGTCGCACGACATTAGGACTGACAATATCACATTTGGGATGTACAAGACCAGTTAGAATGAAGCTAAGAAAAGCCGACTTTGGGAAAGGCGGATCAATAATCGTAAGTCAAAATAAGAAATAACAAAATTTCGACCCTCGGAAACTCAATAATTCATTGTTTTAGCGATACGTCACTTCCATAAAACAAGTAGGGGTACCTTCAGAGCATGACGTGACATAACGACACTAATAAATCGATAACATTCAAGAATTACGACCATAATCGGACGGAACCGCCCATGATAAAGTGAAGTAATAAGCTCCATGGTGTTATGATTTGTCATCGGATTTCTAAAAAAAATAATAGAGAAAAACCGTTTACCAATAAATATACCTAACTTACAAATGAGTCGACTATTATCAAAGCCGGCAATCTGACTTTTGGACAATTATTGGTAAATCAGAAAAACGAATTATTGACTTTGTATTCCATTGGCAGTCACAAAACTCTTCGGAACGACATCTTAGATAAATAACAGGTTAACTATTAACCTTTATTTAATGCAGGTTTTGAACCGTATTCTTTGAAGGAGACGATTANATTATTGGTAAATCAGAAAAACGAATTATTGACTTTGTATTCCATTGGCAGTCACAAAACTCTTCGGAACGACATCTTAGATAAATAACAGGTTAACTATTAACCTTTATTTAATGCAGGTTTTGAACCGTATTCTTTGAAGGAGACGATTATATTCAAATCAATCTGTATTGACATATCAATAACATTTTTTTGTCCAAATGCACATATTGCCACCTTTGATAATAGACGACTCAAATGCATCTGGGAATACGTGGTTTACATGTTACATTGAGTTTATTATGAAATAACGTAAGTTTTAAATTGTGTCCAATACACCAACAGTGCTGAAGAGATTTTTGATCTTCTAATTACATTCATTTCATAGATTGATTTCAAATATTTCGTATATGTATACTAGATGATGAGTTTTTTTTTTGATAACGCCATCTTGTTGTGTCTTTAAAGCGGTTAGTAGCCCTCAATTAAGAATAATAGTATTATTATTCGCCAATAGATGTCGGGAAGAGTTGATTATTGAAAACACGAATAAAACAACATTTTCTGAAAATAAATCGTAGCTAGATCGATTCATCGCCCCCGAAATCCCCTGTATACTAAATTTCATGAAAATCGTTGGAGCCGTTTCCGAGATTCAGATTATATAGGTATATATTAATATACAAGAATTGCTCGTTTAAAGGTATAAGATTATTTTGTATTTGTTAAATTTTATTTCATTTACATTATTTACCTTTTTCAGCTCTTTATTGCCTTTGTATGCAGATTAGCATACAGCCTACTTGACAGTGAGTAATCAGCGTCACTCGAGGACATCAGCAATGCCTTTATCAACCAAGTCACTGCTTATCTTTAATGTAGGTCTACCGCAACTAAACTTGTTTAATCATAATACAGCCAATCCTTTGTGTTATGTGCTTGCGTGAGCCCATGACCCCGTCACTTTGTTTTAAGTGGACTGTATGTAAATTGGGAGCATTGTGAAATTAGGTACATAATGAGGACGTAGGCTAACTTTTTCATCATTTTTCCTCGTAGAGCGTGGGCTTTAGTTTCTGTGGGCGGTCGCCCTTCTTACCACTCAACAATACTTGCAGTCCCTCTGCGTCATCACGATGGAAAATGTTATAAAAATTATGTTGCCCGCTTTTAAGCACGCGAGATAACTTATTTGCAGCTTAATTTGTGTATTTTATACAGCAATTTCTACGCAGTTATATTTTTACTTCTTTTGACAGTAAATTTGATGTCACAAATTAAATATTATTTATATAGCGATTTCAAATAAAAACTTGTAGATACACATATGTTATAAGTTTTTTATAATATTTCTAACTGGAGAATAGTAAATTTTTTCTGATATCTCTATAATACTATTTTAACATTTAAATTTGCATGATGTTTTGTATCATGTAACCAAAAAGTTTTATTCATTTATTTTTAACTAAAATGGTGGAACGGGTTGTCTGCTCACTTGCTGTTAAGTTCCTACCGGAAACTATAGAGTTCACTTTTTTTTCCTACCTCTTCACTGGTAGCTTAAGGGGCTATTCCAACTACGCGCGGACGAGTAGGTGAGCTCACGGGCTAAACCTGAGAGAATTTGCTAACACTAGCCCTAGCAAGAGCAGCGCTTCGCAGCTACCACTTCCACCGGATCGGAAACGCGACCCACTCAAAAGATCCGGCGAGAAAATCAGTGGGTTTCTGTGTCAAAAGAAACAAACGTACGTAGATTGTTATCTTGTAAATAATAGGGTTAACCCATTGACACCTCAGTAGTCGGCGAACGACGGAAACTAGAAAGACGATTTCGAAACGTCCAAAATAATGATGCAGAGCAAGAACAAGAGCAGACTTGACCATTGGATCCGAATCGCGGCCCAATGAGAAGATCAGGCGAGAAACTCAGTTGGCTAGGTCACAGCGTGAACGCCGCAACCCTCTAGAAACAGTAGATCAAATTTTCAATGTTTATGCAAAATACCTGCCCTATTCTTTAAAACTAAACGTATGACAGCTTCACGGCAAAAATGAAGTGAAAAGTTTAAACCTAATCTTTGGGCCAAACTGTATAGAATTAGAACGAAACTATCTTACATTAACCTTCAATATATTTTGTTATGTACAACACATGTATATGGCATGAAAAGAAAATTGTCAACGAATTTCATATTGCTTTTATGTGCTGCTCGAGATCGTAATAATAACAAAATATTGGAACGAAAAGAACGCTACGTCTATTAGCAGATACGTAGACAAGCTTTATTAAACACTTTGGGAGCTTAAGTTACACATTTGTTTGTGTTAGTAACTTTTTCGGGTGCAAAGGCTCAAATCTATTTTCATTTGTTGTATTAAGCCTGTTTGGGTCATTTTTTAAATGATTTTACGGTGCCTTACAAAGAGATTTTGTAGATTACTTAGACACAAAACCGTATCCGACATTAATTTTGTAATATTATTCGAGAACTAAGAGAATCGAATCATTAACACTTGAGCGACCGACCGAATACGTCACATATTATTACACGTAATTATGTTCCAAGCGTGCCTTCATTAAATTATATCACCTGACTTCCAACAATTCGAAGTTTAGTTCAATGAGCAAAGGGTGTGCGTGACACTAGTTAAATAATTTTACATAACTAAATATATCTATTTCAATGCCAAATAAATAAAACTCCGATAGACAAAAAAAATTAAAGATATGCCTTCAATTCGAGATTTTTGCATTAAAGATTTTCAGCAAGAGAAAAATCGCTTTCCTTAACATATTTGAGAGAGAAGCATGTTTTTCTGACATAATCATCTATAGGCTACAGAATAAACATCCGAAAATGACTAAACGCGACAATAACTACAACATGATTATACATAACATAACAAAGGAACAAATAAACTACTTGGAAGATAATTCGCAAATGTAACACAGATATTGTCCATTATTGAAATGCTCCAGGAAAATATCGTACTTATATGTCCTTGTACCTTTAGGGAAAACATGTAGATTCTCACTTTGCTCAAGTGGAGGAAAATTTTTTAGAAGCAATATACTCTTGTGAGCTCGAGATTGCGTAATCTCGGAAGGGCCGGTTCATTTCTTTTACCATTCTGCCTCTTTGTAAATTGCGATAAAACTATGATTTTTTTTATGCTTTTTGAACAACACAAAAACTAAGTCTGAGAATTACAAAATATCATTCAAGATCGAAGAAAAAAATTTCAAACACGATATTTTATTAAAATGATTGATACAATTGGAGATGGACAAATCTCCAAGCCTCATTATACAATGTATCAAACATTTCGATCGAAGCTTCAAAATAGGTTTTTGGGATTGAAAATTATACACACTCGTGCTTATCACTAAAGCTAGTCTTTGTGGGCTGAACGCAGACCCCTTACATCATTTTGGGTCTGTTCCATACATTACGTGCGTATCTTATAAGAAGAGATGACAAAAGAGGCATCAATATATCCAAGCTGGCATAAGAATTTGATCCATTTAAGAATTTGGGTATTTGCGATAAAACCCTCGTGTGATGGACCTCATTGTGCGTCCGCCAGTCTTGTCTGATTATTTACATCGTAGATCTGGCCCAACTTGAATAGCTTCATATGAACCGAATAAACGAAAAGGACTTATGTGTTTGGGTTAAATGAAAGCTTTCATGTTCCAGTTTCGGGAAAATTGATATTATTGTGTAATTTATGTTTCATCAAAATAATATTACGTCTTTTCTATTTTTATTTTTTATTGTACTCATAAGTGTATGAATTCACGATCTACCTGGTGTTAAATGGTTATCGGAGCTCATAAACAATATCAACGTGAATACTGCCACCTATTATATCCCGCTTTCAGTATGGAGGCCAATGTCTCAATTATATAGCAATTACGTCAATTATAATTTATGCGGGTATTTGATTTTTAATACACGATGTTAATCCTTCGTCGTGAAAGTCATTCGTGAAGAAGAGTTAAGGCACCAGTATTTGAACATTGGCATATTCAAATAGCTTAAAACAAATACACCAGGTATCCTTTGAGCCACAACGACTTCGAAAAATCCTATGATAAAGTTACAATTTTAATACTGTAAGTGTAAGAGCACACCCTGCTCTTCTGTTTCTAAAAAAAGCTCCTAAATAAGGTACTATAGATTGTATTTTGCCAAATAAAAATTCATACGACATTCGACCTGTCTTAATGCTCCGTGCATAATTTAATGAATGATACATTTAACATACGTACAGCAACATCGAGTATTTAAAACTAATTTAATATTGGGATACTACACTGTGACTGTTATTTTAACAAATGATTGAATGACTGACGATACCTTCCAACTAAATTCCATAAGCGAAAAAGGAACGGACGGATAACCAGCATAAAAATTTAATGGTATATTTACGGGCTCCAAATTATAATGATTCAGTGTTTTCTTTATGTGATCAAAAAGTAGAATATAAATAAACGAAAGAAAATTGAAACTTGATTTGAGAAAAACAGGTTCCAAATTGATAGTTTTTTTATTGTTACAGTATTAATAGAAAGACTATGTCTAATTTTTAAACATTTCATTCCAATAACTGACTTTAGTATAAAAGTTGCTTTTAGTTAGTATTAAAATGATTCAAGTATTTTTTTTCGTCTCATGCAATATACTAAATATTTTAGAATAATAAGTTACATGTAAACCCTTTCGGTTAAGTCTCGTAAAATGATTAATCGGCAGTCATTAAATCTTTCGTTAATTGCCTGCTCCTCTTTCGTAACTTTCTAGTAAGCAAATCCTAAATTTACCTCTAAATTTAATTTGAACGAGATTTGCCAGCGTTAAGCCACTTGTATAAATTATATGTCGGTATTTCAGTTATCGCAAGTAATAATCATGTTAATATGGAAAAATTCGTTGCAGCTAAGAAAGAGACCGTATACACACAGTATACGATGCAGTGTTACGCGCTGAGATTCGGGATAAACAAAACTTTCACCGAAATACAAATTAAAACTCTGTTTAACGTTTAGAACACTTAAGAAGCAGTTTGCAATTCGTAAATCACTTCTTTCGCTTCGCTTCAAGAGATCTGTTCGCTATTTCGAGTAGAACCTGCCTTCATTTTTTTTTTTCCTAGCTATGCTGATAGCCTTGAGGGCTATATGAGTCCCATATTCTATTATANCGGGATAAACAAAACTTTCACCGAAATACAAATTAAAACTCTGTTTAACGTTTAGAACACTTAAGAAGCAGTTTGCAATTCGTAAATCACTTCTTTCGCTTCGCTTCAAGAGATCTGTTCGCTATTTCGAGTAGAACCTGCCTTCATTTTTTTTTTTCCTAGCTATGCTGATAGCCTTGAGGGCTATATGAGTCCCATATTCTATTATATAACCCCACTGAGTTTCTCGGCAGATCTTTTTTTTTTTTTTATTGCTTATATGGGTGGACGAGCTCACAGCCCACCTGGTGTTAAGTGGTTACTGGAGCCCATAGACATCCACAATGTAAATGCGCCACCCACCTTGAGATACAAGTTCTAAGATCTCAATATAGTTACAACGATCCGAGTGGGTCGCGATTTCGAACCAGTAGTAGATTTAACAAAGCACTGGTCGTATTAGGGTTACTTCTTTACTTGAGTAACGTCTTTCCATTAACACTTAACACCAGTTCCATGAACTAACCTTAAGCAAAAAATGTCTTTTCATTGTACTGAAATTTAAATGAAAGGTTTAGTTGTTAGTACTATAATTACAATAAGATCTTCAGTGAGTCCGTCGTACACAAATACAATCTGTTTTAATACAATCTCGGTCAGCTTACCAGTAAGCTTACGTATCCGTGGATACTGTTGTACACCGTAATGACATCTCTAAAGTCCCCCTCGCAATAACCGCACGTGTCTGGCTTCAACGTCAGATTCAGTTTGCTTTTGGCATCTTTCATCATCTTCACGAGGAGGGATTCGAACTCCTCCCCCGCCCCTCCTCTGTTGGTCTGCTCACGTAGCATTGACAAGATTTGAGTCTCATTGTAACTGTCCGACGAGTTCCCGGACGCTGCAAATATCTCTTGGAATATATCCAAAAGGCTTTGCGGTTTGTTAGACATTTTTATCCAGCATATATTCTTTGTTCAGTGAGATTTACATCACCCAGTTCGATAAGCGATAGAAACCTGCAACAAAAGTACTTGATGTTAATTTAACATGCTCGTATACAATTACAATTAACCTACAATTTTGAAATCATCGTGTTCTAAATTTCACAGGGAAGTACTGATTTTTCTTAGAAAATGTGTTTGTATTTTGCACGTGCTCATGAACAACATCTACGATGAAAGAATAATTGCGTGAAATAAAACACAAAACAAAGCTTAAAAAATTGCGATTTCTTCGTCATTGAGCGTATCGCGGGAACGGTGGCTATCGCCGTAATGTTTGTTTTTACCGTAAAACAAATATTTGTTACGGTTTGAAGATTTAGAATATTTCTTATAAGACAAAAAGTTTGACTGCGACCTCAAACGATAGACAGTGGCATCCAAGTTGTAATTTCCTATGACCTTCGGCAACAGGCCCGCATTGATGTTGTTCATTCAACAAGTGCAGTAAAACCGGATAGGAACGAAGTTCCTTATTATAAAAATATTCATTTTAAGTTCTATTCGAGGTATAAAGAAAAGAAAACTGAAGGTTTCGCAACAACCCACGGTCCTTCGGTAACGTGAAAACTTATTGTGGTACACTTCATTCACGGTTGCTTGCATAAGAGTTAGTGTATTGCGCAAACGAACGCTCTGAGATCGTGGTCAATGAATGATAAAAAAATATGTTATGTTTTGTACTTTATTATAAAGTTAAGTCGTACACTGTGTGCATTACTAATAAAAATCTTACGTTACGGACGTTTTTTCCCGGTTAGGGTACCCCTCCACATCTTCCCATAAGGAACTTCGTTCCAAAAATAAACTATTCACTTGCATGTTTTTTTTTTCAAGATTTAATAAAAGTAGTACTGTTTTAGTCATGAAACATATCATTTCACATTCATACTACGATCTCAATTTTTTCACACAGAGAGATGCTTAATAGAAAAACAAGAACCAATTTAATATTAATTCCATGATTGCGTTCCGCTGGTAATACTCCAGAGCTCTATGTGAAATCTAAAAGCTTCTGTTGAAATTTAATTTAAGAGCCTTAAATCTTATCATTCGCGTTAGTGTCATTGATCGCCGATCGAACGAAAACGTTTCACGGTACGTTTTTCTTTAAAATACCAAAATACGATTATAATCGGTGAGCTTATAGCAGGAAAGTAATCTCGAAGTTTACTCGCGTCAAGTATTTTCATCTCAGTATTTTCAATCAGAGTATTAAGGTTTATCGTAGAGGAATTAAAAAAATATATTGTTATACTTAGATTTACTTAAATACTAACGTAGTTCTTAAGATATTTGTAATACTGGTGGTAGGACCTCTTGTGAGTCCGCGCGGGTAGGTACCACCGCCTTACCTATTTCTGCCGTGAAGCAATAATGTGTTTCGGTCTGAAGGGTAGGGTAGCCGTTGTAACTATACTGAGATCTTAGAACTTATATCTCAAGGTGGGTGGCACATTTACGTTGTAGATGTCTATGGGCTCCAGTAACCACTTAACACCAGGTGGGCTGTGAGCTCGTCCACCCATACAGGCAATAAAAAAATTAAAAAAAACTACAAACTGTGAGACTATGACATCTCGAAATAAAAGATTTTTATTTTATTTTTATTTCTTAATTTTATTTTATTTTTAAAAAAGCATGCTGAAAACCAATATGAATTTTCCGCCACCAATCAAATGTAATTAGATGTACGAAAACTTAGTGACTAAAATGTTTAAAAGTAAATAAAAGAATGACAGATACGTAATACGGCACTCAAGTTATTAATTAAGTTCTTGGTNGACATCTCGAAATAAAAGATTTTTATTTTATTTTTATTTCTTAATTTTATTTTATTTTTAAAAAAGCATGCTGAAAACCAATATGAATTTTCCGCCACCAATCAAATGTAATTAGATGTACGAAAACTTAGTGACTAAAATGTTTAAAAGTAAATAAAAGAATGACAGATACGTAATACGGCACTCAAGTTATTAATTAAGTTCTTGGTTCCTAGCAAAAAATACTATTCTTTTCTATCGACATCTTTTCGCCATCAAAGCATAAATGTATTTTCTAAAGAGTTTTCCAACACTTCATGATCTAACTATGTACTAAAAATCCTCAGAAGGTAAAATTTTATTGCAAATATATTTTATGGCAAAATATAGCACCGCGATAAATGTTTATACGTTCGAGAAAATCAATCCAAACCAAATCAATATTGTTTCAATAAAAAAAGAAAGAAAAAAAAACGATAATTGTTTGAAAGTAGGCTATGATTTGAATGCTACATTAAACCCTTTCAAAATCATTCAGGGACTACTAAATTGAATAGGCGGGCCACCTACTTTCCTTGGCTACCGTTTTTGCGGACGTTTCTTGTGTACACGACCGTTATAAATGGATTTCGAAGACTTTCCTGCTCATGATTTGACTTATTAAAAACAAAATGCTAAAATGATAAAAGACTTTTCCTTCAATCTTTTAAGTTGGTATTGAATAATTGTTTTTTTTTAATATTTAATAAGGATTGACACTGTGGTTCAACATAGTGCTATATTACTTTAGTTATTTAATTTACATTGGAAAAGTAGTGCAGAGACGAGAGTTAGATCACCCCTTGTCTAGGGATTCCTAAACAATAATGAACATTGTCACCATGATTAATCATTTTTGAAGTTAAAATTTCTTTAACGTAGTTATAATTTGAAATGGATGAAACAACACTAAAAGAGACGAACATCTACAGTTTTTAACCTGCGAGAGAATAAAATAAATTAGTTATATTTTCTATAACCAAATTAGTACATTTCTAGCACATGTAGGTAATTTTCAATAATATTTTTTTTTTTGTTATTGCTTTAGATGGGCAGACAATTTTCAGGCCCGCCTAATAAACAGTGGTTGGTAGACTCCATGGATATCATAACATGAAATCTGCCATCAATCTTGAAACACTAACTCGAAGTCTAGACTATTTTGTTTAACGGCTATTCCGCCCTTCAAACGAAAATGCTTGTCTGATTCGCGGCAGAAATAATTCGAGCTCATTACGGACACACACACACAATAGTCCTACAACGAACCCAAAATTCACAAATCATGAACGTAATTTTTTTTTTTTTATTGCTTAGATGGGTGGACGAGCTCACAGCCCACCTGGTATTAAGTGGTTACTGGAGCCCATAGACATCTACAACGTAAATGCGCCACCCACCTTGAGATATAAGTTCCAAGGTCTCAGTATAGTTACAACGGCTACCTCACCCTACAAACCGAAACGCATTACTGCTTCACGGCAGAAATAGGCCGGGTGATGATACTTACCCGTGCGGACTCACAAGAGGTCCTATTACCAGTAAAAAATGGAACTGAGATGACAGTTGCAGAGAGGTTTTCATGTGCACCTGTGAGACAATACCTAAGCAGTTAGTCTCACGCGATTAAGCCTGATAACGTTCAGGTAGAGAGCGGTGTCTTTGCGGATTCAGTGCCAATAACAGGAAATGGTAACGACTTGGATACTTGCCATGACCACGTAATCTTTTGTACAGAAACATCTGCAGGCCGCACTACAAGATATTGCCGATTATTTTTCGATTCTACTCAATGGCGTATATTAATTTTTAGACTAAAAGTAAGGTTTCTCTATTATGTGAATGTAAGTATATTGGAATATAAATCATATGGTGGTTTTATATTGTGTTTAACGGTCTATATAATATAATATAATATATAGTATATATATATGTATGTATTATTTTCTTTAGTAATGTATTGTTAATAGTACACCGCAACATACCTGCTGTATCATTATCTGTCCAGAATTTCGAGCAATTAAACGGTTGTCTGGAAGAGATCGCTTTTAGCGATAAGACCACCTATTGTACAAACGTATCTGCTTGTTGACTGTTTTCTGTTTTTTTCTGATGTTATGTTTCTCGTGATTTTAAAGACTGTTCGTGAAGTCATCAGATG
This sequence comes from Bombyx mandarina, assembly GCF_003987935.1. Next base: position 4,737,893 of record NW_021011477.1, read on the forward strand.
TGGGAAAAGTACTACTTCTCGACGGTGCTTAAGCTATTTCTAGTTCGTTTTAGGATGTTACCATTGGAATTCGACCATTCGTCCAAACAACAGAAACTTATAAAAAAAATTCATAATTAAAAATTAACTTATAAAACTTATAACGTTGTATACAAATTCAGCACTTTGTCTTGTTTTGTCGTGCGCACATAACTTATGCTGCAAGCCAGATTTTGTTTCTTTTTACTTGCGTTTTTATGTATCTTTTTAGCTTGTGGTGTGTATTGTGAGCCTAATAAATAAATATCCAACAAGGCACATAACAGGCAAGGTATTAGTTTAAACATAATTTTATGCAGTATTTTATCGATTAAATATATAAAGTTCGGAAGCAAAACAGTAATCCTAATCCGGTTTTATATATCGACGCTTGAAAGGCAAACATGACTAAGCGACAATGCGTGAACTTTACAGTAGACTAATTTAAAGTTGAAATACCTGAAAACAAAATTTATTTTAACGAATCTAGCTGTAGTAGAATCTAGATAGTAGCTATAAGATTTTAATAGACCTAGAAATATATATTTTTTGCGCATTGAATATGGTTATTGCCTATCATTTATGTACAAAGCAGTTATTGTCGCTTAGTCATTTTTGCCTTTCAAGCGTCGATATGAACATACATAATATATATTGCGGCTGTCATCCCATAGGAACATATTTACAGTTGAATCTCGTGTTAATTTCACACAATTAACAATTTTGTCATTTCGAATGAAGGTGTAATAATCCTAAATTTCTAGTGTCATACTTAATGTCTTATTGTATTTAGAATAAATTAATTAAGAGAACAGATTACTGTTTATGTTTTCATGTAGGTACTCTTAAACCTTGATAAGGTATCTTGGTTTTTGTTACTTTCTAAGATCTGAGTTTGAATAATAACAGAAGACTACTGGTTTTAAGGCTTTCTATGGCTCGAACAAGCGACGGTGTGATTAGCAATCAAAATATTACTAATAATGTAAGTTTCTCATTAAATTAAACAAATTGAGCAAACTAATAAGAACCATTTAAAAGCGTTATATAAACCACGAAAAGAACATAAAACTTTATCCGACGCCACGTGAAAAGGGCTAAATTTATCGAGTTAAAGTCGCTGTTATAAAAGTGAAATTGTATTACACAATAATGTACGCGGGTTCGTGAAAAGTAGGCAGTTAACTTTTTCAACATTTTGTTGGAACTTTCTTTCGTGGTGTAAATATAGCTTTGAATTACAGTTCACAGCTAGTCACAAACTTGTAAGTGAATTGACTGAAATCGCATGCAATATCAATAATGTTCGAGATATTCTTGTAAGAATCCCTTGGATCACAAATGTGATTTCGATCTCAATATAGGCGACCGACTATTTTCCCATTTTGTGCTATAGTCATAAATAATAGAAATATGTCACAACAATATGTTTTTACAATGGCCGCTACAAAAAACGTAGCCCGAAACAAGTACTTTTTTATTTATTTATTGCTTAGATGGATGGACGAGCTCACAGCCCACCTGGTGTTAAGTGGTTACTGGAGCCCATAGACATCTACAACGTAAATGCGCCACCCACCTTGAGATATAAGTTCTAAGGTCTCAGTATAGTTACAACGGCTGCCCCACCCTTCGAACCGAAACGCATTACTGCTTCACGGCGGAAATAGGCGGGGTGGTGGTACCCACCCGNTTTATTGCTTAGATGGATGGACGAGCTCACAGCCCACCTGGTGTTAAGTGGTTACTGGAGCCCATAGACATCTACAACGTAAATGCGCCACCCACCTTGAGATATAAGTTCTAAGGTCTCAGTATAGTTACAACGGCTGCCCCACCCTTCGAACCGAAACGCATTACTGCTTCACGGCGGAAATAGGCGGGGTGGTGGTACCCACCCGTGCGAACTCACAAGATGTCCGACCACCAGTGATTACGCAAATTATAATTTTGCGGGTTTGGTTTTTATTACACGTTGTTATTCCTTCACCGTGGAAGTCAATCGTGAACATTTGTTGAGTACGTATTTCATTAGAAAAATTGGTACCCGCCTGCGGGATTCGAACACCGGTGCATCGCTACATACGAATGCACCGGACGTCTTATCTTTTATGCCACGACGACTTCAAAGTCTCTTGTTACTACAGTAATATTTATACAATCTTATGCTAGAAAATGCTTATTCTTAATAGCCAGTTAAGTTTATCTATCTAAATCCAAATCACACGAATGAAATCTATAATTACATTGACTACTTTACCTAAAATTAGTAAATTAAATACAACTTTTAATTTTTCATATGCTACGCTACTAAAAGATACGTTCTATACATTATTACCTGCTTCGAATTACCTGCTTAGAATAAGAAAGCCGTATAAACTAAATTACGAAGAAATAAATGACGAACCAATTAAACTACAAATAAAATGTACTTCCCAAATGGGATGACATGGACGAAAATCCATCGGTCACCGGAAGCGATACGAAGCACCGGAAAGGTCCCGTTTCTCCATCACCAACTCGGAATTTAATTTAGTGGACAATCACAATGGACCTAAGCAAATGTCACAAAACGACAGTAACATATTACTATTACAATGTTTGCGTTACCTTTTTCTGACGTGAACTTTTAAGGTACCATCTGTGGGTAGAATAGCGTTCGTGAATCGTGACGTCTGATAAAATACTGTTTAATTTCACCAGTCAGAAGGTGAAGGAATAACATCGTGTAATAAAAATGAAACCCACAAAATTATAATTTGTGTAATTACTGGTGGTAGGACCACTTGTGAGTCCGCGCGGGTGGGTACCACCACCCTGTTTATTTCTGCCGTGAAGCTGTAATGCGTTTCGGTGTGAAGGGTGGGGCAGCCGTTGTAACTATACCTTAGGTACCTAGGATAACTTATAGAGACCTTAGAACTTATATCTCAAGGTGAGTGGCGCGTTTACGTTGTGTATGTCTATGGGCTCCAGTAACCACTTAACACCAGGTAGACTGTGAGCTCGTCCACCCATCTAAGCAATAAAAAAAAATACTAGTCAAACCAACTGAAAATTTCTGCAAAAATATAGGATGTGTCGCTTTCTATCCGTTATCCTACAAAAAAACAATCACAAATTTAGGACTAATTCTTCTGCTGAACTGAGCCTGAGATGCTTTCCTAACATCAGCTCTAGCAAGGGCAGTGTTTCGTTGAATCCACCACGGGATCTGAATTACGATCCACTGAGAAGAACTTTCGAGAAAGTTAGTAGGTTATGTCTGTGGGTAAAGTTTGATATCATGATACCCCTCTACTGAGGGTTACCCATAGGTACTTGAGCTTCAAGGCCCAGGATATATATGGGCTGTCCAAAGAGAGTGATCGCAGTAATGGTGTTACCAGAGGCATGATGTCGATGCATCACTTTCGGAACCACTGTCTTGCTATGCAGTGGCTGGAATCTAGAATTTACGATAAATGAACGTATAACCTATCAGATTTCTCCATAGTTGTATCTTGTAAAGGGTGTTTTTTTAATAGCTATAGGAAATGATTTAAAAAAAAAACACATAAAATTTAGAAAATATCATGAAATCTTTATTTGAATCGATAGTACGGTTCGTATAATTTAATGTTTGAAGATTATATCATGAAAATGTTGACCACGGCTGCGCTTCAAACGGTCCATCCGCTTAGTCAAATTTTGGCATACTCTTTCCAACATTTCGGCTGGTATCTCACGAATAAATGCTTCAATGTTGTCTTCCCATGCGTTGATCGAAGCGAGCTTGTCAGCATAGACATGAGCCTTAACATAGCCCCACAAAAAATAATCTAAAGGCGTTAAATCGCACGATCTAGGCGACCAATTGACCGGTTCCAAACGTGAAATAAAAAACTGGATCTTCCGTCAACTTTTCAAGAGCCCATTCACCAAAAATTCTGCGTTGTGGTAGGTCTTTCGGCTTCAATTCTTGCACCAGCTGTATTTTGAAAGGCTTCACACCTAAATCCTTTCACAAAATTTTCCAAGTTGTTGAGTAACAGAGGCCCAATTGCTGCGAACGTCGCCGAATCGATAATTGATGGTCATCGCTAACACTGGCCGATACAGCTGCGGTATTTTCTTCAGTTCGCACTGTACGTAAGCATGATGGTGGTTTAATGTCCAACAGTGTAAATTTGATGCGAAATTCAGTCACAATAGCCCGAATAGCCGCTTCAGTGGGTCGATTAAACTGACCATAAAATGGAAGAACCACGCGAGATGAACTTTCTTAACAGAGCACGCATTTGGTAGTAAAATTTAATGAATTGTAAGCGTTGTTCGTTTGTAAGACGATTCATGGTTAAATTATATACCAAACTGAAGATGTTTGACAATAACACAAAACACGAAACATGCGTGAGCTTTCAAAATCAGTGTTGCCAAAAAGAAAATAGCTAAAAAATCACCCTTTATAATAACCATCGGCGCAAAGTCAAGCGTCAGTACTTGTTTCGGTAACTGTACTCGTTCGGATAATGTTTATTGGGTTCGCAAATGCCCTTCAGTGTGTTTCGCCCCTTGAAATGGACGACGGTAATTCGAGTATTACGTATATTAAATGTATAGCTCACATTACATAAGTAGATACTGGTGCGGGATAATCTAAGAGAGAACTTAAGAACCCATTTACACATCCCACTAATATTATAAACGCGAAAGTTTGTAAGAATATATGGATGTATGTTTCTTACTCTTTCACGCAAAACCTCTGGATGGATTTTAATGAAACTTTACAATAATATAGCTGACACATCAGAATATCATATAGGCTATAATTTATAAAGTTACAAGGAGGGATCAAAAAGTAGTGAGAACAACATACTCCTTGGTAAGAAAAAAGAAATACTGGCAGGCATAGCTCAGCATACATATTTGTAATAATAATAAAGAAAAAATTCTTCAATTCTCTTTTGTTTTTTCTGAATGTAGTCATTTGTTTGCTTCGTGTCGGAACGTGTTCTCGAAAATGGAGAAAAACTCAGTGCGAGCCGTTATTACCTCTGTTTAAAAAAGTTAACGACGCAAGATATTCATTGCCATTTGGAGGCAACATCAGGAGAGTCTGCTCCGCCGTATTCCACTGTCGCAAGATTGGCTTCTCAATTTAGAGTAAGGAGAACGAGCATGGAAGACGAACATCGTTGCGGCCGTCCATCGACATCAGCCACCCAAGAAAATGTTGCGAAAGTCGAGAAAATTTTTCAACGTTTTCACGCACTGATTACAAAAAAAAAAGAAAATTCGTTGGCAGACTCCGGAGAAAAGGTACTGAACTGTTCTGTCCTTGCTTATTTATTAAATATACAAAAAAATCTCCGACCAAATTTAATATTAAAGAGACTTTTCCATGAATCGTATATCGGTAAGGTCGGTAAGTCACTTCAACACATCAAATTTCAACAAAACGTAATGAGCTACGATGCTATTTTCCAGCTCCGAACACAACTTAATAACGAAACGACGTGACAGTAGTAAAAAAAATCCTTTAATTAAAAACCGTGTCTTGAACTCACCTCGTCTTGAAGATTTTATTCAAGTAAAATAAAAGTATATTCCCTTTGTTCTTTTAACGCCAAAAACGTTGACATGTCCCATGACAATCAGGGTAAATGACGTCTTGTCGTGTACGGAATTTTGTACATCAAAAGAATTGGTGGAAAGGTGAGAGATTCATTTTATAAAATTATAGGGATCCTTGTTTTACTGTTTTTTTTTATTCAAAACGGAAATAGCACAGTCTTATTATACGTATTTTGTAAAATATTTTATTATATATTAATTATAAGATACTAGATAGGGACGCCGGCTACCTCGCATACAAGTAGAAATTCATTATTAATTTCATTAGTATAGGGTTTTTCAATAGGAACGCTCGAACTTTGACAGCTCATAGCGGCCATCTTGGTAAAGTGATAGCTGTCAAATTTGGCATGAACATACTTAGTCGTGACATGTCAACATGGAACGCTACGCACTTGTCCGGCGGTATCATCAGCCCTTATTTCCTCAAAGGTGCGTAAGGAACCACGCTTACTATCAATCTCTCTCTTCCCAGCTATTTATTCCACACGGTGGTGGGGTCAGCTTTCCTCACTTTACTCCTCCACTTCGCTCTGACTTCGACATCCTCGTCAGTAACATTGCATTCTCTTTTGTCCTTCAGCACTACGTTCTTCCACCTTATCTTGGGTCTACCTCTAGGTCTTTGACCGAGGAGGTCGAGCAATAGCCCCAAATTTCCGACGTAGTCAGGTGGTTTCCTTTTTACGCGACCATACCATCTCAGCCTACTCTCCTGCATCTTGTCGGAGAGTAGGCCACGCTCACTATCAATGGCGACCGATATCAGACGATGATAACAAACTTTTTGTGGCCTAGGATACATGGTATGGATTTCACAAACATGTGGTTCCAACAGGACGGTGCCACTTACTATACAGCACGGGAAACATTAAATTTAGTGGATGAGTAATTCGAAGGCTTCGTCATCTCGCGTGAAGGCGACATCAACCGGCCACCGAGATCGTGAGACTTAACACCGCTCGATTACTTTCTGTGGGGCCACGTGAAATCTCAACCATAACTCGCGCTCTTCGTGAAATTGAGCCCCATTTATGCGAAGATGTCATACGAAATTGGTCCACCAGGATACATCACCTACAGCGGAGTAGTGGCGGCCATTTGGCTGAATTTGGCGGACTGTAGATTAACGTGGTGTTTCCAATTAGAATGGTTGAGCTCTGGTGCGACGGCAAAATAGAGATGTTGCTATCATCTCAAACAACTCCTTAGAACAAATCCTGTAATCCTAGATGCATCATTAGAGTTCTACTTGACTTTGTTTGTGTACCCAAAGAGATGAGCTATGAATATCGTAATAACCGACAATTATACTCAGTTTACACATATTACAACGGAGTGGTCTGCTGTTAGAGTCGCTTATTTTCTGCTTTGTATATAGAACACGAGTATTTAAAGTCCTTTTTCCCGGTTCGAAAGAGGATCGCTTAACATTCTCAACAACAGTAAAAATAAGAAGAAATTAAGAAGGGGGCACTAGAAAATGTTGAGAAATAGAAGCAATTGAAGGAATTATTCTGGTTCTGATATATATGAATCAATGAAATATAGTAAGAAGTTCATGTAACGACCGTTTTAAATAAAAACATTATAGTTAATTTCATTCTATATTAAATCGTTTAGTTTTAATAATTAGGATAACAGCTGACCCTAAAATCGTATCGTCATCATGAAGATAAATAACAATTTTCTAAATATAATAATAATCAAAAATAATAACTTGACTTAATTTTTTTTAGGTAATTGCACAGCTTATTTACAAATATACTGACTGCGCTTTTAGCCAATTTCCAAGAATGCAAACCGACTTACTTTAAGAAAACGATGCTACCCGAACAAACAACGTGACCCTTAATTAAAAGTTTTGTTCGTTGTCTATTTGCGAAAGTCAATAAAAGTTCTGAAACAAGTCAACAATTTCAAGATACTTTTGAAAACAGTCTGGATACAATAGTTTTTACCGATTAGATGAATTACTCTTTAATCCACAACTTTTGGAACAACTCAACTACGTCTTTTTTCAGACTGACTGACCCGGTGACGCAATAGCTAACGCCCTGAATCCTAGGAGGTCAAGAGTCGTATGTTCGATTCCCAAGTTGGCCAAACTTTCTTGTGAGGAGCTCTTTTGCTTGAGAGTGTGCTTTTTTTTTTATTGCTTAGAGCTGCTTAGGTTAGGGCTTATTGCTTAGTTAAGGCTTATTGCTTAGGTGGACGAGCTCACAGCCCACTTGGTGTCAAGTGGTTACTGGAGCCCATAGACATCCACAACGTAAATGCGTCACCCACCTTGAGATATAAATTCTAAGGTCTCAGTATAGTTACAACGGCTGCCCCACCCTTCAAACCGAAACGCATTACTGCTTCACAGCAGAAATAGGCAGGGCGGTGGTACCCACCCGCGCGGACTCACAAGAGGTCCTACCACCAGTAATTACGCAAATTATAATTTTGCGGGTTTCATTTTTATTACACGATGTTATTCCTTCACCGTGGAAGTCAATCGTGAACATTTGTTGAGTTGTCGTGTGTTTAATATCTAATCATTAAACGCGTATACATATATTTCGGTCTCTGGTTCCCATAATAGAAGCAATGCTAATTTGGGGCCATAACATGTCTTTGTGTGATTTATCCTCGATAAATTTATGAAAATACAGTGAATTCTAGTACAATTCTAGAAATTGGTCGACCACTGAACACAAAAAACAAGGTATTTTCTTACCTCACAATTGTTTATCAATCACTTCTATTCTTTTGAAAGAAAGCCGGATTGGAATTCTGAGATCGGCAGACATAGTTCAGTTCAAAAATGTAGAAGACGTACAGGAGCTTAAGCTTGAAGCGCCGAAGCTTTTTGAATTGTTCTAAGGCAAACGTTAGTGATCTAGTTATTTTATCCGTGATCTAATATTTAAAACTATACTACACACCTGACATATATATACACACAATTATACTTGAGACCTTAGAAATTATATCTCAAGGTGGGGGGCGCATTTACGTTATGGATGTCTATGGGCTCCAGTAACCACTTAACACCAGGTGGGCTGTGAGCTCGTAGACCCATCTAAGCAATAAAAAAAATTAAAATAAAATACCTACAATTCATTATATCCATGCGTTATAGATACTCTTAGTCGTTAAAAATGACTTTCGAAATTTGTATGTAAACTAAAATATGCTCTGCTTAAGTTGATGAAAAAAATAATGGAGCTTTTTAATGTTAATGAGGCTATCCATCTTACCTACAGTATATTGTTATCGCAGCTTTGTTTAATGGCACAAAATATAACAGTAAACGAGCTAGCCAATGCCAAGGGAACATCCATACTATATGCTTTTTTTTTTATTGCCCTTGTAGGCAGACGAGCATACGACCCACCTGATGGTAAGTGGTTACCGTCGCCCATGGACTTCAGCAATGCCAGGAGCAGAGCCAAGCCGCTGCCTACCGTTAAGTACTCTCCACAAGCCTCGTTTGAAGAAGGATATGTCATAGCGCTCGCGAAACACCGTGGAATGAGCTCCCCATTTATATTTATTTATTTATTCCAAAGCCGAAATGCTATACGTTAATGTATTTATTTATTATATTAAAAATTTGAAAGTGTATCCTTGTTTGTCCTTCTTTCACGTCGAAACGAAGAATGGATTTACGTGGCTTTTTTTAATGTGATAGTGAAAACTATATAAAAATATCACATTATAAGAGTAACCTAAAAGTTACCTTTTATCCCAAACAAAATCTCATTCACACGGATAGCTGTTTTATTGTCTTTAGAAAAATTGAACGTGAAACTTTTCCGTGGCCATGCGGGAGAAGCTGCGATTACAACTAGTGTGCTTATAAATAAAATACATGATCAAAAATTTCGTATACAACCTGATGGATGGAATGGTCTAAAAATGTCGCTTATTCGAAATTTTAACAATATTTAAATAGTATCTAGTACTTTCTTCGGTTTTAGCGAGTCGAAGAAGTCATAATGATTACTTTCATGGCTTAATCTTGCGTTTTTTTTTATTGTCACTACACTATTTCCAACCTTTCGAGCACTTAAGAGTGTTCGCGGTCAGAGTCACTCTTCCGTGGACCACGAGAGATTAATCCGTAAAATCATATTTAATTATAATAAAAAAAAGTAATAAAGTAAATTTTATGATGTGTGTAAATTACATAAGATTACATAAAAACAAAAATATAATTTAAACCTACCAACAAAAATTAATAAGCCAACAATTCTGGAAAATTACCACAATTTCGCCGCCAATATCCGAAACAGAAAATAAATACTTCAAATAATAACGTCATTTGTCAAACACGTAAATTGACACGATCAATTAAATTCGCAAATATTAGTTAATCACGCCCCGGTCATGGTGCAGGACATTTGCCGATTACAAATCAATATTTCGGTTCTAGATGTGGCGGGTAGCCATCATACAACGCAAGATAATTGACAGATGCCTGAATCTCGCTTACGACATTTTCAAGATAAAGCGCATATATACAAGTTCCGAATAACAACATTTAAACAACAACAAACAGCAATATCACCCGCTCGGTGGAAGATCTTCCCTTTGTCGTATATTCCTACACTAGAAAGTAATACGTGTCAAAATTCTAGCGATGCACCGGTGTTCGAATCCCGCAGACGGGTACCAATTTTTCTAATGAAATACGTACTTAACGAATGTTCACGATTGACTTCCACGGTGAAGGAATAGCATCGTGTAATAAAAATTAAACCCGCAAAATTATAATTTGCGTAATTACTGGTGGTAGGACCTCTTGTGAGTCCGCACGGGTAGGTACCACCGCCCCGCCTATTTCTGCCGTGAAGCAGTAATGCGTTTCGGTTTGAAAGGTGGGGCAGCCGTTGTAGCTATACCTACTGAGACCTTGGAACTTATATCTCAAGGTGTGTGGCGCATTTACGTTGTAGATAGATGTCTATGGGCTCCAGTAACCACTTAACACCAGGTGTGCTGTGTGCAAAATTCATTGAAATTATTTTAAGTGTTATCCTATTGTCTATATTAAACTTATTATTGCCAGCAATTTCTTATGATAAAATTGTGTATTTAAGAATGCCGTTTCATTAGAATACATTTTTTTATAGTTAAATACTATAATAAACATTTACTGGGTACGAGGCACATAAAATTTTGCGTAACAAACTCTACTTGTCTTTAAGATATGAAAAAAGAAAAAGCAAAAGAAAATAGAATGATCAATAGGAAATTCGAGTGTACACTACATGAAATAATAGTAACAGAATTATAAATGAGTGTCTACAATTATAATTAAGGCAAACACATTATTTTCATTAATCTATCAACAATGAAATTCAGAGAAAAGAATAGCTTGTCCAGCATAGACATTGGAACTTACAAAAAGGTAAGGAAATTATTAAGAAATAACTGCATATTTTAAGTGACTGTTTTGAAGTAACTGATCTAAAAAAGTATGCAAAGCTGGTCAATTAACTCTCTGGTTGAGCCTCATGAGCTGAGCTACCTGTCCGCACGTGTCCGTAGTCATAATACTGCTTAGGCTACCAACTATTAGGTTAGGAAAAAAGGCCAATAACGAAAGAAAATGAGAACAACATGTTTAGTTGTTAAACGAATATAAAAAGAAACCTGCTCTGATGAGATTGACAACACAACCATAAGAATTAGGACAATGTTAGACGTGATAGTTTTCATAACATCTCTTAAATGAGGCTAGGCCCAACTGCATGACTCCTCTGATTGATTGCCTTAAATAACCAGAGAATGTGTCCCAAGAGACCTCTCGGACAAAATAACATGGGGTATTTTTCTCGAGGGAGCTGGAATCCAAATTTGGTGATAGAGCCCGGGAAAGAAAGCTGTCAATGGAATTGTTATGGAGGATCAGAACAAAGCTACTTTGTGACGCCGACAATGGTTAATTTCCCAAAAGATCTTATGATTTAGGTTATAAATATTAAGGAATTATTATAACTTTATTATGCATTTTTCTTGATTCAATAACCTTATTATTTATTAAACGTCCAATAATCGTCGATTTCGGATATCGGTCACGGTAGCTGGATTAAAAGTTCCACTGCTAATTTTAGCCAAATTTTGCCAAAAATCATGAAAGAAAAACTAACACAATTATCCAAAATATAATACTCGACTAAGCCACTAAAAACATTCATGAAATACATTTCCAAAATAAAATAATTGTAAAATTCGAGGGCTTTAAAATCTGCAATTGTAAACAGTTTGAAACAAGGACAAACAATATTTTGAACTCTGCTACACTACAGCACGTATCCAATTAGTTGACAGTTTCCGACACCAGGTGCTTAGTCCAACTGTATTTACGCATTGGACTATAGGATTACTTCTCTAATTTATCTTATACTCTAGGCTTGGAAGTTTACATTAAACTGAAGCGAAGTTTTAATAGACCAGAGCCCAAACGATGCTGTTTACCTTTGAAAACTCGATGGAGCAGTAATTAATCACAAATCATAGATGACATTCTTCTTATGAATTGTAGATCGGCAAATTGGGTATTCTTTATACAACATGCTGTTTAACTTTATTTTGAAACAAACAAATAAATTTGCTATGAATTTTGTATTTTATAGTATCGATTATAATAAACCAATGATGTCAAAATGAGAGCAGCCGTTTTTTTTCTTTTCTTTTATGTTTTAATATTACAACAACGAAGTTTTGAAAATTTATGAAATCAGTCAGAATTTTTAACATGATTCTCGTTGCTCACGTATATTGCGGAACATAATTTGACATTCTCAATTTTAAATATTCGCGAAAATAAGACTATGAACCTCAGCTAAATTTATTTATTTATTTAGACACACCAACAGCAATACACAAAACACATTCAAGCTTAAAATTAACATGTATATAATTAAGTACTGGTATGTAAGCCAGTTACAGCAATCTCTTATAACACACTATGACATGTTACAGCAATTTTACAAACAGAGGGAAAATAGGCTAAATTTAAATGTTAACAGTACGACAAAAAAAGTATATTTGAAAATAACATGAAAACCAGAGTTAAGTACTTAACATTCTCTCATCAATTATAAACAAAGGAACTTGGATACTAGTTTGTTTTTGAGACCAGGACACGTGTCGTTAAAAATGTCAATGCCGTCAATTAATGGACATATTTGGTTATATTCACTACAAATCTTTGATAAAGGCGAATATTAATTCCAATCAATGGTAAAATGTATATAATACCTACATATATTCATGAATTTATACACATAATACCTTACCGAATTGAAGACTAGAGGGAGAATAACCATTTAATAGAACAGCGCAAGTCATTTATCATATACAACCAGTCGTCAATTTCTTTTGAGGTGTCTCCTTACAATTTCAGTCAGGCACACGGCAATTACTGAAAGTAATTGCAGAGATCCTTTCGCTCAAAAAGTAAAGACGTATTCTTTCATCGCGTTTCAACGATGAAGTTTTTGCGATTTAATATTAAAAGAGGAAAAATTATATGTTAGATAGACGTAGACCAAATAATATTTTATCATGAAAGTATGGTTCACTTGTTTTTATTACTCTAGGTGGGCAAAAAATCCTATACACTTCGCGAACGCCACTACTTACCATGAGATAAGAGAGCATTAAAGTCAAAATAATCTAACATCTATCCAGTCCGTCAATTCGGAACGCATGAGATATATTTTAAGGTCATTGCGGCCCTTAAGTGTTCGAACTCCATAAACGGCTACCAATTTGGGGGACACAATCATGTCGCCGTGAGGTCGGTTAACCATGAATGCTATAAAAAACCGTATCCATACGGGCTTAAGATACCTACCACCATTAACGAGAATTCCGGCAGTTGACTTTTATTTCCTTCTTTGTGAAAGACGTCCACGGAGCACGTTTAAGATATGTTACTAACAAACAGAAAATCAGTACCATCTATCTATGAGATTATAGTCGCATCATTGGACACTTCATAGAATAGTCGTCGTGGCCTAAAGGATAAGACGTCAGGTGCATTCGTATCTAACGATGCAACGGTATACGAATCCCGCAGGCGGGTACAAATTTTTCTAATGAAATACGTACTTGACAAATGTTCACGATTGACCTCCACGGTGAAGGAATAATAACATTGTGTAAGAAAAATCAAACCCGCAAAATTATAATTTGTATAATTACTGGTGGTAGGACCTCTTGTGAACCCACGGGCAGGTATCACCACCCCACCTATTTCTACCATGAAGCAGTAATGCGTTTCGGTTTGAAGGGAGGGGCAGCCTTTGTAACTATACTGAGACCTTAGAACTTATATCTCAAGGTGGGTGGCGCATTTACGTTGTGGATGTCTATGGGCTCCGGTAACCACTTGACACCAAGTGGGCTGTGAGCTCGTCTAACCATCTAATATATATTATAAAGTCCATATTCTTAAGAAATGCTTATTAAGCAAGTATATTAAGCATCTTCTCTTAAGTCAACATTCGTCAAAATTAAAAATAAATAAATCATACCTCTTATTTAGATTGACCTCGCTTCGCAATGATAAATATTTGTTATGATAAAAACGTTTTAAGCAGACCCCGCTCCTTCTGAACCTGTGGAAACGGTTCTTTATAATCTATCCGTCCATACAATTAACAAGTTGCATTAATTAAATTTGTCTTACAAGAAGTGACGATGCTGAAAACTATTAATCACTTCTAGAAACTTCCATCGGTCGCGAACTGGGGCCCAACCATCAATCCACGACACAGGCAAAGCACAATGTTGACGTAAATTATTCTAAATACTATTCATTTTCGTTTAGATGATTTGAGCCGTGGAGATAGGGCGAATGTGCGAATCTTCGTTAAAAAAATAAATGGAAGTGGAGAATATTCTTAAGGTACGGGTTTTACCACGGTTTCCATAATAATTTCCACATATTTCCGTACTATACCAAGCGTCAATATCATGGACACACTGACAAATCTATCTACCTAATGCGTTTTAGGCGTTATACTACTGGAACTCGATGGCTCGACCTACTGAATGTTCTTTCTTTCCAGCGTATTGGTTACAGTGTGAATTCAGAACACTATATTATAGTCGTCCCTGACACTGCATTCATAAAATAGCTGTGGTTTTATAATTTAAATTAAAGACATTATTTTTTATTTTAATTACATCCTTCAGACATGACGTCGATGGCTTCATTGTACTCGTAAGAGTATTAACAATGAAGGCTCACAATACGCCTTAGATTCAAATACGTTCCACTAATTTAAATCTTACCACAAAAAGCCATACCTACTCTTATTTTTGACGACACGTGAATGATTACAAGTTTCTTTGGGGTATATAGTTCTGGAGACTTCATTCCTTATATAACCTTTACATATGTGAGAACTTTTGGTTCATTCATCATAAGTTACGACGCAGGTTCTATGAATTTTGGTTTTACGCCCACAAATACCTTACAATATTATACAGTAATATCGATACTTCAGTTCCAAAAGGTAAGAATTCAAAAATATATTCTTATGAAATTAACAGAAAGTTGAATCAGTAGTTTTGTGCGCGTATTTTTTAATTATACATTAATTACATAAATTAATTAAAAAAATTGTGCACGATTGTTTTGACACATAAGCCACCACTTTATCTTCTGCGAAGGATGTCCAAACACAACCATCGCATCAGCAAATTAAACATAGTCGTTATATTAGGCACTTAAATTTATCTGCCAGCTATATATGATAATACTAAATTTACTAATTAGACACAAGATCGAAACTTATAAAACGTAATTTATATTTTTTTTCAATAACTGATCTAAAATTATACTATCAAGCAAAGCTACTCAAACCAGAACTTTAAAAGGCGTACGCAAGTAAAATTTAAAAATGCAAGAACTGACCTGATCTTACAGTTCTTTGGTAATGTCTGATCAACTTATGTATGATATGTTTAATTTCATCATATTATCTTGAGTTAAATATAAATACCGCACATCACTAGTTGAAAAATACATTCTTGAATAATTATTACCATCGATTAAATAAAAATATAAAGATCATAATGGACGATTTAATCGATGACAATTATTTAGATCTCGACCGGACAAGTAGTATATTTAATGTTACTAGATGTCCCGCAGTAGTCGAAATTCGACTATAATTAATTGGAGTTGTAAGTTTGTACACTATTATGATTGTATTTTATACTTCTATAATCACAGATTTCGCACTATAAAAATATTAACAAAGACAAACAATATTTAATCTATTCTCAATTTGACAACAGACGTCAAGAACAAAAGTTTGACAATAAATAGTATGCATGCGTGTGTGCGTCAAATACATGGTCTGTAGTGTGTGTAATGTTTCCTTTATTGATTTAATGTATCTTTTATGCATTATTTAAAAAAAATATTAGCATTGTGCACTTCTTCTCTATAAGTGTGGAAAATTTCATACACCTCCGTCCCCGCAATTTTCGTAAAAAGGGATACAAAGTTTTTGCTTCACGTACTAATATATAGATAGCGTATTTTGTAACATAGAATTTAAAAACCTACTTTAACAAGACTTAACCTTCGTCAGCTAATAATACGTAAACACATTACTGAACAATTCGACTTATCAAGACAATTAGTTGTGGTTATCGAGGACCCACTAAGTAACGTCAAGTTACGGCCTAGAAATCAACGCATTACTGTTATCAGTTGTGACAATGACAAAAGGTTCTGATGATTAACAAAAACTTCGCCTTTGAAACACTACAGTACCACTTTGTCCTATCTTCAATAATGAAGGAATCCACGGAATCTAAAAATGAAAATAGTATTTTTGGTTATTAATTAATCTCTATATATAAAAATGAATTGCTGTTCATTAGTCTCGCTAAAACTCGAGAACGGCTGAACCGATTTGGCTAATTTTGGTCTTGAATTATTTGTGGAAGTCCAGGAAAGGTTTAAAAGGTAAAAGGTTAATATGAAAATTCTCGGAATTAAATAAAAATAACAATTTTGTTTTTCCTTTGATGTGTCCCCCGTCGGACGGATTCCTTTTGTTTGTTTTAAGTTTATTTTATACAAAAATTTTGGTCTTTTATTTATCGATCAGTCAATATATAAAACGGTCGTCGCTTTTTCGAGTTGGTACGATGATAATAGTATTACGGTTATACAATAGACGTTCCGAGAATCTCTTAATACTCGTATGAAGGCAAGTTGAATTAACCGTAAGTAGTTGTATAAAGTAAGGATCCTCACCTTTTTTTTCTTTTTCTTACCTAAGCTGAGAGCCTTGAGAGGCTATTTCAGCGTAACTTTAACTAGTAGGTGATCTCACGGGGCTCAAACCTGACGACGTGGCTAACACGAACCCTAGCAAGAGCCGTGCTACGCAGAATCTACCACCGGATCGGAAACGCGACCCACTGAGAAGATCCGGCGAGAAACTCAGTGGGCTGTGTCTGCGGGTGATCCTCGCCACATGTCGTGTGTATAATCGAATTTGTTTATACATCATTTATCTTTATGATTTATGAACAATAATAATATATAGCCGTAACGAGACAGGACAAAAAAGTCACAGAAAAACCATTTGAACCAAAATTAATTAAAACACACGAACATATTAATTTCCTGGTAAAGGATGGGATGTCCCACATTAAAATACAGTAAACATTTTGACCTCACGTCTGAAGGCATAGAACCTTCAGAGTAAGCCCTAAGCTTAACTGCTCTCCTGTAGCAATGGATTAAATTAATAAAAATACATTAACCAATCAAATAACTACGATAAAATTGAAATGGTTTTGTCTTTTCTACTAAAAAACGGTACTCAACTGCCCGACTTGACTAATGAGGAAAGGAAATAAGAAAGAAAAGGAACCTTGTTTTTACAAAGCCACCAGTGGCCAATGTTTCCAAAGTTCTGTGAGTTTGCCAAAAAAAGAAAGCTATCTAGAGATCATTTCTTATTGTGTAAATTAAAAAGTTTCTTTTAAAATACTAAAATTTCGCCTTAACAAAATAATAATACGTGAACAGAATAAAACTTATATATCGTAACAGGAAGGAATGTAGAAATACCCATTATTTGATTTATTTTACAGTTTTTAATAAATTTTAATAGCACTCGAGCGCTTTCAAAGGAAACCTGACAACTTTTTTAGTCGTTTTATTATCGTCTACAACCTACGAATAAATAATTTATTCGTAGGCTACAACTGAATATTCGAAAGAGGACTCTAGCATATTATACATTGTATTGTCTATAGAACTCGGAATGAATTAGGCCTTCAAAATAAATAATTATAATTAGAAATAGACTAGCAATGAGTTGAAATGTCTGTAAAAGATTTCGAATTAGCCGAGAAAAAAAATTGAACCAATGAAGACTTCGGAATGCTCATTATTTTCAAAGAATTTCGCAAACATTCTACACATTAAATGTGATAGGGATATCAAATATACAGCGCTAAATTGCATTCCATGATAAACTCGAGAGCCAGCGGCAAATTAATAAAAACATAAATACTTATTTCATATCATTCCATTTAAAATCGTGGGACATGTTTTATTTTATTTATTTGTTTGTGAAGATAAGCAAACAAAGGGACTACCCACTATTAAGGATTATCTATTTTTGTGGGCAACAGATTGTGAATACCTACCTTAAGATCAGAAGTCGGACTCGTTATGTATTCGAAACCACCTTCAAACAGGAGGAACGCGTGAATTCTATATATTGGGACGGTCAGTGTGAACAAACCACAGTAACTCACAATACCAGCCTATTCCAAATAAGTATTTTAAAATAGCAGCTTGTGTTCTATCTATATACTAGGATATCTTGGCGATTACTGGTGGTAGGACCTCTTGTGAGTCCGCGCGAGTAGGTACCATCGCCCTGCCTATTTCTGCCGTGAAGCAGTAATGCGCTTCGGTCTGAAGGGTAGGGCAGCCGTTGTAACTATACTGAGATCTTAGAACTTATATCTCAAGGTGGGTGGCGCATTTACGTTGTAGATGTCTATGGGCTCCAGTAACCACTTAACACCAGATGGGCTGTGAGCTCGTCCACCCATCTAAGCAATAAAAAAAAAAGATTATTAACAATAAATGCAGAGGAGGGTATCTTAAATCAATTTTATTGTTATGTTTTCCTCAATTATTTTAAAATCAGCCAGTTCGTTAGCTAATGAAAAATTCAGCTAAAACTTCGATAAATTTTAGCAAGTCGGTTGAGATTATTCTTGTTTATCATATAAATAATTCTGGATAATATGTTTTCGTGATAGACTAGATCCATTTACCTACACGGTGGCCGCACAAAAATGTAGCAAAGTCTAAATCTAGAGATTTATGATGTGAGAATTAATTGAAACTGTTATTTCCACTTGTGACTATCGTCTTTTTATTTCAACAGCTAATACACTTAATGGAGTATGTAAAATGAGTGTGGCGGCCATTTCTATGGTGTCTACTAATTCACTGTGGTACAAAAAATGTTTTTAAACAGTTAAATTTAACAATAAAATGTTGAACCGAAAAAGTATTGGCAATTTTTTTATTATTATTTGTAACCCAGCAAATAGTTGACAGTTGTACAAGGTTCTTTCTAAACGATATACCGCGTTGTGCATATGTTGTATAGTCAACCGTTTTTGTAATGATATTTCAAAGTTAAAACGGTTATTATTCTACAGTATTGAAATATGATACTAAAGTGTAAAAAATATTCAGATTACAACAGTTTTTATGTTGTAATGCTGTAATGGACAGAGCATTGTCCACTTGTTGGAAAGTAACCCATCGCTCATTACATGGGACTAGCGCTCGCATAAGTCGGTCAGTTGGTCGAGTAGACACATTCTTGAGAAACCCCACTCTTGTAAACATCAAAGTGTAATCGAATAATTTATATTGATTTAATTTAGAATGAGTTTCATTATTTTGACTGATTTATTACTATGAGCTATGATAAGATTTTCCATGCAGTTCACGATTTGGTTTCGTGAAAAAGGGTCAAGAGAGACACGCAAATAGGGCTCAATTTAAGGGACTACGTTGTGCGGCGAATAAACAGCGGAGTAGAACGAGCTCAACTAATACTAGAAAATAACTCGGAACCACTCGCAAACCTAGCGAAATTACTTACCGCAGTGATGCCGGACTACTTGTGGCCTCAACTGGGCAGCATATATCTGAACGAAATGTGGTATCTACAGAAGTGTCACCGGCTGCACCGCGTTTGAAACTATCTATTTTTTTTCAGATCCTGAACTCGTTGGGGAGATAGAGCTACACCCTTGTGAAAAACTCATGGAAAATTTTATGAAAAGATCAATGGCCTACCATGAGAGCTACTGTGGTCATTTGCCGGATATTTTATTCTTCAATTAATCAATTCAATTGTACTTTTCTCACAGAAAATACGTATTTTTTTTAAACTGAAACAGTACACTCTTATGAAGACATTCCAACTTATTGACATCCTTAACTTTTCTTTTCCTACGACAATAATTTAATTCAGTACTAGATCCGTGACAACATTAGTATTCCCTCGGGATAGCAGTCTAGTTATATTGGTCAACGTTGTGAATTCTACACATAGGGGTTAGAAGAACGAATGAAAGAATTAGGTCAATCCCATCCAATAATTAATTATAGGAAATTAATACGGCCCTGAAACCACCATGCCGGAGGTGGATGAAATAAGAAACGCCAAAATTGTTTTATTTACTTCGAACAAAACACTGGTCAACATAATTAAAGATATTTTGAAGTTGCGCTTACTTCCAAAAAAGATTTAAACTAGTCTATCTTTTTGGAACAAAAAAAGTATTTGACCAGCCCTAACGATACAAACCTCTGACGTTTTTTTCTGTGCATGAAACTAAATAAGCACAAAATATCCATTTTAATCAAAAATGTCTACGGCGAAAATTGCTATTCATTCTAAACGATATGTGCTCAGGGATATGTCACAAAATGAACAAAAACTAATATTTTAGCTTGCCAAGATATGCGTGATGAAATAACTTAACCAAGCGTGAACAACGAGTAATAATGTGAATGTAAAAGACTTACAAAACGTATTATATTGTTCATTTTCAAAAATATGTCAGAGTACGAGATAAATTCTCGATCACAAATCACAATTTTTTTAATAACTATGGCCACTTATTTTTAAATTTTTTGTAGATCGATTAGTTGGATAATATCGATACCGCCTGAGATATCGAAAAATTAGACACGACTTTGAACTTTATGGTAATGCTAGTGAATGGATACAAAAATCAGTACAAATGTTATACTTGTTTATCTTAAAATTAACCTAATTGCTAAAGACTTGCTTTTTGATTTATAGAGAGAAATATTCATTCCATTACCGGCGGTAGAGCAAATTGGGTAAGAACGAATATCTTGCCTATTTCTGCCGCGAAGCAGTTGTTTTTTCCGATTAGAGGATGGGACAACCTTTTATAAAAAAATAATACTATGAACTCAGGTCTCAGGGTGATGTCTAAGGGCTTCACTACCCACTTAAAACCGGGTGATTCGTAACCACCGTCCACTTAAAGTAATACAAAGAATAATATTTAAATAAAAATATTCAATATAACTAATGTGTGACAATCATCTTTCAATAGTTTCCATACAGAACAGAGTAAGAGAAATCTCAACTTAGAGTTACTTGAAAAGTGTTCAGTTAAAAGTGAAAAATATTTTTGTGGAATCGTGAAACCTCGGTAGTTGAAAACTTATTGTCAATAGAAATAACAAATCAACAAATAAAGTGCCCACATGCATATAATATACATATACATACAAAGATAATTTATATGAATAGTTTTGACACTAAATAATATAACGAGACAAATTTTATTCCACACATTAGGCAGAAAATTTTTACTTAACTTACATTCATACTTGACTGAAAATGCAAACGCATAATAATTATTTTTTATTCAATACGCAAATATATTCAAAATGTTACTCAATACTTACTAATCCGTATTAAGTTCATGTGAAGTTTTAAAGTTCACTAAGCACAGTCCGTTTTCACGCTGTCGCTGATTTTGTGAGGCGGAAAATCGTTGGTATAACGAAGGGGGCCGCACGGCGGTGCGTCTCGCGTGACGCAGCGATCTCGACTGAAGCCGGTTGGTAAAAGGGCAGGCTCGCTTTATCACACGCAGGTGATGTGAAAACATACAGACAACCGTGAAACGTATTAAACAAGTTCAAAGCTCTGGTAATTAACTGATAACGCTCGTAAATAAACAAATGTAAAAAGAAAAGCATATTGCATCGGGAATAAATCATCAATCGAGTATGACTATTAACTTAGAGATTGGAATAAAATATCCGCTGGATGCAGGCAGCGCAGGACCGGTGTTTGTGGTGAGGCTTGGGGGAGGCCTATGTACAGCAGTGGACGTCCATGGGCTGATAAGAAGAAGAAGAAGATGGAGAGCTTGACATAGGATAGGATTTCCAAAAAAAAACCAAAACAGTTTCTGATTATGTAAATATAATTACTCTCGTTCCAAGTAAGAATGTTTTTAATTTTAATGCAGGATCAAAACAAAGTTGCTTGTTCAGAAATTTTGAATGAAATTTATCGAAACTTTTCATGTTTTCTCTTCGTTCGGTTTTCGTATAAATAAGTTTGCTTGATGCGATTATATGAAAATTACATCATAATGTGCCTAAAAGTTCGCAGGCGAGCATTAAGGGGTAAAGTTTAAGCACATTAAGTAAAGTTAAGCTCGATTTCAAAGGAAAAAAAAAAAAGAAAATATTTAAAAACAAAAATAATGTTACTATGTCAATATTACATTTACATACGAATACTAAGGATGATACGGACAATATTTTTTTATAATATACAGTTGACTTTCTTCTAAGACTCAATAAATTTTATTTTAAAAGTTACTCTTCATGACTGAGCATTTTATACTAAGACCATGAAACTCGGCGGCAAAATAAACTTTAGTTTTAAAGTCAACAGCTTCGATGGAAAACTTTACTCCTATAGAATATTCACATTTTTTTCTTAGTCAACTATCATAAAATATCATATCAAAAAATTATAAGGAAGTTACTGAATATCTATATATTTCTGAAATACAAAATAAAAATGCGCGAAACCGCGGGTCACGTCTAATTGAAAAGTATACTTAAGAAAGACAATTAAAAACCTGCAAGTCCAGTCCTGCAAGTTCAAATAAGAATTTTGATTGCTTCATTGGTCTAGTGGTTAGTGACCCTGACCGCTGTACCCGAGGTTCGACTTCGATTGACGGTTGGACTCTTTTTTAAGGGATTAGTAATGATAAACACAAAAAAACCCGAGCCAGTAGTAGATTCATTCGCGAAGCAACTGCTCTTGAGTTGTTAGGTCTCATTCGGAGGCATTTGGGCAGCTATTAGCAAATCCCACCCCTCCTGGCTGAGCCTTTGCTCGCCCACCTGTCCTGGTGAAACTGGAAAGGCCTCAGGGCCACCGGTAACCCTTCAATCATAAAAAAAGAACAAACAAAATTTGGCAGTGGCACAAAAACAATGCGAAACGTTTTTTAAAATTTTCAAACAATCATAAGGATATTTTTTAGAATGATTAAATTAGAAAAATATAATGAAATCCTATTAAACCTTAAGTAAATTCGAACCCGGTAACAAACCATAATAACCTTAAGTCTAATGTCATATTTCAATTCACCTTCGAAAATTGACGCGTAATCAAGAGAGTAAATTGAAACCGCCCTCTGTGGCCCTTTATAATACAAATAATAATACTGTCGAAGTGTTATCGAGACATAAATTGTGTTACAAGTGCGTTTAGGGCAAGATAAAATGAATTACAGAACGTTGGCCCGCAGTTCGATCGTGGTCCGCCATCACAATTTTCGCGACCTTTAGTAATGCAATTGCATTACGGAAGAGACGTTTTATTTTCCAACTAGCGGCCCGCTCCGGCTCCGCTCGGGTCAACAAAAATTTCAATGATATTGGACGTTATTTTATTTTTTAAATAAAAGAACACATATTGCAACATAACTATAACAGTTAGACATATGCTGTCATGACAATTTTTGTAAATAATAATGTGTTCTACAAAGTCGTAGTACATTATTTTATTTTATCATCAATAGTTTTCGCAGGGCACGCGATGTAAAGAATATTTTGGGTAATTTTTTTACACCTTGGGTTACATTATTGGAGTTTTAGTAAGGATCTCTATTTTTTTTTCAAAAAAGATTATAGCCTATGTCACTCGGGAATAGTGTAACTTCCAAACAGTGAAAGAATTTCCCAAATCGGTTCAGTAGTATCGGAGCCTATTCAATACAAACAAAGAAACAAATATTTCTTCTTTATAACATTAGTATAGATTAGTATAGATAGCCTTAAAAGTTCCATTTGAGTGAGCTAAAGTTCAAGCTGGCTGTAGTAAAAATAACTTATCGCGATCTAGTTAGTATTTTCTTCGGTTTTCGCGTCTCGTAAATTAAAAACAATTTTACAGTTTAATCTTATATTATTATTATTATTATTTTAATATTATTTCCAACCGTTTGATTACTTTACAATTTTCATAGACACGAACGACTAAGTTTTTAATTTTTAAACGGATACGTCATTCACACCTGAATAATGTCGATAAATTGCTCGCAGTTTGCCAGCACTTGTACATCCGGGGCAATATTTTGAGCCAACTGTCGCCATTTTTCCTGAATAAATACGTACCTGATACGTATTTACGAATCACTTCCATGATGACGGATTAATATAGCGGAACAAAATAACTGAATTTATCAACGTGCTGTTGTTTCAATTTGATTCTCGTTGAGATGGCTCGTTTCCAGAATTAAAAAAAAAACTGGAAAATAGACCGCACACATCCCCCGGCCGAACTTTTGATAGAGAATCCGAACCTTTCTTACACTATTCTTACATAGCCACTGTAAAAAGCATTTTCGTATTTAAACATTTAAGATATCAATTAAAAAAAAAACTAAATATGTTATAAATAATGTCTAATAAAATATGTTAAAAACATATTTTATTATTGTTTAATGTTCATAGTCGTATATTTTCATGATGTTCTTCACAACCTAACGCGAGAAATGAAGCGGTGAATCAAACTGCCAAAAATAAATAAAAAATAAAACTAATGACAAAAGGCGATCTTAGCAAAGTAAAAAGTTTTTACCATTTATTTTTAATTATAAAATTCTCGACTAAAATGAATAATTTTACACTTCACGTTGAAATTTCAGATTATTCGATCCTAATCAATTGTCAGTATCCTATTAATCGAGTAACTTTCTTGCTGATTCATTATTAAGGAAAATTTCGAACGCTTCTTAGAAGCGTTCATAAAAGTTGTCAATAATTTCCCGAGGGTTTCTATGTGCTTACGATGGCGGTGTGTATATAGAGATTCAGAACTAGTCCCAGAGATATATTCATAATTAACATTTTAAACTTACACCATATTACCATTATATATATGTCGTGGATAACGACTTTTAGTTGTCGTGGATAACGACTTTTAGTAATATTAAGACGGTGGTTTTGATTATTATTTTAAATGATGAAATGTTGTTTTGATAAATATCACAAAATGAAGGGTAGACTCCGTAACGCCACAGTATAAAATGGCGGTACGTGGACAGAGTCGTGGCATTCCGTGTCAGACAGTCATTCCGTCCATCTCAGTCAGTGAGTCTCTGGCAGTCAGTCAGTCAGTCAGTCAGTCGGTCTGTCGGTATGTGGAACGAAACTGTCGGTTTACACTGTCATTGTGAAAGTTGTGTGTGTTGAGTTTCAATAATTATTATTCAAAAGGTTTTATTGACTTTTTATAAACTGAGTTCAACCAAATACGAGTGATGACGGATCCTACCGCTCAGCCATCCCTAACGTGTGCCAACATATACATTTATACCATACATCATACCTAATACATATTATACCACCAATATATTTGTGGACACGAGTAGTCAGTCAGTGTTGGGATTGTGATTAATAAAATCTTGAAATTTCTTCTTAATTGAAAGCGTTCATTTTCCATTTCTCCAACATAAAGAATTTGTACCCCACATGAACTACATATCTTTAACTATTTGACACTCTCTAAGTGGGGTACAAAGTTATTTCTTTACATAATAACTGCCTCCTATATTATTCTTAGCCTTGTCTCTAATTTCTCATTAAATGTTTGGGAACCCCACATCACTTTTGATTTTCATAGACACCGATAACCAATTAACCATCGATCGTAGATCGATCGATGCAATTAACCCTATATGAATCTTTAGCTTATTGTTTCATCTCATTAAAACCAAAAATACTTCTATAATTTGCTTCTAATTTAAAAAAACACGTTTTAAAATTCTTCCATTTAAAAAATGCGAAACTAATATCGGTACAGAACCACTAATTTGAAAATACTTTCAGTTTCATTGGATTTTTCCATGAAAGGTAAACGCGCGACAAATTGGCATTCACGTGCGTCGTGTTGACAAAGTTATTAGCTCCATTGATACGCAGTACTTCTATGAATGCTAAATGAGTCGTCTATTATCAAAGGTGGCAACCTGTGCATTTGGACAAAAAAATGTTATTGATATGTTAATACAGATTGATTTGAATATAATTAATTGTCTCCTTCAAAGAATACGGTTCAAAACCTGCATTAAATAAAGGTTAATACTTAACCTGTTATTTATCTAAGATGTCGTTCAGAAGAGTTTTGTGACTGCCAATGGAATACAAAGTCAATAATTCGTTTTTCTGATTTACCAATAATTGTCCAAAAGTCACATTGCCGGCTTTGATAATAGTCGACTCAAATACACGTACATAGTATATAGTATCTATAGTATAGATAGTAGCTCACGTTTATTTCTATATTCACCTGCGCCTCGTTTCTGTTTATTTTCATTTATCTTTTTAAAATAGAATATTTTATTCGAGACGTGGCAAACAAGACATGTTGTGTTTTTTTTATATTGCTTAGATGGGTGGACGAGCTCACAGCCCACCTGGTGTTAAGTGGTTACTGGAGCCCATAGACATTTACAACGCAAATGCGCCACCCACCTTGAGATATAAGTTCTAAGATATAGTTACATCGGCTGCCCCGCCCTTCAAGCCGAAACGCATTACTGCTTCACGGCAGAAATAGGCGGGGTGGTGGTACCTACCCGTGAGGACTCACATGAGGTCCTACCACCAGTAAAAACCGGCGTGTAAACCATCTGCACTGAAATATGTCCACGCTTTGTAGTAGATCCCACAAGCTGATGAAAGTTTGACGGGTCCGTACACTGACGATTAGGTTGATCAGCGAAATACATAATCTTTACGTATTCAAACATTGTATAGTTGATCCCAAGCTTAACCAGTGCGTTAGTCGGAAGGAAACATTAATCAAAATTAAATCTGACTTGGTTTTGCAAATTCAGACGATTTTCAAATTCTAATTTTCACTAACTGAAATAAAATGAGGAGGTTCTCAATTCGACTGTATTTTTTATGTTTATTACCTCAGAGCTTTCATGTATAATTAAACTGATTTTAATGATCCTTGTATATTTAAAAACTAGTGCATCTCATGTGGTCCAATTAAATTTTATCAAGATCTGACCAATAACTTTTGAGTTATCCTTAATAACGCGTATTTGATTAACTTCGACTACATTGATGATATTCTCATTTTATTTTGTTCAAATTCAACATCAGCATAAATTATTCCTAAAAATAAGTATTGTACCAAAGTCAGCATTGTATAAATAAAGGTTTTGAATTATTAAAACTATCTTGTGTAACTTTATCTCTATGGACAGACGCGCTGAACCTTGGAGTCTACTAAGTTATAAACCAAAATTACCGCGATAATAATGAAGTTTGTAACTTAGAAAATGTTTGTGGAACTATAAAATTGTCTACGATTATTTCAATATTGAAAATTCAAAGTTTTGAAGAACAGTTCTGAGTTTTGTAGAAACATGTATTGCGTTGCTTGACGATAGATAGCATCGATGATTTTAACTTTGTTTTCAATTAGAGTGTGTACTCTAACCAATGCGATTTCGAGTTTATCATTAAGCACGCGGTCACGATCAAGCACTAGTCCTTATTCCTCCTGTGGGTAGTAGCAGAAATGCCACGACACTTCCTTGGCCTTGTAGGTAAGACGTCCGAATCGGCGGTGCTACTGTAGTAACAACTATAAATTTATACAGATCATTTATCGTGTTCACTTAATACTTCCATGTTTTTTTTTCTTATTGCTTAGATGAGTGGACGAGCTCACAGCCCACCTGGTGTTAAGTGGTTACTGGAGCCCATAGACATCTACAACGTAAATACGCCTCCCACCGTGAGCGTGAGGTTTATGTTCTAAGGTCTCAAGTATAGTTACAACAGCTGCCCCACCCTTCAAATGGAAACGCATTACTGCTTCACGGCAGAAATAGGCACGGTCCTACCACCAGTAATTACGCAAATTATAATTTTTTTGTTTGATTTTTATTACACGATGTTATTCCTTCACCGTGCAAGTCAATCGTGAACACTTGTTAAGTACTTATTTCATTAGAAAAATTGATACCCGCCTGCGGGCCCGTGCTGGAATCATGGTCCAGGCGGCTAGCCAATCCTTCGGCTGGTCGTAGGACCGTCGAGGCGATTCGCCCAGTCCTTGTGGACTGGATGAATCGTGACAGAGGACGCCTCACTTTCCGGCTCACGCAGGTGCTCACTGGGCATGGTTGCTTCGGTGAGTTCCTGCACCGAATCAGAGCCGAGCCGACGGCAGAGTGCCACCATTGTGGTTGCGACTTTGACACGGTAGAGCACACGCTCGTTGCCTGCCCCGAATTGGAGGAGTGGCGCCGTGTCCTCGTCGCAAAAATAGGAAACGACTTGTCGTTGCCGAGTATTGTGGCACCGATGCTCGGCGATGACGAGTCGTGGAAGGCGATGCTCGACTTCTGCGAGTGCACCATCTCGCAGACGGAGGCGGCGGGGCGCGTGAAAGACGCGCAAGCCCGCCGCCGTCGGGCGGGGGCCAGGGAAGCGGATCTCGCCCAAGCCCTGGGCCTCTAAGTGTTTCGGGTCCCCTTCACATGTCGGTCTGGGGACCGGCGAAGGGGGCCTAAGAAAACGACGTGCAAGCTGCTCTGCACGCGTTTTACGCAAGAGCATCCGGGTGATGGAAGGCCGGCTATCCTCGACCCACGCTGGTTCTGACCCAGCGGGGTATTCCGTAGGATAACCCATTCTAACCGGTGCCATGTAGGCGGGCTCCAGATAGCCTGCCGACCGAGAGGGCTGGTGGTCGTGGTGCCGACGACCGCCGGTCCGGCGTCCCGAGGGGGAGGGTGATGGGAGAGATGTACTCCGCACTAAACGCTTCACTTTCCCCCCTTTGCCTTTTTATGGGTTCTGTCTCATGCGAGGTTCGGGTGCGGGTTGTTGAGCGACAGGAGGTTTTAGTCAGTTCGACTTTGACATGCCCCACCCTCCATCCCCAGGGGAGGGCGGAAGTCCGGCGATTTCCTGCTGACCAAAAAAAAAACCCACCTGCGGTATTCGAACACCGGTGGATCGCTAGATACGAAAATGCACCGGACGTCTTATCCTTTAGGCCACGACGACAACTCAAGGCCACAACGACAATTGAGGAACAACATTGTGTTTGAAACCAGATTGTTTCTTTAAAGGAAATAGAAAGGAATATTTTTACTGTAGGCAGCGGCTTGACTATGCTTCTCTCATTGATGATGTTCATGGACTCTACGAATCACTTAACAACAGGTGGATCGTAAACTCATTCAATTATAAAGGTACTAAATAAAATATAGACCAACTAACAAAACTACAGCACGCACATACATATATTCTACGTATACAAGACCGTGTTTCCTGGCATAACTTTAGATTGTAACCGATGACAAAGTTAGTTAGACAAAGCAACTTAGAATTTATGTTTTAAGTTGAGTACGGAGGGAAAATCACTTTAGGCGTTGCATACTCTTCGTGGATAATCTGTGGCTCAACTGGCTCACAAGACCGCTACGCTGTCTATAGTAATCTGGGACACCATTTGATCTTTATCGCCTGATTAATCTGCGTTCTAACTCTAACAAATCCAATATCGTCATTGTTGAAGGTCAAATATATTTAATTTGAATTCTTTTCTTGAACAATTTGAAATGTGAACCGTCTGACAGGTTGCCGTACAATTTTTTCTACGAGAAATTCATGTTTCAAGAATTCATAACAATTAGTCGGAAAATTGTACTTGAAATAGGAAATACTTTCACTTTTATTAGACTATTATTATAAATAGCTGTTGTTTATATTTCTGTGATCGGATAAACTTTTTTTTGTCAGGAGGAAATCGCCGGACTCCCACCCTCCACTGGGGTTGGCGGGCGGGGTATGTCGGAATCGAACCGACTAAAACCTCCTGTCGCTCAACAACCAACGTCCAAATCTCGCATGAGACAGGGCTCATGAAAAGGCAAAGGGGAGAAAATGAAGCGCTTAGTGCGGAGCACATCTCTCCCATCACCCTCCCCCTCGGGACGCCGGACCGGTGGTCGTCGGCGCCACGACCACCAGCCCTCTCGGTCGGCAGGCTATCCGAAGCCCGCCTAGATGGCGCCGGTTAGAGTGAGTTATCCTACGGAATACTTCGCTGAATCAGAACAAGCGTGGGTCGAGGATAGCCGGC
The DNA here is from genome assembly GCF_003987935.1 of Bombyx mandarina. Next base: position 4,768,312 of record NW_021011477.1, read on the forward strand.
CTTCCATCACCCAGATGCTCTTGCGTAAAACGCGTGCAGAGCAGCTTGCAGATCCGCCTACCTGGCCCTCGCTCGACAGCGGCGGGCCTGTGCGTCTCTCACGCGCCCCGCCGCCTCCTTCTGCGAGATGGTGTCGAGCATCGCCTTCCACGACTCGTCGCCGCCAAGCATCGATGCCACAACACTCTGCAACGACACCGGATAAACATAAGGCTTCTTTCTAGATGTTTAGTTATATTATTTTCGTGTAAACTAACAAAAATAAATTCCGGGGTTATTTTTTATCAAACTTTAGTAAAATTAAAATGAAATCAAACTAGGTGCTAATGAATTCAAATCGAATTCAGACAGATTTGTTGTTGCTACCGCAATAATGTCTGGATTTGTGTTTGATAGGTTTAAACAGTATTTCGTAATTTACCTTCAACGTTTTTTATCGACAACTTCAAAATAATTTGACTTGCCGTTATAAGCAAATTAGTGCTCAAAATAACCAAAGCTGTTTACGATCATGGTTTTGCTTCAAGAAATCCTGTAAATTCAAGAGCTGCAATGCGAACGCAGCATCGAATGCGTTGCATATCTTCTACATTGGAAGGAACGAAAGTTAAATCTCTAAATAGTGCACACAAAAATTATGCTAGAAGTATTGCAGGCACTTTTTTTTTTTTTTTTTTATTGCTTTGATGGGTGGACGAACTCACAGCCCACCTGGTGTTAAGTGGTTACTGGAGCCCATAGACATCTACAACGTAAATGCGCCACCCACCTCGAGATATAAGTTCTAAGGTCTCAGTATAGTTACAACGGCTGCCCCACCCTTCGAACCGAAACGCATTACTGCTTCACGGCGGAAATAGGCGGGGTGGTGGTACCTACCCGTGCGGACTCCCAAGAGGTCCTACCACCAATGAAAACAAACGTAACTACCTTCTTTATTACAGAAACTTATACAAACAAGGAAGAACAAACAAACCACACACGGTAGTAACTCTAAGTGCCGGAGATACAATATACAGGGTCTTGGCCCCGGAAGATAGGAATTGCTGTGTCGCTTATCTATAAATTGCTCCATTTAAACTAGAAGTACCCGATTGAGATTGATCTACATTGTTGTATGACTAACTACATCCTATTTGTAAAAATGCACGCAGCGGTATTCAATTGGAAAGCCGATAAGCCACAATACTAATTTCAAGACTGACTTGACTGACTCGGTGGTGCAATATAAGTACTGACTGTAGCGCCTAGGGTCGTGATTTTGATTCCCACATCAGACAAACATTCTTGTGATGAAAAAATTTGTTTACTCTTTTTCTGGGTGTTTATTATCTATATTTATACATTTATTGTAAGGCGCTGGGGTTCGGGATAAATAAAAATTCTACCGAAGTACGGATTAGAACTCTATTTAACACTTAGAAGACTCACTGAACACTTTAAAATTCTTAATTCACTTCTTCCGCTTCGTTTCAGGTGATTCGTTCGCTTCGAGTAGTTACGATTACTAACTTACTTCGTGCCATCTCTGCAACGCTTTTATAGTCGATACGACATCCCTAGATTTATCGAGAACATTCTGGGCAAGTCGAGTAAGTTCATTTCCGCTATCTGAAAATAGATGGCGTTGTACTTCTCGAGCGTTCTCGGTGCTAGAAGCTAAGAATTATCTTAACAAATCCTGCCGCGAAATAAAGAACAATTTGAAATCCCGACCTCACGCCTCTGAAACTGGGGTGGCATTCACAATGATAATGTCTATAGACCCCAGTATATTTTGAGACAAGGAGCGTTGAGCTCATCAGCCCATCATGTTTGTCACAAAGGACATTTGTAACGAGATTCTTCAAAGAGACATATCGCGGATCTTCTCTTTTGTAATTCATAATTGATATAAAAAAATCGTATCGTTAAATATAATAGTTGCGCACGATTTTAAACTACTGTAAAGCTGTAGTACGATAGTCAAAAAATTAAATGACAACTCTCAGTCGAAGCCGACGACCTTTCGTGATATCATGATTAGATCAATTTGCTATAGTATGTTACTCAAATAAACTATTGTTTCCTTTATCTAATTTCCTTTTATAACAAAAAAAAAAGAGGAGTTAATAAAATACAACAACACCTTAACTGGTGGTAGGACCTGTTGCGAGTCCGCGTGGGTAGTTACCACCACCCTGCCTATTCCTGCCGTGAAGCAGTAATGCGTTTCGGTTTGAGGAGTGGGGCAGCTGTTGTAACTATACTTGAGATCTTAGAAGTAATATCTCAAGGCCCCAAACACATCCTTACGCTCGCGGTCTGCTTTCAACATCAGCTGACCGTCAAAACCGACGTACCTCGAACGCCCTCTAGGCGCGGAAACCTCGCATGAGACTCGGCAGTACGCCCGAAAAGAAAATAATCAGAAAGCAACAAAAAAACAAAAAAATTAACGGTTACTAAAATTTAGTGTTAATTCTAGTAATTACTATGCAATGCTTTAATTCCAATAGCGAATCGCAAAAATAAATAGGATAAAGATTCTTTTTGTAAATATTAACAAATGTTAGCTTAAAAGTTTTTGAAAATAACTTTTTTTTTTTTAATAAAACTCAATAAGTAAATTTCAAAAATTAGACCGAACGGTTGAATCCCTAATCGTGTTTAAAATAAGACATTGCTGTCTCTGAATTAGAGTGAAAATGTCCATAAAACACTCGAGAAGCTCATCCGACTTGACATTTGAAAAAGTATTTTTATACTAGTGAAACCCGGTCACGCTCCGCTGTCACTACCGCGAATTGTGTGAAAAACACCAATTCCTTGAACGTACTATACTTATTGCGTAGCTGGGTGACCGAGCTCACGGTTCATCTGATATTAAGTGATCATCGGAGACTATATATTGTATGTAAGTATGTATATTGGCATATAATTGGTATATAAATATTGGTATATATTTCATATTATATGCAAACGCTATATATTTTGTTTATTGTATGTATATATTTTCTATAATAATGTATTATCTATAGTACACCGCAACATACCTGCTATATTTTTTATATTTTCCAGAATTTCTATAAATTAAACGGTTGTCTGGAAGAGATCGCTTTTAGTGATAAGACCGCCTATTGTACAAATGTATCTGCTTTTTTTGATTGTTTTTTGAATGTAAATTGTGTTTTGGTGTGCAATAAAGTGTATTCTCTCTCTCTCTCTCTCTATAGTGAATACCGCCATCTACTTTGAGACATGAGGTCGAAGTCAAAATAAATTGTATTGTATAACGACTGTCCCACTCTTCAATCATCCATCCAGCCTCATAAACTATCGTATTTATAAAATTTGTATTACCTAGATAAAAAATATTCGCTCCACACAAAAAAGACATTTTATTATTATTTTCAGTATTTATTTTTACTATAATATATAAAACTTACCTGATTTGACACTGAAATTAAAAACTGTTCACATCATAAAGTAAATTCAGCAGTATACCGTAAGATAGAGTTCTTAAAGGGCATTATTTTAACGCCTCTCCAACCTTTCAATTTCCGACGCTTACAAGCCCTTAACATAGGATAGATAACTTAAGAAATTTCGATTGCCACGAGATCTAGTCTGTGCTCAATTTACCTTCGAATCTATCTTAATTCCTCGTGGCTTAAGATTTATTTCTGTATCAATACAATGGAATTTATAATTCCTCATTATTTAAATAATAAATCCGTATTTACAAGATTTAACGTTTCACATTTTACCTCAATCTCTTTGTATCTGAATAGACCAGTGTGCTTAGTGCGAGTTTCTTAATGTTGTCGATAGCGTAAAAGTTAACCCAATTTTGTATGCAGTAGGAACAGATTTTTTTTATTGCCCTTGTAGGCAGACGAGCATACGGCCCACCTAATGGTGAGTGGTTACCGTCGCCCGTGGACTTCAGCAATGCCAGGGGCAGAGCCAAGCCGCTGCAAAAATGAAATACAAATATGAGTTAACTTTTACGCTATCGAGAACGTTAAAAAACTCGCACTGAGCACACTGATCTTAACGCTGCTTAATAATGCAAAATACGCAAAGGTCTGTCTATTATTTTTCGTCTTCTCCGAAATAAATAAACGTTTTAAATTGGCTTGTTCGTTTCAGCACCTACACAGCCTGTTCTACATTTAGCTTAATTCACGTAAAACGAATTTAAATTGTTTTGCGTCGCGGTACCGATTCTCTCGATCGTGCCCCCCGAACCGTTTTGCGTGCGTGACTAAAATACAGTATACGATTATTTCAATCAAGACGTTCCCGTTGACGTGACGATAGAATTCGTCAGGATTTCCGAGCTAATGCTGCAAAGAGTCCGACAACTTTTTTCATTAGAATTGAATAAGCTTTGTTGTTATGCAACTAAAGTTTCTGCTGGAGATACCTGTTGATATTGTGGATGGATAGGGGCAGATTGTGTGTCCGTTAGGGAGTAGTTTCTACCAGTTGCTGGTTTTTGTCGCAAAGCAGTCATGGGTGACGGTTTGTAAGTTGCCACAGCTAATCAATTAAAACTTCGAAGTCATGTCTCGAAGTAGATGACGATACTGTCTCTATAACTTCTATAGATTCCGGTAACCATTTAAAACCAGATATTCCGAGCAAAAAAAGGTTTAAGATTTTTTTTCATGCAATTATAATTTTTGTGCATATCTCACCTTATGACGTTATCTGTTCTAAGCATTTGCTATTTCCCACAACCATAATTACCACCAGAAACGCAAACTAAAATCTTTTGAGCGATACAAAAAACAGTCAGTCAGTTTTGGGTTACACGATTTAAATATTATTTGAAATAATTTATTCCTATTTAAATATTTATAGGTATAATTAAAACTATTTCAGCTTTACGGTTTAATTTCCCGTTTTGTTCGGTAATTATAATGCTTTACAGCTTTCGTGGTCACGGACGACTAAGGTGCTACTCGCCGATATTGTGTTAAAAAAACGCAACATTAAAACGTCAAAATAGCTTTAATTATTTCTACATCTCACGAAAAGCAAAGAAAATAGTACATTTTCGACTTTTCGTACCGTTGAAACATTGATAACAAAAATTTTACTAAGCTTACAGTAAAAGACTCTGCCTGCATCTGAAAAACCCTCTCACAATAACAAAACTGATTCGTTATTTGAAAAGTTCAAAGGATTTTCTGTGTTGACCTTTTTGATTGGTTTGATTTGATTTTTTATTTGATAATGCACTTGAAAGGAAAATGAACAGAAGGCAGATATTTTCGAATTGAATGCTAGGATGTTAAGCACATTTAAACATGCTAAATGATAAAAACATTACGAAACAAAAATGTTCACATCGCTAACAATTTCTTTAGGAACGTTTAAGGAACGCCAGTAAGTAAAAATTCCTATAAAACGAATAAAACAAACTACAAAACCTTTTATCCCTTCGAGTTGAGAGACATTTTAGCTTTTGTGATTACTTTTGGCAAACATTAAAGAACCTTTTTTCGCAGAAAATGAGTCAAAGGATATTAATTCTAAGTTTTGCGATTTTCTTACCCTTACACATCACTTCCCTTCCACACTAATTTCATATCAAAGAAATTAAATTATTGTGGAATTGTAAATTCGATGCCAAAGATACATTTTTGTGGTTTTCTCTTTTTGTTAATTCGCATAGTAGAAGAACTTATAAGTGATTAAGACCTTACTTACTCTTGAATTTTATAGAAGATATATATACATGTGTATGTGTGTATAGTTTTCTATTAAGTACTTTACTTAAACTACTTTAGTTAAATCTTATTGCTTTCGCTAGTTCGTACTTTGTTTTCCTGCAATCCGAAACAAAGGCCGATGGACGCCACCATCAATGTTCAATATCGGGATTGGATCCAGAGTTACGGTATTAATGTATACTCGAAATACGTATAGGGTTTATATTTTTAATGATTTAGGGATCTTTATGAATCTACAGACCGTCCAAATGGTCTTATTCATCTATATTATGAATAACACTCTTTGACAATCTTATTATAACGGGCTTAAATTGGTTTATTAAGCATTTATTTAAGGGGTCTGTCACGTTGGTATCTAAGAACACTAAACATTTGACGAATGCTTGTATCGCGCTAACAGCATTAAATAAGTTAGCATAGTGTGTATATAATAACCGAACAAGTACAAACGGATCATCAATCTATCTAGCAATTTCACCGGCTGATATGGCTATGTCGATCAATGCAAGTTTATTTTACTCGTTATGAATAAGTCTATAAGTAGCCAACTGTTGTGCTGAAATTCGTGCAAAAAGAGAGTACGTATATTACGAGCATTTTATATACATATATGTTGTTACACGCTTTAATAGAGTAAATAATCACTCATTTCAAGTCGTCGTGGCCTAAAGGATAAGATGTTCGGTGCATTCGTATCTAGCGATCACCGGTGTTCTAATCCCGCAGGCGGGTGTCAATTTTTCTAATAAAATACGTACTTAACAAATGCTCACGATTGAGTTCCACGATGAAGGAATAACATCGTGTAATAAAAATCAAAAACCCACAAAATTATAATTTGCGTAATTACTGATGGTAAGACCTCTTGTGAGTCCACACGGGAAGTAGATTCGTATTTACACAGTCGACGATAATTTATAATCTTTGCTCGATTTTTATATCCGCCATAATTGAGATGTTGAAACGCTGTTCATAGAATGCACAGTTGTCACCGCTAGCACCTCATCTCGAGTGCACCATTTTTGCGTCGGTCCTAGTACGAATATATCGAGGAGTGAAAGGTTATCTTATCTTATATCTTATACCTTTAAACGAGCAATTCTTGTATATATATAATCTGAATATCGGATACGGCTCCAACGATTTTCATAAAATTTAGTATACAGGGGATTTCGGGGGCGATAAATCGATCTAGCTACGATTTATTTTCAGAAAATAATGTTTTATTCGTGTTTTCAATAATCAACTCTTCTCGACATCTATTGGCGAATAATAATACTATTTTTCTTAATTGAGGGCAACTAACCGCTTTAAAGACACAACAAGATGGCGTTATCAACAAAAAAAAAACGAGCAAAGTTCGGTCATCATCTAGTTTGGATTAAGCGACATTTTTGAAGCTTTCGAGAATAGCCATTTAAAACTTGGAAAAAATATCATTACAAGTTTTCTTCAGCTATTTAAATGGTGTAAACATCATTGAAATTCGATTAAAACATCGAATTATTGATGCTAATATTGCTAATACCAAATAAAACGGTCCTTTAATTCTAAAGATAAATGTCGCGTATTAAGCTAAATGTCGCTTAAACCAAATAGCCTTTCACACCTCGATGTGAGATTAAACCTTTCCTTGTCGCAGAAGGCAGACGACCCTGCAGTCCACCTGAATTAACTACCATCGGTCATGGGTAATAAAATAATTCTAACTATTTTTAGTGCCACTTTCTGTTAACATTTTATTCAATCATCATACTTTAAAGTTTTTAATAGAGTATAGTAGTAGAGGAATCCAGCATTAGTCAACTTTTTATTTTATTTCCTATGCTGTTAGCCTTGAAAGGCTATTTCAGCTTCGCCCTAACATGTAGGTGAGCTGACGGGGCTCAAACCGGAGCGTTCCTAACACTGGCCCTAGCAAGAGCAGTGCTTCGCAGAACCCACCACCGGATCGGAAACGCGACCCACTGAGAAGATCCGGCGACAAACTCAGTGGACTGTGTCTATGGGTTAATTCGCTCGTGGAGCCCTTCGTCGCAAGCGACGGGTTCGACGAGGACGGTGACCGGTGCTTGTGGTACCTAGAAGTTAATGGATCGAGAGGATCCGTAATGACATGTTTAGTCAACTTTAAATCGGCTGTTATCATATAAAAATATCTGTTTCCGTTTGGAACTAAATCTACTTAATAAATTAATATCGTTATATTAACTCAAACATTTGTGATTATATTTGTGATGGCTTCGCATCGATGTGATAATCGAAAGCATTTTATCGTAAGGACTGTAATGAATATCTACTATATGTCAATCTAGGAAAATTTCGGAAGAGAATAAAGAAGATCGTGGTGTATGATTTTGAAGTGTTTTAACCATTTTGATTAAACGGTCATGATACATTTAAAGCAAGAATAAGTAAGGTGAGTTTTTTTTTTGCAAAAAAAGAGAAATTGCTTCACTCGCGCTTCTGTCGTTTTCAATTTAGTGTAAAAGAATGAATCACATTGTTATTCTGAATATTTTTACACTATATTTACAATGTTTACTACACGTTTTAGGACATTTAAATATCAAAATCAATTTGTTTGAGTAACAATTCTAACCTTTACCAATTTTATTGAATTATTAATATCGTTACATAATGGGCATACATATTTCATAGGCGTGCATTATTTTCACTAACCAGATATATAATTCTTATGGATTGTAATCGAAATACCTACAAAAGTTGTGTGTCGTATACACTAACTATGAATAGAGCCGATTAAATTGAAAATCTATTCGGAATAAAGGAATAATAATTAACGCATAATACACCAACACATTAGCATTGTTCGAGAACAAATGCACCGGGCTTCTTACCTTTTAGGACACGACGACTTCTTATATGGTAAGCTTCAACTACCTACCCTTTTTTATGATTGAAAGATTACTGGTGGCCCGAATTTCTTTCCAGTTTCACCAAGACAGGTGGGCTAGCAAATGCTCAGCCAGGAGGGGTGAGATTTGCTATCAACTGCCCGAGCACCTCCGAAGGAGACCTAACAACTCAAGAGCAATTTCTTCGCGAATGAATCTACTACCGGATCGGAATCACGACCCGCTGAGAAGATCCGGCGAGAAACTCAGCGAGCTGATGCATGGGTTAAGTTGCACGTCGACCTCTTTGTCGAGTTCGACGAGTATGGTTACCGGGGTCCCTAAGCCTGCTCCACAGATCATATGTGTTTCTATGATTTGTGGCCTGCTCCTAGTTTTAGAGCTAGAGACGTCTAATGCAAAGGTTATTGGATCTGATGGATCCGTAAGGACGTGACCTACCTACCCGTCCGGGCATAACTAGAATAATCCCTTAGGCTTCTTCTTCTTCTTCTTCTCTATCGCTCCCTCATTGCTGAGGATCGTAACTCCATTTTAGCTTGTCGACTGTCAGCCTCCATCGGTTCCATCCCTTAGGCTAACAGAGATAAAAAAAGTAAGTATCGTTATTGTTTTTTTTCTGATCTAATCATATAAATTTGGTATTCTGATATCCAAAGCAACAATGCCAATACCTCAGAGATTTACGAGATGGTGTTTTAAAAATAATAATAAAATAGTTAAACACTTTACAGTTTTCGGTAAAAATTCCTTTTATGTAGAAGTAATATTAATAAACTTCCTTAAATTACTAAATAAAACAATTCTTATTAATACACAAAACTTTATCGTAATCGTTAGAACCGTTTGCGAGATCCAGGAAATATATTCAAAATCTACATATAACTACTTAATTAAGAATTACTTAGTTCAAATTTCATTATTCAATAGATTAACGAAATTAATATAATAAAGAAATATTCACTTTGCGTTCTTGCTAAAAGTTAACGTTGATTCAAAAGATATTTAGCGATGTATTTTAAATAACACCTTTACATCGCTATTATTAATAAGGCCATAGGCTCCTTAAGTAAACGATTGAAATGAATAAGTACTAGTAGTCTCCCGGTAGTCGAAATTCAACTATAATTAATTGGAATTGTAAGTTTGTACACTATTATGATAGTAATTTTATAGTTCTATGACCACAAATTTCGCCAAGGCTACTTTTAAAAAAAATATTAATAAAGACAAACAATATTTAATCTATTCTCAATTTGACAACAGACGTCAAGATCAAAAGTTTGACAATAAATAGTATGCATGCGTATGTGCGTCAAATACATGGTATGCAGTTGTGTAATGTTTTCTTTATTGATTAAATGTATCTTTTATGCATTATTTAAAAAAAAATATTAGCATTGTGCACTTCTTCTCTATATTCTCTATAAGTGTAGAAAATTTCATACTCCTCCGTCCGCGCACTTTTCGTAAAAAGGGATACAAAGCTTTTGCTTCACGTATTAATATATAGATATCCAAAAACAGCCGATTTGTTAAAAAAAAACAATTAGACAACTAGGTACATAAAAACAACAATACAACTTTAAAATTCAATTTTAATCGTATCACGCTTTACGCCTCTCTTGAGAAATTACGTGCAAGCCGAGCGTTATTCAAGCGAGTGCAATTGCGGACTCATCAACGTAAATTCACTTAACGCGGTGAGTTGACACCAATTGATCGATTACGGACACCGACGTCTATTCCACAGCCCATGATGTCAGTTAAACCGCATCCGGCCTACACAATACCGGATAATTAATCGAAGGCTTCCAAAATTTCTACAAAGTTTTATTAATGATCTAGGCAGACGTTGAATCGATATACAGGGTGTCCCAGAATGAATGGATAATCCTTGAACCCCGCACGGGACAGCTCTCCAGCGCTCAGAAAAAAATATGTAAAAAAAAGAATTCCAAGTGATACCCAAAATATGATTTTTTTTAGAAAAACATACGTTATTTTTACTTTACTTCACATTCATGTGCACAACGGCCACAAAGTTATGAAATTTGTGGCGTTTTTGGTGTCATCGTGTTCCTGATAGACTATACTATTAGAAATACATTAAATAATATAAGTATCTATGATACTTTTTTCAAAAACAAAATAAGAACTTTAATTTTTAACCTGAAATTTGATACCAAAATAATTTTGGCATAGTTTGAGAGTGTTTCATGTAAAAAAAAAGTATGAAAACGTAAGTGGCCAGCTATTTTTAAAAAATGCGCAGCTCATACAGCTTACAAAATGGTATCATACATCTTTTTATCTAATACCACTACGAAGTTATTGCTATTGAGATGCAAAAAGAGTAAATACGACTAAAAATAAAAAATAAGTCTTAATAAATTTTAATAATAATAAAAAAAATCGGGTGTACATAAATCAAGCTTTATTCACAACAGGTGCTCAAGTTGTCTGNAAGCCGGAGAAATTCCGCAAATACAGCGTCCATGATGTCTACGTGCCCAGGTGGGGCTACCCTGGGTCTTAGAAAACACTCGCCTTGCGGCGAGGCCCCAACTTCTCGGACCTGAGCGGTTCTATTGAACACAGGTGGCGATGCGGCACGATTACTACAGGACAAAGAAAAAACACAACAAAACGGAAATAACAAAAAGAAACAGAACAATTAAACACTTCCAGGAAAACAGTTTGTCGGCAGATGTACCACGAACACAGAAACAACAAAGGAAACAAAACAAATAAAAACTTCCAGAAAGAGCACTTAGTCGGCAGATGTACCACGAACACAGGCCGCGCGAACAATGGCCGGGCTAACAAAAGCCAGGCGAACAAAGACCGGGCGATCGAGTGGTCGATGAGCACGTCCGCACGTGACGGGTGCCTCTATCGGAATGCTTGTCGAGCGTGTATTAGAGTCGGTGGCAGACAACTTGAGCACCTGTTGTGAATAAAGCTTGATTTATGTACACCCGATTTTTTTTATTATTATTAAAATTTATTAAGACTTATTTTTTATTTTTAGACGTATTTACTCTTTTTGCATCTCAATAGCAATAACTTCGTAGTGGTATTAGATAAAAAGATGTATGATACCATTTTGTAAGCTGTATGAGCTGCGCATTTTTTTAAAATAGCTGTCCACTTACGTTTTCATACTTTTTTTTTACATGAAACACTCTCAAACTACGCCAAAATTATTTTGGTATCAAATTTCAGGTTAAAAATTAAAGTTCTTATTTTGTTTTTGAAAAAAGTATCATAGATACTTATATTATTTAATGTATTTCTAATAGTATAGTCTATCAGGAACAAGATGACACCAAAAACGCCACAAATTTCATAACTTTGTGGCCGTTGTGCACATGAATGTGAAGTAAAGTAAAAATAACGTATGTTTTTCTAAAAAAAATCATATTTTGGGTATCACTTGGAATTCTTTTTTTAGACATTTTTTTCTGAGCGCTGGAGAGCTGTCCCGTGCGGGGTTCAAGGATTATCCATTCTTTCTGGGACACCCTGTATATGCACATAAATTCACAATATTAAATTGGTATTTCATAATTGGTACTTTTAATTATTTAAATAATAATAACAAAAAAACTGCAGACTTTCTTTAGGTATGTTTCATTACTTTCGTTTTCGTTATTCAAATTTATAATCATCATTGTTTTGCGTAAACACAAAAGTAAATAGTAAATACAAAAGGAATATTCGTAATTAAAATTAATTAATCGCAAACACTACATACAACATATTACTTCTATTCTAGTATAGTCGAAGGTAAAATATTTATGTGTTTGTTTGTTCATCACCTTTGTATGAATGTCGCCTATCCTATCGATTGACTTACAACTTTGTAAGGTTACCTACTATTAGTAGGTACCTACTTCAGAGAAAATTTTGTAGTACTGTACCAACTACGATAGATAACGCGTGAATAGTTTTAAACAATTACTGTATATGAGTCGTCTATTATCAAAGGTGTCTGTCTGTGCATTTGGACAAAAAAATGTTATTGATATTTCAATACAGATTGATTAGAATATAATCGTCTCCTTCAAAGAATACGGTTCAAAACCTGCATTAAATAAAGGTTTATAGTTAACCTGTTATTTATCTAAGATGTCGTTCCGAAGAGTTTTGTAACTGCCAATGGAATACAAAGTCAATAATTCGTTTTTCTGATTTACCAATAATTGTCCAAAAGTCAGATTGCCGGCTTTGATAATAGTCGACTCATATATCGTACATGTATTGATAGTCACAGCGGACGGTGGCGGCTTTACAGTAGTGTCAAAATAAAATAAAACACAACTAAAATGCGTAGAAGGGTTCACAGCTCCGAAACCATAAACCAGAAGCTCCTTGGTTTTCAGAGTGCTACGATATACATATTTTCGAATTAAGTTTGAAGAGATTCTTCAGTTGTAGGAAGCGGAAGTGAATAGGAAGTCCATGAGCGACGGTCACCACTTACCGTCAGATAGACTGTCTGTCTATAAAGGCAATAAAAAAATCGATCGGATAACCGACACCTCACGCCCGCCTCCTCAAGTCATTATACTTCTACATACGCATAATCTGTCTGCAATAATAGATAGCATGATTGTAGAGATTGCTTGATACCAAGAAGACCACAAAACGTTCTAATCCTTCCTATCGTATAATCATCTTTCCTCCTTTCCTCTTTTTATAACTCAGCCTTGTAATTAATAAGAAGTTCAAGGTTGAAGTTAGCTAAAATGTTAATTTCAAATCTAATAATTTCATAGTGTATGCATACATTTAAAAAAAATCGTGATAGTGATGCTTAAAATGAATTACAGCCCTCCTAGAGCACGGTACTTTACCAAACAGCCGAAAAAATAGATCTCCAATACCCTTTTATGAAAACGGTATTTCTACAACACAATAACAAGATTTTTGTTTAAAATTAATATTTAGATAATTACATTATGCTCTATGAACACACAATATGGGAATAACCGAAATTTTGCTGCTTATTTCATAAATGTGTAATAGGTAGAAAAACACATACAGGTATAGTTGCAATGTTTCATTCAGAAAAAAATATACTCTCCTTTTTGTATTGACTTCTAGTCTCATATAAAACGGTTACGCACTACACGGGGCTTAGTAGGAACGTATCTACCATGTTATAGGAGGGTTAACTGTATCCTAATTGAATACGTATACATTTCTGCGCTGCTAATCATTGAAGAGTTCCCTCACCTGGATCTGGATGTCGAGTCAGGTTATGCTGTAACACATTAATAAATGATGCACAATTTTAAAGCGACCCATGAATCGGCGTGCACTGCACTTTAGTGATTCTAGCGGCCCGCGTTCAGGTATGGACTGCATCTTAACATATTTTGTCCCCGCTTGTATAAAAACGCGTGCTAACCTTATAGCCAGTCATTTAGAAACCGCGCTAAACAGTTGAAGTAAAGAGTCCACACGTAAATAAACTATATACGAATGGTACATAACCATTCAAGTTAATTATTAGTGCCCGATTTGTGATATCGGGTTCCAATGGTCCCGTCATCCCGACTTTATTTATTTGTTGGAGTACGCTCCGTGGACCGTCCCGTAACGTCCCGGAATCAGACTCTGTACCTAAACACATCTCATGCCAAAAAGCTGGAGTATCCTCGATGTACCCCAGGATCCTATACTTCTGAATCACCATAGTTTAAAGATACCTATCATCATTTAATTATTGTAATATTTCATTATCACCATTATAAAATTTACCCTCAATAATTTGTGACTATAATATCCAAATTTTGTTAATCTGGATAAGTTATTGTTTTATATAGTTATTTTCTTTGTTGTATGTGTATGTGTGTGCTTTAGATTACTTTTTTATTGCTTAGATAGGTAGACGAGTTCACAGCCCACCTGGTGTTAAGTGGTTACTGGAGCCCATAGAAATCCACAACGTAAATGCCCACCCACCTTGAGATATAAGTTCTAAGGTCTCAAGTATAGTTGCAAAGGCTGCTCCACCCTTCAAACCGAAACGCATTACTGCTTCACGGCCGAAATAGGCAGGGTGGTGGTACCCACCCGTGCGGACTCATAAGAGGTCCTACCACCAGTGATTACGCAAATTATAATTTTGCGGGTTTGATTTTTATTACACGATGTTATTCCTTCACCGTGGAAGTCAATCGTGAACAATTGTTAAGTACATATTTCATTAGAAAAATTGATACCCGCCTGAGATTCGAACACCGGTGCATCGCTCAACACGAATGCAACGAACGTCTTATCCGTTAGGCCACGACGACTTCACTTTGTTGGTACGACCGCATTTCATTTTTATTTTTATGGCGTCCTGAGAAATCTTTAAGAAACTCATACTCTCCACTGCAGCGACCGCTAATTATAAAATCCAAATTCATGTTCAACTTCTTTTCTATACTAATATTATAAAGAGAAAAGATTTGTTTGTTTGTTTGTTTGTATTGAATAGGCTCCGAAACTACTGAACCGATGTGAAAAATTCTTTCACTGTTTGGAAGCTACACTATCTCCGAGTGACATAGGCTATTTTTTTTTTAACAAAAATTAGGTATGCTTACTAAAAAAATTGTTAAAGACCCGAGCGAAGCCGGAGCGGGCCGCTAGTAAGTAATAAGTCAATAGTTTAAGCTTGGAATCAGGGGTATCAGGGTTAGTAGATGTTCTGTTCTTTAAATAAATAAAAAATAAATATGTACGTATCAATTTCTTTATTTAAAAATTTCATGGCAATAATAACAAGGACAAACGTCAAGCTCTGAATAATGTAAAACGAATTCTATCTTGAACATTGATATCATTTTACAAAACAGTACCCTCTCTGTCTGTCTGACATGAAATAAAAACCTTTAACTTATTTTTTCAATTAACTTTGATTAAATGTTAAGACTTAAAATAAAAATATACGCAAAAAAATTTGCTCGTTGATATTTAAAAAAAAAAAATTAACCTTATTGTTTTATAAATACGTTATACAATAGCATGATTGTATTTTCTACGAAATGAATATTTCCATGACTTTAAATGAGTATTAAACGATCCAATCCGTTTTACATTTTCCAAAACCACGCACCTAGTCTTCAATATAAAACAAATTCACTTAAAATTAATCACAATTAATTTATACACCATTCCAAATTAGATTTTTTTAAACTATCAGTTGTTTCTTTCGGATTTATTGTATAGTTTATTATTGTTCATATGATATAACGTTTGCATTAAAAAAAAAATCTATTAAAAATACAAAAAATATTTCTTTCACATTTCCAACATTTCAATTTGTTTGTCCCAATTTTAAAATAATTATTCATATTTTACGTCAACAGTGGTCAAAGTAAAAATAATAACGTTTAATTAAAAAGTTTATGTCAATAATTTTGTTATACTAAACCCCCTTTGTGCAAATCGATCTCACGTGATGACGTAGCATTAATTTACAGTTATAATCCAGTTTTTTTTTTATTGCTTAGATGGATGGACGAGCTCACAGCCCACCTGGTGTTAAGTGGTTACTGGAGCCCATAGACATCTACAACGTAAATGCGCCACCCACCTCGAGATATAAGTTCTAAGATCTCAGTATAGTTACAACGGCTGCCCCACCCTTCGAACCGAAACGCATTACTGCTTCACGGCGGAAATAGGCGGGGTGGTGGTACCTACCCGTGCGGACTCCCAAGAGGTCCTACCACCATTGACATTTTCAGGACACAGAACATGAATTTGATTTACATTTAAATTTTGAACATTATTTTAATAATTCAAGTAAGTATAACTAGGTACTTAAAATCCATTAAAATATTTTATTGCAATAAATTGATATTTAAAAATTTACACACGTGTACGTAAAAACATTTGATCAACATTACGTTTACAAAACTGCATTGATTCAGTCTCCCAAAACTTCGTATCGTATTTTGCATTGGTGCAATCAAAATATTAAAATTAATTACCTAAATGTACACTTACAGAATACACAAGAATTAATTGACTGTCAATTCATTGACGTATTTTCATTTTTATTTAATTTTTAAGTGAAATTTATAACAAACTTAATGTGTAAGCGTTGTGCTTATTATTCTATCAAAACTCATTTATAATAGTTACTAGATTAACAACAAGCCTATTTTACAACATTCATAAACATATCAAATTCCAAACGTTGGATATTAATTATTTATTTAAAATTTCTTGAAACACAGTAAATATATATTTAGAGAAATAGGCAACATTACGACCTACATATAGCTTAATTTTAATCTCATCCCTTTTTAATATGATTTTATTTAAATATCCGATATTAAAAATTCGTTGTATTCAAATTACAAATACGTATTTTCAAATAAAACAATATTCCAAATTAATAGCCTTTTTACGCAATCTTTTTTTATCCCTTCTATACAAATAGCCGAAATACTTGCAATCGAATATGAAAAAAAGGTGAAACATGCTTTTCCATCGCTAAAAAATCTATTAGGGCCAGGTCAACCGATATAACATCACTTAATTTTAAGGACGGTTTTTAGTTACACAAGTTAATAATATTGGACAAAATCTTCTCGTGTATATGATTCTGTTACATTTTGTAGCTGTAAAAAAAAAGTTTCCTTGTGAAGATTATTCATACATTCGTTTTAAGCATTTGCTAATCATCAACCAAAATACCAAGTCCTTCCCATACTTTTTACTTTAAGTTTACCAAGCATTCAGCAAAGTCGATGCTTAACCAAATCACAAACTTTTAAACGAGGCTATATAACATTCTTAGGACAAAATTTTAAAATTCTAACCAAATCATTTCCGTCCCACATTTCTACTAAGGCCCACTTACACTTGTAGCACCCTCAAACGCATACAGTCTTAATCACATCACCCATGTTTCTATCACTTTAAAATACAAATAACGCATAAAAAAAATATAATTTCAAACATCTATGAAACAATCACACGACCATAGACAATAACACTATTCCTTAAAAAAACTTTTACAAGTCTAAAATATTTGTCGCAAAAGTAAATCGCTTATAATTGATATAAATATAATTATAATGCAATTTTAACATTTAATCTTATAATTTTAAAAGCTGTTTGTTTTATTCTTTACGTAATTGTTTAATATCATCTTTGGTTCTATAGTCCAACAATGGGATTAACCATTCTATGAAATTAATGTCACTTTTTTTCCTACAGTACATAACGATGAGCTTTAGAGTTTCAAAAGACAATCGGACGCCAAGAAACAAAAAGATCTAAAGTTGATAACGCTAATTAAATTAAAAAACTTTATTCAATTATTATTTGTCTCTATTACAAAAAATCTAATAATTCAAACATTCGTTTTTCATCTAGCCATTGTGCGTGTGTATGCTTAAGCCTGTTTATTTTGGCCCCAAATGACATCACCGTGTTCTGCTCTATTTTGAAAAGTCTGCGCGGGAATTTGCAAATATAAGAGAAAGTCACGTTCCGTATTTCATGTTAGAATAAAAATTCAATAGCGTCAAGAACTTCAAGTTACATTTACGGATTCCACATGTTTCATGAGTACTACTAATAGTACAAAAGTACACGCACACAAATGTAAAATTTACATCTGACCTTCTTATAACTTTAATATTTCTGTAGTTGCATTTAATTCTTCTTCCAATTTGATGTTTTTTCGATCGTATTATTACGACGCGAAGGTTTATTTTCCGGGAAAATGGCTTATGGACCGAAGAATGACTATATTATATTGAATGATTATACATGAGAAATGAGTGCGAGGCAGAACCGATTTAATATAAATAGATCATTTTGTTCTCTAGCGACACACTTGTCTCGTTAGATACCTATGAATAGTCAAACAGCTCACAAGAATATTTTCTTAAGCATTTTCCTTAAACTAAAATTGACATCGAAACGTATCGAACTATGATATCGGCAAGTTTAACCGTCGCTTATTTAAAATAAAATAAAAACATATAAACAATAAAACGTATATCGATAAAATAATGACAATAAAAATTAAAACTATAATTAAATTGATTGCACAAAACTAAAATAATAATAATAAGTTCTAGAATAAGACCATAAATAAAACATTTCGGCAAAAATATGAGTAATAATAAAAAAATAAAAAAAATTACAAAACAAATCTCATTTATACGCTAAAGGCAAATGCTTCAAGGAACCACAAACAAAAACAAAAAAAAAACAAATCGGATAGTTTGTGCAAATAATTATTACGTAGAAAATAATTAATTTAACTTTGCATGCCGACACAAATACATTCACCTATGATCGAAGACCACACGTGTTAATTAGATTCTTAAAACTAGTTTTGTCTAAAGCTCATAACTGGTAATTGACAGTTAATAAGATCATTGTTCAAATGTGATATACAAATCTTTAAGTGATTCAAACCAGTTAAAACTGTAGATTTCATTTCAAAAGTCTTATTACTAAGTCAAAATTTATTTTGAAATTTGATAGTTTTTAAAACATGCTTTTTGCTACGCTGAGTTTTGGATCGTTCGATACGCCAGGTGAATTTAGAAAATAATAGAGTAGAATAAACAGTAAACATAAATAACCTTTAGAAAACTTTTTGAAAACCAATCTTCAAGTTCTAAACTGTATAAGATGTGTAGATTATTTAATTTATTATATCATTGATATTTCAAGCAACAATTATCAAGGTAAAGAAGAACATTAAAAAAATTGAAAACATATTTATATATACAATAATATTTAAAGCATAAATATTAGATTCGTTAATAATGAGGTATTATTATGTATTAAACCTGTCTCTTACGTATTCATTAAATGCATTGACATCTAAATTTCATCCAAAAAGGATTTGTCAGGGTTTTTAAAATTAAAGCGCCATCTTTACATCACAAGAGGAACTAACAGGACTAAGCAGTTATTACGTTCAAAGACAATACCTTGATGCTTCATATTTGTTCATTGATTTAAGCAAATTTCTGACCGTTTTTGAATTTGGAATCTTCATTATTCATTTTGCACTACCATCCAAAATATGAATATTACTGATATTCCGCTATGAATCTCTTGCATGTGTGTATTAGGTCAATAAACCTTGGCCGTAAATTCGGATCGAGAGCCCAACACTCCTTCATGAGGTACCTGAATATCTCAGAGGGACATTCTTCGGGTATTTGAAAACTGAAAAATAAAACAAAATGATTAGTATATTTAACGTCAAAAACAACAAGATATAATGCTATGCGATTATAAAGACGTACGTGTACATTAAAAGTGAAAGTTACAAAAGTATTTATTCTCTTGCATTTGAGTCGTCTATTATCAAAGGTGGCAATCTGTGCATTTGGACAAAAAAATGTTATTGATATGTCAATACAGATTGATTTGAATATAATCGTCTCCTTCAAAGAATACGCTTCAAAACCTGCATTAAATAAAGGTTAATAGTTAACCTGTTATTTATCTAAGATGTCGTTCCGAAGAGTTTTGTGACTGCCAATGGAATACAAAGTCAATAATTAGTTTTTCTGATTTACCAATAATTGTCCAAAAGTCAGATTGCCGGCTTTGATAATAGTCGACTCATTTGTATTTATTTTCGTCACATCTATAGTTTCAAATCACAGCGTCGCTTAAGAGTTGTTGACTTCCAAATAATATATAAAATAAATATCCCACATGATGAATCAATCAAAAGTTTTACATTAATGACCCGAATTAACGTGTCAGAAAACTATGAGATAAAAAAAATACGCAATCAACTCTGAAATGACTTTAAAAAACGTCAAATCGTAACTGAATTCCTTGACACCGGGCTCACATACTATTGGTTAACAAATGTTCACGATTAACTTCTACGGTGAAAGAATAACATCGTGTAATAAAAATCAAACCCGCAAAATCATAATTTGTATAATTACTGGTGGTACGACCTCTTGTGAGTCCGCGCGGATAAGTACCACCACCCTGCCTATTTCTGCCGTAAAGCAGTAACGCGTTTCGGTTTAAAGGGCGTTGCAGGCGTTGTAACTATACTGATACAACTTATACCTCAAGGCAAGTGGCGCATTTACGTTTTAGATGTCTATGGGCTCCGCTAAACACTTAACGCCAGGTGGACTGTGAGCTAGTCCATCCAACTAAGCATTAAATAATATTTTTTAAAAACCCTTGTATGTTTTTTTTTATTATAGGTGGATTTATTTATGATAGGTGGACGAGCTCACAGCCCACCCGGTGTTAAGTGGTTACTGAAGCCCATAGACATCCACAACGTATACTCCGCGCGCGAGCTCCGAGGATTCAGGGGCTGAGGAAGCGGGCGTGCACCGCGCCCGACCGTCGCTTCATACCCCGCACTCTCCCAGTACTAGTGTTGACATTAACGTGAGAGTACGCTTACCGACTCGTTTTTAATTTTGCGATAGCAGTGTTAATTACGTGTGATTTCTAATATACATAGTCTTACACTTATAAGTATTTTTGTTTGCACAAATATCTATTTAATTTGTTGAAAAAGGAATGGCGAACACTAGCATAATAAACATGTCTTAGCATTAGAGGAATATTACTGGCAAAAGGATGGCTTAATGGAGGATGTTGTCGAATCATTTATTATTGAAGTATGTGAGGAGAGTGACATCAAGAGGAGAGTACATCAAATTCTTCAACTACTGATTAATCTGCTTGCGAGAGTAATTAATAAAATTTCACGTTCATTTTGTTCAATAAAAATCAGTTCATTAAATGAAATTCATACGTGATCAATTGTTTTATTTATTTATTTCAAGTACATAATACCCTCTTAAAACTATTTTATAATTTACACTCGCACGGAGGCTTGAGATGTGTTAGTATCGATATCGCAATATCGACTAATTACAACACTAGCTCATTACGTCAACATTCCTTAAAAATCCTCGGAGCTCGCGCGCGGACAGTAAATGCGCCACCCACCTTGAGATATAAGTTCTAAGGTCTCAAGTATAGTTACAACGGCGGCCCCGCCTTTCAAGCCGAAACGCATTACTGCTTCACGGCAGAAACAGGCAGGGTGGTGGTACCCACCTGCGCGGACTCACAAGAGGTCCTACCACCAGTAAAAAAGTCATAACATGATTCCTCACCACGACGCTCTTTCTCTCGGCCGATCTACGTCGAACTTAGGAACTTCTTGTCTGGCACGTGTAAATATTTCCCAGGCGGTTACACCGTACGACCACACGTCGCTTTTAGTCGAGAAGTGCCACGGCTCCACGGCCGACTCGGGGGCGTACCTGGAATATTCCAGAAACTTAAAATACATCTATTTACATATATTTCATCTCAAAGACGTCCACAGCCGGACATTAGCTCATAGACAACACAACCGATCTAGGGGATTCCCGCAACCCCCGATACGCGGTCGCCACTCGAGAACTTTTTTTAACCCCAACAGCGATCTGTTCTACGAGCAATAATAATAATTACAGGACATAATAATATTTAATAATGGAATAACATTTTTTTTGGGTGTTAATAAATGAGTTATCAGCTTATCTGATGTTTAATAATTACTGAAGCTCCTAAGATATCACAATGCGAATACCTTTGTTTTGTATCTGACTTCCTATTTCCACGTAGAATGATACTGCGTGCGGTAATTGACTGAATATTATTACCTTGTTAATAATGATAATATAATGAACTAGGTAAACTGACTACAAACTGAAACTACAATATCGAGAATAACACAAAAAAAACGTTTTACTGAGTGCACCATAAGATTTATAATGGCACGAATGAATTGAACAAAACAACCATGAATATGACCATATACGAATTAATTATGTAAAGCATAATTATATTCATACGAACTCACCAGTTAATTGGTAATAGTCTTTCAGTCTTAAGTCTGTACGTGTTTTCTTCTTTAGGAATGATTCTGGCCAAACCGAAGTCGGATATCTTAACGTGATATTTGTTCACCACTAGAATGTTCCGCGTCGCCAGATCCCGATGCACGACGTTTTTAGCAGACACGTGGTCCATACCCTACAAACCCATTGCGCGCACACATTACATACATTGCATTCCATTGATGCATAACTAGAGAAGCTTCCTATAGACACAGCCCACTGAGTTTCTCGCCGGATCTTCTCAGTGGGTCGCGTTTCCGATTCGGTGGTAGATTCTGCGAAGGACTGCTCTTGCTAGAGCCAGTGTTAGCAACACTCCGGTTTGAACCCCGTGAGCTTACCTACACGTCAAGGAGAAGCTGAAACAGCCTCTCAAGGCCATCGGCATAGGTAGGAAAAAAGATAAGCTTATTTCAACATCAAAAACTTCAGGACTATCGCTAAAATTATAAAAATACTCATACAAAATGACCCGTGCCCCACCTACGTAATAATAATAATAAACCATTTATTGCCTTTTATACAGATTTAGATTACTGCGGGTAAATAAATAAATAAGAAAATTGTGCTCGTGCAACTTGGTGCGCGTGAAAGAAGTGAAACTTCTTTTGCGGTGTGTAGTATTGTGGTTTTGTTTATTTTTCATCCTTAACTCAAATTTCTCTTGTAATAAGGGAATGATCTGTATAAGAGAAACGACCTAGATATCTCTGTCTTTTCCCTCTCTCTACGATCAAGTGGTTCGCGAGACGCTCTGTCTATTTTCTCACTTTCGCTCTTCCTAAGCTGTATCTTTTCTCTCTAGCCGTAACGATCTGTCGCGAGTTAAATTTTACTCTCAACGCACCTAAAGAAGTTTCACTTCAAAAATAGCTAAGGAGGTGGCTCATCTGATACTGTTTAAAGCGGATTCATTGAACAGCACCGAATTTAAGACTAAGTGTGTGTGAACAGAATTAAAACCTGACACAAACTACAATAAAAATACGTAAGTGTACTTTAACGAGCTTTAATGAGGACAAAATTACAACTCAATTTGACAAACAAGACGCGGACGCATTGTAGACAAATACACGTTTAATTTTATAGCATATATTTATTCTTCTTCTCATACACTATTTTTTTTGTTTGTTTCTGAACTAAATCATTGGCTATTACTCACCGTTGCTATGTCCTTACAATATTTGAGCAGATGCGATATCCTAAGCTTTTCGCCTTGGAATTTGAGGTAGTAGTTAAGCGAACCTTCTTCCAGATACTCCATGACTATTAGAACTTCCGGTCCCTGGTCCCAAGCATAGCCCAGTATCTCTACTATATTAATGTGTTGTAATGACTGTTGAAAAAACAAAAATAAGGTTAAATCATAATGGTCATTTGTGAGACTCTTTTTTATTGCATTAGACAGGCAGAGAGAGATAGATAGGCGAGGAACACGGCCCCTTGTTGTTGGGTGGTCGCCGGTATACAATCAATTAAGTGAACCATAAATCGGCCAACTCTAGATTTGATGTCGAAATATCATAAACTATTTCAATATGAAGAAGCTTATAACGTCATATTTTATTTATTACGTTAAAATCAATGTTAGCAACCCGTACGTAATTCATCCCTAGTCAGGAGTATTGGATATTGAATTAAAAATTATTTAATATATACTAATATTATAAAGAAGAAAGATTTGTTTGTTTGTATTGAATAGGCTCCGAAACTACAGAACCGATTTGAAAAATTCTTTCACTGTTTGAAAGCTCCACTATTCCCGAGTGACATAGGCAATAATCTTTTTTGAAAAAATTAGGGATCCCTAATAAAATTCCAATAATGTAACCCATGGTGTAAAAAAAATACCTAAAATATTATTTACATCGCGTGCCCTGCAAAAACTATTGATGATAGAATAAAATAATGTACTCAGACTTTGTAGAACACATTATTATTTACAAAAAATTTCGCGACAGCATATGTCGCAATAAGTGTTCTTTTTATTAAAAAAAAAACGTCAAATATCGTTGAAATTTGTGTTAAATACCCGAGCGGAGCCGGAGCGGGCCGCTAGTATTTAAATATTTGTAAAAAAAAACTTTGACGCCCTCCCTGTCCTACATGCACACCTTCATAATCTCCAATTCGTTTTTGAAGTCTTCATAAAGCGTCCCGTTCCTTTCGGAGGCTTGTCGGGTTAATTTCTTAATCGCCACTTCTTTTCTGTGAGATTCTTGATTGTCACGCTCCATCCAACCTTTGAATACGTGACCGTAATTTCCCTGCGGGAATATGAAACACGTTTAATTTAGAAAGGGTTACTTGAACACGAGTCATCTATATATTAATACGTGAAGCGAAAACTTTGTACCACTTTTAACGAAAATTGCGCGAACAGAGGAATACGAAATTTCCTACACTTATAAAGAATATAGAGGAGGAGTGCAGAATATAATTTTTTTTTTATTATGGATAAAAAATACATTAAATCAGCCAATAAAAACATTACACACACTACCATGTATTTGACACATATGCATGCATACTATTTGTTTATTACCAAACTTTTTTTTTTTTTATTGCTTAGATAGTTGGACGAGCTCACAGCCCACCTGGTGTTAAGTGATTACTGGAGCCCATAGACATCCACAACGTAAATGCGCCCACCCACCTTGAGATACAAATTCTAAGATCTCAGTATAGTTACAACGGCTGCCGCACCGTTCAAACCGAAACGCATTACTGCTTCACGGCAGAAATAGGCAGGGTAGTGGTACCCACCCGCGCGGACTCACAAGAGGTCCTACCACCAGTAATTACGCAAATTATAATTTTGCGGGTTCGATTTTTATTACATGATGTTATTCCTTCACCGTGGAAGTCAATCGTAAATATTCGCTGAGTACGTATTTCATTAGAAAAATTGGTAGCCCCCGCCTGAGATTCGAACACCGGTGCATCGCTTAACACGTATGCACCAGACGTCTTATCCTTTAGGCCACGACGACTTCAAAGCGATAAGCGAAATCGACCTACGCTTCCGATCTTCTTGGTCAAGGTGACGAGGTAGGTCTTCCCCTGCGAGACGATGGACTCCATGAGCCTGGGGGAGGCCCAGGCGTCGCAGTCGTGCAGCGCGTCGTCGAGCCCCAGCGTGGCGGCGCCGCCCGCGCTGCTCGTGCTGCGCGCCGACGACACCTCGTTGGGGAGCCCGTACATCAGGGCCGCCATGCTGTCCAGCGAGTTCGAACTTTTGTTGTCTGCGAACTGAGAACATCATTGATTATCGAATTTCTATTGGTCAAGGGATTCTAACTTCTCCCTACAAGTTCTATTACACATCTAACTTCACTCTTTTTTTATTACTTCTGATTTGTTTTGGGTTCTACTCTAATTATATTTGGTTATAAACCAAGGGCCTATCTGTGTTTAATGTCAATTTAATGACTGCATCATATCGATTTTTAAAGCACATTTTTAATATTATTTAAATAATGAGATTTCTACTTACGGGATTGTCATACTGATCAGACATAGTGCCATTCATAGAGGGAACGCTGTTGTCCGATATAAGAGATTTGTTGCTTCCCGCGTCACTCAGTTCGCTCGGAATAAAACGATCACCTAGAAAAAATGGTTAGGAAATATTTTTGGATACAAATAGTATTAAAAAAATGCCTTATAAGAGTTGAATTCGAATTTTGTACAGTTCAATAATATGCTATGTAAATTATATGGAAGTCACATTCATTTTACTGTTAACGAAAATAATCTACATAAGAGTAAGTAAAGTCAAAATAGTTCAATATAACAACTGATATCCGAAAGAAAAAAAAAACTTTCTTTCTTTCTTTAATACTAAAGTGACAATTTTGACGTAAAGATTAAATTAATTTTGCAGTGTTAGTCATTATGGTTGAATTTCATTCATAGGCCGATCACTTATATATTTGTATTTAGACTAGGTCCGGGCGTACATTTTCCGGCAGAAATTGTTGGGTCAGTTTCCGAATGGAAAGCATTTTAAGCACTCACACATGAAAAAATGTACTAAGCCCAGTGTATTGTTGAGCACTCGGCGATCGTTCATCTTTTTCTAGCAATCGAATGTTAGAGAGAGATAAACTAAACAATATGCACCCAAACTATATGAAGGACATATACTCCGGTTTCATGATTTTAAAAAGTTTAAAAAGTTAGCACCGCATATAATACTCACTCGACACCGTTTCTGCGTGCTCTATGTGATCAAGAGATATCTTAGGTTCTTCATATTGATGTACAGGAACATATTCTGAAATTCCAATTAAAGCAACTTACTACACTTAATCATCAGAGTAGCATCATAATCATTATCATCATAAACAGTCCTGTATAGCTCCATTAACTGGGCGCCGGCATCTCCTCAAACACGCCAATAAGTTCGGTATTCATACACAGTACAGTATATATTGTTTTGCTTTAGTTTAATCATTTCCAAACTGGTCTGTATTCCTAGAGACTGAAATTCGATAACTTTTTTTTTTTGGCTTAATTGGGTGGACGAGCTCACAGCCCACCTGGTGTTAAGTGGTTATCGGAGCCCATAGACATCTACAACATAAATGCCGCCACCCACCTCGAGGTATGAGTTCTAAGGTCTCAGTATAGTTGACATGATATCAATTAGCAGTCTTGACTAATTTATAATATCGGCTACACTACCCATCAAAATTTGATATGCATGTTGGAGTTCAGACAATGTGGAGGAAGCTGGCATCACAGGCGATATGTAGTCTAATCACGTAAGTAATAATAATAATAATAATTGCATTTATTTACTCCACAATACAAATACAAATAAAATTTCAATTAATATGACATAAAAATTGTACTTCTAAACAATATTACAATATATTATACTGTGGTGGGTAACCATAATACAACGCAAGATAATTGGCAAATGCCTGAATCTCGCTTACGACATTTTCAAGATAAGCCTGCATATATACAAGTTCCGAACAACAACATTCGGACCGTCGGTCTACCGAGCAAATATCACCCGCTCGGTGGAAGATCTTCCCTTTGTCTTCAGCCTGTCACACACAATACTAATACAGCTGGTCATCGTTCTCGTCGAACCCGTCGCTTTCGACGAGGGGCTTGACGAGTAAATTAACCCTCAGACACAGCCCACTGAGTTTCTCGCCGGATCTTCTCAGTGGGTCGCGTTTCCGATCCGGTGGTAGATTCTGCGAAGCACTGCTCTTGCTAGGGTTCATGTTAGCAACGTCATTAGGTTTGAGCCCTGTGAGCTCACGTACTAGTTAAGGCGACGCTGATATAACTTCTCAAGGCTATCAGCTTAGGTAGGAAAAAAAAAATACTAACACAGTAGAGATAAAAGTACCTCTATACAGCATGTGGTTCATGTCCCGCATGATCTCCTGCGGACGGAGCGGGTCGGCGTGCCAGCACTGCCGCACCAGCGCCCACACCTCCGCCGGGCACCGGACCGGCCGCAGCAGGCGGTCGCCCATCTCGTAGCTCTGAAAACAAGAACCGTTTTCAACAAAAAAAACAAAAAGATGTGTGATCACCTGAAGCGAAGCGGAAGAAGCGAATTGAGAATTTTAAAGTGTTCTAAGTGATAAATACAGTTTTAAGTTGTACTTTGGTAGAACATTTGTTTATCCCGAACCCCAGCGCGTAACAATAGTAACACGATTGCGCTGTTCCCATCTTAGAAATACTTAAGATTAAATTAGACTAATAAAAAATGTAATTTATTTGTTTATTAAAAATAGTATTTGTGATTTATAGTTTACAAGTATATTACTAAATCCATTCTTTGAAATCAAGAGGTGAGGAGATTTTTCAAACAAAATTTACATTTAACTGTCATAATGCCCATTAAAACGCAGGCTCCTTCCACTCTTCTATACACCGTTGCATTATTTGAGTACTTACCCTAACTGTCAAAACAGGGTTGGTTTCAGTTGGCAATTGTCCGTACGAGAATACTTCCCAGAGCGTTGTAGCGAAAGCCCAAATGTCTCCAATGACCGATCTCTTCGCTAAGTTCATGTCTGCGAAAAATTCTACAGGCATCCAATGTACACTAAAAAAAAATTAGAAATTTACACGTTAATCAAATTATTTACAAGGAAATTTACATTCTGCTGAATTTACACCTAAATTCAAACATTTATAAATCTAAATAATAGGTACTTTTCACTTCAGATTATGAGTTGAAGAAAGAAGCCAAGGCTAATTTTTTTATATCTCGAAAGTAAAGAAAACCCAAAAACTACGGCTATCCGTGGTTATACTAAAAATTACTGAAAAGCTTCAATTTTAGCACAGCGTCTTGCCTTTATAAGCAACAAAATTACGTAACGTCCTCTTCGAAAAAAAAAATTAATTGAAGGGATCTTTCAAAAGGAAAATCCAGTCTTATTGTTTTACAATCAAGACACACTGATTTATTTATTTCATTAATTGTAGCATTTTTTTCCTATCTATGCTGATAGCCTTGAGAGGCTCTTTCAGCTTCGCCCTAACGTGTGTAGGTGAGCTCACCAGGCTCAAACCGGGAGTGTTGCTAACAATGGCCCTAGTAAGAGCAGTGCTTCAGAGAATCTACCACCGGATCGGAAACGCGACCCACTGAGAAGATCCGGCGAGAAACTCAGTGGGCTGTGTCTATGGATTAATACGCCCGTCGAGCCCTTCGTCGCAAGCGACGAGTTCACCAGGGCGGTGACCGGTGCTTGTGGTGCCTAAAAGCACCGTTAATGAATCGGGATTGTACCAACAAAGTTATTAATTCAAAAAAAAAACAGAAAATTGACAAGAAGGTACCTCAATTATGGGTACAAACAACAGTGAATTTCATTAAATACATCTTGAAATTAAAAATAAGAATAATTATATAGACATAAGAAAAAACATTAAAATCTACAACAATACGATGTAACTGAAGTAATTATGTTCTAAAGCAATTGATCTAAGTAAAAAAAGTTTTTTTTAAATAACTTTACTTTTTTTTTATTCCTTAGATGGGTGGACGAGCTCACAGCCCACCTGTTGTTAAGTG
Source organism: Bombyx mandarina (assembly GCF_003987935.1). The sequence goes on from NW_021011477.1 coordinate 4,797,911, forward strand.
GTTACTGGAGCCCATAGACATCTACAACGTAAATGCGCCACCCACCTTGAGATATAAGTTCTAAGATCTCAGTATAGTTACAACGGCTGCCCTACCCTTCAGACCGAAACGCATTACTGCTTCAGGGCAGAACTAGGCAGGACGATTGTACCTACCCGCGCGGACTCACAAGAGGTCCTACCACCAGTAAAAACTACACCGTGTGTGCATAAGCACCGGCAGCGTCTTAGCGTACGCAGCACACCGCTAATTCTCTGACACATCGCGCTGTCTCGCTACCCAATGGCTTGCTAGCCTATGCTCCGGAAATGGATATATTCCATGATGGTTTGCAACGATTTATTGTTGTTGTTAGAAATTACTTAAGCTAATTATTAATGCCTTACAAATGTTTTGGTTTATACTGTTAATTTGTAAGTAGACTAAATAAATAAATAAATAAAAACGAAATCAACTGTTCGTGTAACTCACTCCTGCTGCGTGTATTGTCTCAGAGTGGGGCCGGAGAGCTTGACTTGAATACGGTCCGCGTCGAGCACGGCCAGCAGCAGCTTCCGGCACCTGATGTAGCCGTGCACCACGCCCGCCTCCGACAGGTCCCACAGCGCCCTCGCCAGACCAGCGGCTACCTTCTTTAAGTGCAGTGGCGTTATACGGTCGCCGTTTTCTCTACAAAAAAAAAGGATTATTTAGCGTAATTTGAAATTCGAAATTGCTTGGATAGGTGGACGACCCCACCTGGTGTTCCGTGGTTACTGAAACCCATAGACATCTACAACGTAAATGCGCCACCCACGTTCAGATATAAGTTCTAAGGTCTCAAGTATAGTTACAACGGCTGCCCCACCCTTCAAACCGAAACGCATTACTGCTTCATGGCAGAAATAGGCGGGCGGAGGTACCTACTCGTGCGGACTCGAGAGGTATTGAAGTCGTCGTGGCCTAAAGGATGAGACGTCCGGTGCATTCGTGTTGAGCGACGCTACTGCACCGATGTTCGAATCCCGCAGGCAGGTAACCACTTTTTTCAAATGAAATAACCCTACTTTAAGACAAATTTATAAATTATTTCATATTGTCATGGAATAAAATCGTTTAATAAAAAATCCTTAAAAATAAAACCAACAATGGTCTCAACATTTCAATCAGTAAAAGAAACGGTAAATTACCTCAGATAATCATCAAACGGTCCGTACGGTAGATATTCCAATACCATTGCTGTCGGGGAACTCAAAGTCACTCCATACAGCCTAACTATAGAACTAGACTGTATGCACGCCCATTTGCTTGCGAGATCTACAAAGTCCTGTAGAATAAATAAATAAAATAGAATCGAAATTTTAATATTCAGCTGTTGATTTTTTTTAAAAGGTTTTTATGACCTGGTACCTAAGACCTTAAGATCATGTCTTATTTTAATTTATATTCGTATTTTTATGAAAAATGATATTATGGAGTGAAATGAAATGAAGATGATTAATTTGAGACATTAATCTACTGGGATGAAATTAAATGAAATGAAATGAGATGATATGGGATGATATATAATTTCAGTAAAATAATGGTCATTTACTAAGATTTTTTCAGTGGACTTTTTGGAGGATCCCGAGAAGTTACGTCCAGCGGCTTTGTTTCATTTTCGCATATTTGTGCACTTTCACAGATATTAAACAGTTAATAAACCACCATTATTACACATTTAAACCTGAAGAAACACTAAATAGACAAAATAAAACAAATCACATAACTTCACTCCTCGCGTTCCCGCCAAAAAGTCCACAGCTGTTGAAGTAGCTTGGCACAGATATATAAAACTAACCTTTAAATAGTCATTGGCCCTCTCCCGTTGCAGTGTCTTGAACGCAACTAACAATTTCTTAGTCTCATCTAGCCTCCATAGCGCTTTGTATGTCGCCGTTATATTTTCTGAGCCCGTTTTCTCGGAGCCTATTAAAAGAAAACAAAACTTTAAAGGTGTCTCTCGAAAACATACACTCTTAGCTTACTACTAGTAGCGTGAATCTTATGAAAGTCGTTGGTACGAGATCGGCCACGTACCATTAATATTTTTAGGTTTTTAAATATTACTGTTGTGAGTACGTAACGTAAAAATTCGATAGACAGCGATTTGTATGATCCTGACATTGCTGATGTCCATGAGCTTCAGTAACCACTCACCATCAGGTATGCAGATTGTTTAACTACAAAGACAATAAAAAATTCAGTGCTCATTGTTTTTTGTCACTATAAGAGTGGCAAACAGGCTCAGAAAGCTAATAATAGTAATGGCTACAATGGTAGATAAGTAGATAATATATCGGTATTAAGTATTGTGCAATGGCTTATCCTTTACTATATTATATATAGTTTATACCTATACTTACTTAATACCTGTACCTTAATACTTAGTACCCATACATAATATTACTTATTACCTATATATTATCTGTTACAAATACCATTGCGCACAACACTAAAGCAAAATATTGAAGTTTCAAATGTATTAAATTATGTAACTCTTGAAAACGAAACGCATTACTGCTTAGATATAGGCAGGGCGGTACCAACCCTACGTCATGGGATCACAACTAGTCCTACCACTTATGCAGTTTTGTTAAGGTACCAAATTCAATCCCAATTAGCAATGTCTGTCCTAATTGATGACGTGATCGATGGTTGCGTTTAGATACGGACTATGTCTATAACCAGACAAATAAAAATAAATAATATGTTCGCTCATGTTTGTTTACCTGTATACAATAAAATGTCTTTGTTAGGCAAGCACCTGGGACTCTTGTTGTCCCTCAGAATCTCCTGTAATTCTGCCTGGTCGATGCGGACACCCCTCTTCACCGGTTCCCCGCACAAAAGCAACTGAGATTTGTCTATAAAATTTGAAATATGTATGAGTTATTGATTGAATCCTTTTAGATCTTATTAATGACAGACATAAATGAACAAATGCATTTATTAAAAGAATATTATTTTATTATTTAGTGTCCGCTAAAATTTGGCAGTAGGCAGCGGCTTGGCTCTGCTCCTGGCATTGCTGAAGTCCATGGGCGACGGTAACCACTTACCATCAGGTGGGCCGTACGCTCGTTTGCCTACAAAGGCAATAAAAAAAAAAGGTAGGTAGGTATGCTCGACAATAGTAACATGAGGAAATCAGAAGCTTTGTAGAATGCATTTCCTTCATATTTGAAGTCATACGTGAACATGTTACATGCATATTTATTAAGAAAAAAGTGAGACTGTAAACATGGCAATGGACACTTCAGAATCTACGAGACTGATACTCCAACCTTGGGATATAAAGGCAAATCTTCTGTTGTTGTTTTTAAAGAAAAAAAAACTATTCACAGTACTATGTTAATTACACAAATAATAGTATTCAATGTTGCCCGTTGACACTCTATAAACCCACTGCATCCGTTCACGTCCTATTCTAATATAAATTACTAGTGAGAACCCTGAAAATAAAATGTAGCGTTTTTCTAAAATATAAAATCTCACCATACTCAGAGGGAGGTATGCATTCGTTGAGGTATATTCTTCCTTCGGGATTCTGATGGCAACTGACCAAGCGTTCAATGCTAAAGTACTCTTCAGTGCTGAATATGTAGCAGTGACCTTTGAATTCTATTCTGTACGTTTCTGTTGTGCTACAATCAAATTAAAGCAAAGTATACATTGTTATGCCCCAAAATTATAAACAGATTTTTTTTATTAAAGGTAAGTGTAAAATAGGCGGACTTAAGACTTCAAGGGATCTGTTCTGGGGTTTTGCCTACCTATATTCAGCTCAGCCCGACAGCAAAATTTGTTCGTAAAAAGTTAGTAATTAAAAATTAGTCTTAATCTAAGCGACAATACACATTTGGGACAAAACACAAGGTCGTATGACTCCAAATTACGATTCCCTGAACTATGGAAATCAGAGACCGATATTTTCATTTATTTATATGCATATATGTATTTTAAGCATCCAGACAAAAAAATAATGTTTGGTCAAAGCGGGAGTCCTACCGACGACTCTCGACACAACAGCAGTTAAGAAAGTTAACGCAAAATCAGTCTAATTATTACCTTGTTTTCGTACAAACGTCCAAATAATACACGTTATATTCGTCCTGGCATTGCCTCAGTATATAACACCCGTGTTTCTTTCCGCGTTTCTCCTCCAACTTCCGATAGGAGAAAGCACCGCTGCACAACAAAACATTATTCCACTAACGCGATTTCTACTAGGCTGCACTAAAAGTATCGGGAATGGAATATTTCCACTGTTCCTGTCATATTAAAATCTTTTTAATTGAAAACTCCTTGGTTTTAAAAATCGAATACCATTTATTTATTTTAAAAAAGATTCTCGGTCTTGTCACGAGGTTTTGTCAAACTTGTTTAGTCGTTGAGAAAATGGAATTGACTCGAGAAAATTCAAGAGCGATGATTTATTATGACTTTCGAAGTGGTTTAACACAAAAACAGTGTGTTGACCGGATGATTTCTGCATTTGGTGATGAAGCCCCATCCAAAACCACAATTTATCGCTGGTTTGCTGAGTTTCAACGTGGACGTGTCAAGCTCAGTGATGATCCCCGTCAAGGTCGTCCAAAAACTGCAGTCACCCAAGAAAACGTTGATGCTGTGCGTAAGCTGATTGAGGAAGATCGACATGTGACATACCGCGAAATTCAGGCAACTTTAGACATTGGCATGAGTCAAATACAAATAATCTTGCATGAACAATTAGGTGTAAAAAAGTTGTTTTCCCGATGGATACCGCATTCGCTCTGTGAAGAGCAAAAAGCGGCTCGCGTTACTTGGTGCGTCAGAACTCTCGAAAGATTCCACGCAGGATCCTCAAATGCTGTATACAACATTGTATCAGGTGACGAATCCTGGATATACGCGTACGAACCCGAAACAAAAAACCAGTCACGAGTTTGGGTGTTCGAAAATGAGTTAAAGCCAACAAAAATTGTTCGTTCACGGAGTGTTGCAAAAAAAATGGTGGCCACGTTTGTCTCCAAAACCGGCCATGTTACGACTATTCCTCTTGAGGGACAAAGAACGGTTAATGCAGAATGGTATGCTAGCATTTGTTTGCCACAGGTCGTTTCTGAACTCCGTAAAGAGAACTGCAACCGCCGCATCATCCTCCATCACGACAATGCGAGTTCTCACACCGCGCACAGAACAAAAGAGTTTTTAGAGCAAGAAAACATAGAATTATTAGACCATCCGCCGTACAGCCCCGACCTAAGCCCTAATGATTTCTATACTTTCCCTAAAATAAAGAATAAATTGCGTGGACAGAGATTTTCATCACCTGAAGAAGCTGTGGACGCCTACAAAACGGCCATTTTGAAGACCCCAACTTCCGAATGGAATGGTTGCTTCAATGATTGGTTCCACCGTATGGAAAAATATGTCAAATTTCGCGGAGAATACATCGAAAAGCAATAAATACATTTTTAAATAGTAATGTTGTGTCACTTCGTTAATTCCCGAAATTTTCAGTGCCGCCCTCGTAATTGACTATCTTCATTCTTTACTCTATGTTTTAGCATACCAATAATCAAAATGTAAATATATAGCAATTTCCTAAGGTTCTCAAGTAATATTTATTATAACTACAGTAAAAGTTCCTTATTCAAACTTCCTTAGCAACCCAATTCCTATATTCGTCGCTAAGGACTTCTTTATTCACGGAACTCATCGATACATCGATACATACTCATTGATAAAAAAGGATTCCAATATGTAGGTATCCCAACCGAATACGCATCCTACGAGCCCTTTGTAAACGCGTCATCAAATGGTCTAATAAAAAACAGTAGTAAAATAGACCTAATTACAACTAATTAAAGTTTGTTTTTATTTTGTCACCTAGAAACGTATCCTCTATAATCGCATAGGTAAATCACGATGCTATAAGCATGGTTTCTGTATTCGCCGCATACTTACTCAGAACATATACCCCGCGAAAAATGAGCTTTTACTGAACTAAAAAAATTGTATACACATATTTTTCAAAGTCAAAAATCAAGTTAAATTGATATAACAATAATATTGATTGTGAAGGAATCAAAATGAATTGTATATTATTTAAGTATGTAAAGAATTTAAAAATATTTTCTNCTATAAGCATGGTTTCTGTATTCGCCGCATACTTACTCAGAACATATACCCCGCGAAAAATGAGCTTTTACTGAACTAAAAAAATTGTATACACATATTTTTCAAAGTCAAAAATCAAGTTAAATTGATATAACAATAATATTGATTGTGAAGGAATCAAAATGAATTGTATATTATTTAAGTATGTAAAGAATTTAAAAATATTTTCTACAGCTCTGAAACAACCTACCCAACAGGTCCATGACATTTGATCCTTTGCAATTCTTTAAGTGAAGGCGTCTCATCGTCTTTCGAGAGATTGAATGTCCATTTTACGGTCAACCTATAAATAAATATTAATTTACTAAAGATTTCATATTGTGAATTAATAAAAAAACCCAACAGAAATGTGCCAAGTGGGGGAGGAAAGTCCTCGAATGGAGGCCACGGATAGGTACCAGGAGCGTGGGGCGTCCTCCAACCAGGTGGACCGACGACTTAGTGCGCACGGCGGGAAGTCGTTGGATGCGGAAGGCGGAGGACCGCGTTCTGTGGAAGGCATTGGGGAAGGCCTATGTCCAGCAGTGGGCAGATAAAGGCTGATGATGATGTTGATGAACAGAAATGTCGAATAGTTTGATTAACGAATTAACAATGGTATTTATCACTACGAAACATAAACATACCTATAATATCCATCACAGACAGAAATAAAAGACGAAAGCTGATCCTCGGACTTGAACTTGAGAAACACAGGAGTGCCTCTTCTTGACACTTCCACTGAACTATCACCGTTCCTTGTCAGATATATCAACTCCTCGACGGAGCACACATAGAACCACTGCAATAATTCAATATCATTAAATATGAAGGTTTTATTCTGTCAATTTTTTTTTGCTTAGATTAATATTTAGTTAGCATTTTCAGACAGTTTTTGCAAAGTATTTACCAGAATAAACCTCTGATTATAACGTCTCTCCGTTGACTTTCATAGATAAGATGCCGTCTTTATTGGACTGCATTTCGATAATAAAGTTATGTAATCAATATAAGTTGACATTAACCTATCTCAAAACGAATACCTAGTGGAATTCGCATTATAATGTTTATGCACCAGTCTGTGCCTTTATAGCGCTAAAACTAAATTCGGTAGAGTGGATGTAGATACGAAACTAAGAGAAAAAAATCAAATTTATCTAAACTTTATTTGACGCTAATGAAACCATGTAAGGGATGAAAAATACATTAAAATAATTAATAGCTCGCGCGCCACCTGTCATTATTAGCATTATTACATTATTAGTATTATCACAATAAAAACCAAAAATAAATTGCGAAAAACAAAATTTAAATCCAATCGAATAAGACACGCGAGTGTATGAACTAAGAACTTCAAAGGAGTAGATTCTCAATTCGACTATGTTTTATACGTGTGTTCCCTCACGTTTTTTTATCAATTATATTTTTTAGATATACATATTTTCCAGGTGAATCAATTACGATCATTTTTGTATTTGTAAGCTGGTGGTTTTAATGTGGTCACATATTTTTTTTAAGATTATCTGACCAGTAAATTTTTGAGTTATCCTTAATAATGCATATTTGATTAACATCGACTATATAGTTAAATTGGTGATATTCTCAATTCATTTTCTTCAAGTCGGTTTTTTTTAAATTAAATTTTGAGTTGCTTATCTATATATTAATACGTGAAGCAATACTTTGTACCCCTTTTTACGAAAATTGCGCGGACGGAGGAGTATGAAAAATAAAAGATACATTAAATCAATAAAGAAATCATTACACACGCTAACATGTATATGACACACACACGCATGCATACTATTTGTTTATTGTCGAACTTTTCTTATTGCATAAAGTCTATAGTCAAACTGAGAATACATTAAAATATTGTTTGTCTTTGTTAATATTTGTCTAAAGTGTAGTCTTGGCGAAATCTGTGACTATAGAAGTATAATAAATAGCCTTTGACAATAGAACCATAATAATGTTCAAACTTATAATTTCAATTAATTAGTCGAATTTCGACTACCAAGGGACCACTAGTATAAATTAATGTTCCGATTGTTAAGCTGATATTGTATTATACACCTTATGTTACTTACTTCACGTTTCAGAGTGTTGTAAAGTCGTATTCCAGGATGGTGCGGATGAAAAGGTGCCACCATCACCCGCACTGGCGTCATCTCACTGCCGTTTTGCCACAGAACATTATCGTACTCCTCAGCGAGGTAATTTGGTGCTAACGCGTATAACTGTTGTAAGTACAAATTCTTCACGTAACTGAAAATAACTCAAGTTCTGTACTGTTCGCTGCTAATTATAAAATCAAGTATTCGTCCAATGATCCAAATTCGACCATAACCACAGTCACCACAATATTTAGATTCATTTAATGTGCTTCATTTTTCATTTTGTTTTCTTAAATTTCATACAGAAACTATTCAGTTTTTGTTTATTTTTTTATTATTATTATAAATTATTTCCTTACATTATAACTTAGATTCGTTTTCGTTATCGTGTTGTATTGTCCTACTACAGCTGTAAGGAACTTTGTGTACACACTCAGCATATGTGTCTTGTTTAGTAGTGCGCACATACAGGGCTTAAGTTACAAGCAAGTTTTTTTTTGCATATTTTTAGCTTATAATGTGTATTGCGTGCCTAATAAATTAATAAATAAATTCCCGAATAAAAACAGAATTTAGCCGAATCACCGCCGCACGGCATTTTAATCGCCGAAGCGCCGCAGCACTATTGACTGTGACGATTTGAATTTTTTTATGGTCGCCGAAGCACCGCCGCACCATAGCCGCGACTGCTTACGTAAAAGTGGGTTCGCTGCTCTACCGCCGAAACACCGCTGCACGGCATTTTAATCGCCGAAGCACCGCCGCACCATAGCCGCGACTGTTTAATAAGAGTGGTTTCGCTGCACTACCGCCGCACCACCGCTGCACTACAGCAGTGACATATCATTCTCATATACATACATATGTGTGTGTGTGAATGTAAGCGTTTTTTACGTCCAGTGTTTATAAAATGTAAACGTAAAAAATTCGAAACGTTCGGCTATGCTTCGGCTGTGGTGCGGCGGTGCTGGGAGATTTCTTTCGAAGCGTGCTGCGAAATTTTCCGCCAAATGGCGGTGGTGCAGCGGTGGTTCAGCGTTGTGGTGCGGACACCGTGCAGCGGTGGTTCGACGATAGACTTGAAATTATTATTTTTATCAAAAAATTATAATTTCATTTTTACTCGGGTTATTAGCGAAGCTTGTTCGTAGCTACTTAAGAAAAAAAGAAAATTTGTTGACGAACAACAGCGAAAGTGGTACTTAACTTCTTTATCTTTGCCTATTTATAAATGGATAATAATTGCTTTCATTTTGATTTTACTTCTTTTGTATAAATAGATAGAAAATCTAAAAAAAAGGTATATCATAAAAATATGATATACCTTTACCATTAGGCGGGCTGTTAGCGCCTTCTATCTATTTATACAAAAGAAGTAAAATCAAAATGAAAGCAATTATTATGTTTACAACAAACTGCTGTTTACAACAAATATGACTAATGCGAAGACTCGTGTCTTCTTATCACATCCTTATCGTATTCAAGAATATTTTTTTGCGATGGATCGTCTGAATCATTTCACTTCTTATCGTATTCAAGAATATTTTTTTATTGCAATGAATCGTCTGAATAAATTCATATCACAATTATTAAATAGCGGAGATTATTAGCACACGGTTAATAATCACCGTTAAAGTGATCACGTAACATCAAAAGTTACGTGATCACTTTAACGGTGATTATTATTTATATTTAGATATATTATTAGTGATAACGGTTAAAGTGATATAATAATCACAATAGCCAATCAATATTTACATTTTATAAATGTAAATTACAATATAAATATACTTATGTTTATTCTTAGTTATTTCGATAAATTACACACATACGTGTTGTACAGATTCTGCAACTATTTAATAAAGGCTTTCAATTTATACACGGTGTAGAAGCAAAGTTGCCGAAAATGAAGACATACGGTAGACCTGATAACTCCCGACATGACAACAAAAAAATATCACGTACAGAAAATTTATACATAATATTAGGTGACGTTACATTGCGACTTCACGATATACACATAAGTGGTAACTACTGTAACCCATAGACTATATGAGTCGACTATTATCAAAGCCGGCAATGTGACTTTTGGACAATTATTGGTAAATCAGAAAAACGAATTATTGACTTTGTATTCCATTGGCAGTCATAAAACTCTTCTGAACGACATCTTAGATAAATAACAGGTTAAGTATTAACCTTTATTTAGTGCAGGTTTTGAACCGTATTCTTTGAAGGAAACGATTATATTCAAATCAATCTGTATTGACATATCAATAACATTTTTTTGTCCAAATGCACAGATTGCCACCTTTGATAATAGTCGACTCATATATACTAGTTCCGAACAACAACGAAGGTAAGGTTCACAGCATTCGAGTAAAACAATGAATTTCCATAACTCTTCAACACCCGGTGAACCGTCAACTTCTTTAATACGTAGTACAAAACAAGACAAATAAAAAGAAACACCTTCAAATGGACGTCAAGTTTAATTTAAATAACGTCTCAATTGATGTCGAGAGCAGTCGGATGTGGACTGTTAAGGAATTACCCACCCTCCTTTGAAGTTACGTTAAAATGATCATATAAAACTGTATCTACTGACGCTTTCTATATTCTGTAGATAGGTCTATAAATCTATAGTATTCTACATAGTAGTTAGATAGATATAAAATTAAAAAGACGTAATAGGACGTTATAAATTCCTAAAGAGATTATACTAGCTGCACCAGACGTGTAGGCGAGCTCACGGGGCTTAGAGACAAGCCTTGCAGCCAAGCCAGCAAGCCTTGGAGACTTTGTCCTGGTACAGTGATTTACTGAATTTACTACCGGATCGGAAACGAGACTCACTGAGAAGATCTGGCGAGAAACTCAGTGGACTGTGTCTGTGGGTTAATTTACTCGCCGAGCACTTCGTCGTATAAATTCGAAGAAGCATCTCGTTACAAAGACCGAGAACCAGTTTGGATCAGCAAAATAGATATTATAATACTACAATGCCTAAAGCACATGCGCATTCGGTACAAAGAACGGCAAACGTTAGTACATTCAACGATATGTATATGTATTAGTATTTTTTTTTATTGCTTAGATGTGTGGACGAGCTCGCAGCCCACCTGGTGTTAAGTGGTTACTGCAGCCCATAGACATCTACAACGTAAATGCGCCACACACCTTGAGATATAGTTCTAAGGTTTCAGTATAGTCACAACGGCTGCCCCACCCTTCAAACCGAAACGCATTACTGCTTCACGGCAGAAATAGGCGGGGCGGTGGTACCTACCCGTGCGGACTCACAAGAGGTCCTACCACCAGTAATTACGCAAATTATAATTTTGCGGGTTTGCTTTTTATTGCACGATGTTATTCCTTCACCGTGGAAGTCAATCGTGAACATTTGTTGAGCACGTATTTCATTAGAAAAATTGGTACCCGCCAGCGAGATTCGAACACCAGTGCATCGCTCGATACGAATGCACCGGACGTCTTATCCTTTATGCCACGACGAGTATGTATAGTATGTGTATTAATATTGATCTAGCAATGAATCCAATTGAAACTTTTAACAGTGGCTTAGATATAAACATTAGAATGAAAACCTCGTGTATTAATTATCATACTTGGTCGATATATCCAATTCCATTTAAATCGTCAAATCCTTCGTCAATATGACTTAAGTCAATGGACGCAAACAATAAGGAAAATGTATGATGATCGTATATACTCGCACGCAAAAACGTGTCAAAGGTCTGCGATATATCACATTAGAGATAAAAACAATCTCTATGCATATCAATCTTTTACACCAAACTTCTTGATGAAAACAAATTTAATTCTCGTTATCTTGCGTTTTATTTTTTCCTCAATTTATATTACTCATTCGTCTGGTAAATAAAAATATCCATACAACCAATAGTTTACGAATCCGGTCGATACGGACTTGCGATTTGGTGATCCAAATCTATTCAAAACTTAATCAACAAAAACACCTTAACTTAAACTACCCAGTGCAAATACAAATAGCCTTAGTTTCAAATGGCTAAATTATCTACTTTGAAAGCTAGATTAAGCATTCTATAAACTATATAAACGAATCAGACGGCCATATTAATTTATTTATTTATTGCTTAGACGATTTATCGGGCTCACGGTCCGATTGGTGTTATGTATAAGTTAAATATGTAATCGAATATAAATTCAGTTATAGTTACGATAGAATATACACTCGGGTGCAATGAAATCGCACATCTGTACATTTTTTGAAAAATATTATTTACTTTTTTTAATTTAAAAAAATACATATATTTTTTTTTACATTGGGTTAAAGGTTAGTTCAATACCTATTCAATGATACCATATAAGTGGAGATAAGGTTACTTTCTTGAGGAAAATAAAATACAACAACAATTTAATCTTTATTACAAAATGATTACTCAACTAAACCGTTTAAAATTTGGGGATTAATAAAAAAAAACACAAAGAATACTGAAAAATCATTTATTAGTAACAAGTATTGCCCCCTCTTGCCCGAATTACAGCTTCACACCGATTCCCCATCGACTCTATCAAGTTTCTGATAAAGTCTTGTGGCATGGCGTCCCATTCCTCTTTGAGCGCATTTTGTAGCTCCTGGAGATTAGCTGGAGCACTATTTCGACCTCTAATTTTTCTTTTTAATTCGTCCCACAAGTGTTCAATCGGATTAAGGTCCGGGCTCCGAGCTGGCCACTCCATCACGGGTACATTTACTTCTTGTAAGTATTGTCTCACTATCGCAGCGGTATGAGGTCTTGCATTGTCATGCATAAAAAGGAAGTTACTTCCAATTAAACGGCCAAATGGTACGACATGTTCTTGTAGAACTTCCTCTATGTATCGTTGAGATGTTAGACCTCTTGTTTGTCGCCTAATATTGGCCCCAACGATGAAGACAAGCTCTGTTTTTCGTTCGAGTGAGATACCTCCCCAGAACATACACGAACCACCGCCGTATGCTACACGTTCTGTGATGCAACATTGGGAAAATCGCTCTGAGCGCCTTCTGTAGACCCTTCCACGTCCATCATTATCATGAAGACACATTCTGGACTCGTCTGAGAACAGGACTGCTTTCCACTGGTCGGCTGTCCAGTTGACGTGTTCTTGTGCAAATCGAAAACGAGCCCGGCGGTGAGCTGGCGTCAATTTAGGGCCATTTGCTGGCCTATGCGCAGTCAAACCACCTTCGGCAAGTCTCCTTCTGACTGTCCACCTGTTGACTACCACTTCACGCACCTGTTGAAGCTGCTGTGCAAGTTCAACGGCAGTCAAACGACGATATCGCAACGCTGTCGTTACAAGAAATCTGTTGTCGCGCTGTGTTGTAGCTCTTGCTCGACCAGATCCTCGTCGCCTTTCAAAGCCACCAGTCTCCCGATAGCGCAGGTACACACGACGAACTGAATATCGGCTGATATTCAGTTGTCGAGCTACAGCACTCTGGTTCTGGCCCGCTTCAATTAGAGCGACGACTTGAGCGGCTTTTTCCGGAGTAGTATCCACCTTTTTCAGACAAATGCAATTGGAGTCACTAGAGGTCTTATCAGGTTAAGCGTTAGCTTGCAACTGATGACGTTTTACACAAAACATGCCTTTTTATACCTGCAGTTGGTCTTGAAAACTGCAGTGAGTTGAGGGAGCAATTTTTGGAGTTTGCTGTTGTCGTTTTGTTTCAGCAGGCAGGTAAACTTATCATGTCTTATGTGGTATCATTGAATAGGTATTGAACTATCCTTTAACCTTATGTTAAAAAATATAGGTATTTTTTTAAATAAAAAGAATTAAATAATATTTTTCAAAAAATGTACAGATGTGCGATTTCATTGCACCCGAGTGTAGTCTACAGTCGACTCCTCGCGGCTCGCGATTTACAATTCTGTACCCGCCATTCCGAAGATTCAGTCTCGTTATACCAATTAGAGAAAGCCACATTTATGCCTATTATTTAGGCTTGGTCGAAAATATGCCAGGACGGTTAAAGGGTGTCTAATTCTAAGCACTGTTAGATACACATATCCATTGAAACTTCTACATTGTTGATGTCATTATCTTCTACCTAGGACGCCTAGAATAACCAAGCCCCTCACCACAATATAAGAGATCAGCTTAAAGGGTATTCTTGACTTATTTAGATAATATTATTATAAATATATTATGCTTCCTACACTTACTTCACATTATGACCGACCGAAGACAATTGCGGTAGATAATCAATGGCATACTTTTTAGGAAATGGTCCATGTCTTTTAGCAATCTCTTTAGGAATATATTTTTTGTAATTTCGAATAACATCATTCAGTGGTAATCTCTCTTCAGCTATTGCACGGGTCCTGTAACAAAGTAAAACAAAAAGTTAAGATCTGACTTGCAAGACAGCAGGATTAACAATGTGATGCAACTATTCCTTATTTATTTATTAATGAGGCATTATCTATTTAACAGTGACATCATGTCGCAAAATATGTTATTTGCACAATATAGACTTGCAGCTTGTACCTAATAAAATTATTTTTATTAACTGTTAGATAACAAGTGATAAAATTTAATACATATGTAAATTTTAGTATAATTCCAAATTCTCATAATTTTATCTTACCATACAACGATATTTTAAACATATCAAGTATTTTAGCATGATACTTTCTTGGTAGCATGTTTTTAATCCGAGATCAGATCTTAAAATATGAATAACGAATTTCTTTAAATATGTTTAAGTAATCTTTTAAAATTATGTGATTTTGTTACTTTTATTGTTTGTTTTTTATTATAATTACAATAAGTACTTTATCTCATAGACAAAACCCATGGAGTATCTCGTTGGATCTTTTCAGTGGATCCAGATTCAAATCCAGTGGTACATTCTGCTAAGCACTGCTTTTACTAGCGCAAATTCTCTTGGATTGAGCCCGTGAGCTTACCTCCCGGTCTTCCAGTGGTTGGGGCAGCATCTTGGGCTCTCAGAAAATAGTAGGGAAAAAATCTCCCCAAGCATATCAGTACTTCATAGGGGTACGGAATTTTGTTCATTGAATTATCATATAGGATAGTAGATGATTAATTTAAAAATATTAAGCTATAACTTTCACAAACAAATGTTCACGATTGACTTCTACGGTGAAGGAATAACATCGTGTAATAAAAATCAAACCCGCAAAATTCTAATTTGCGTAATTACTGGTGGTAGGACCTCTTGTGAATTCGCGCGGGTAGGTACCACCACCCTGCCTATTTTCTGCCGTGAAGCAGTAATGCGTTTCGGTTTGAAGGGTGGGGCAGCCGTTGTAACTATACTTGAGACCTTAGAACTTACTAGGCTGCACTAAAAGTATCGGGAATGGAATATTTCCACTGTTCCTGTCATATTAAAATCTTTTTAATTGAAAACTCCTTGGTTTTAAAAATCGAATACCATTTATTTATTTAAAAAAAGATTCTCGGTCTTGTCACGAGGTTTTGTCAAACTTGTTTAGTCGTTGAGAAAATGGAATTGACTCGAGAAAATTCAAGAGCGATGATTTATTATGACTTTCGAAGTGGTTTAACACAAAAACAGTGTGTTGACCGGATGATTTCTGCATTTGGTGATGAAGCCCCATCCAAAACCACAATTTATCGCTGGTTTGCTGAGTTTCAACGTGGACGTGTCAAGCTCAGTGATGATCCCCGTCAAGGTCGTCCAAAAACTGCAGTCACCCAAGAAAACGTTGATGCTGTGCGTAAGCTGATTGAGGAAGATCGACATGTGACATACCGCGAAATTCAGGCAACTTTAGACATTGGCATGAGTCAAATACAAATAATCTTGCATGAACAATTAGGTGTAAAAAAGTTGTTTTCCCGATGGATACCGCATTCGCTCTGTGAAGAGCAAAAAGCGGCTCGCGTTACTTGGTGCGTCAGAACTCTCGAAAGATTCCACGCAGGATCCTCAAATGCTGTATACAACATTGTATCAGGTGACGAATCCTGGATATACGCGTACGAACCCGAAACAAAAAACCAGTCACGAGTTTGGGTGTTCGAAAATGAGTTAAAGCCAACAAAAATTGTTCGTTCACGGAGTGTTGCAAAAAAAATGGTGGCCACGTTTGTCTCCAAAACCGGCCATGTTACGACTATTCCTCTTGAGGGACAAAGAACGGTTAATGCAGAATGGTATGCTAGCATTTGTTTGCCACAGGTCGTTTCTGAACTCCGTAAAGAGAACTGCAACCGCCGCATCATCCTCCATCACGACAATGCGAGTTCTCACACCGCGCACAGAACAAAAGAGTTTTTAGAGCAAGAAAACATAGAATTATTAGACCATCCGCCGTACAGCCCCGACCTAAGCCCTAATGATTTCTATACTTTCCCTAAAATAAAGAATAAATTGCGTGGACAGAGATTTTCATCACCTGAAGAAGCTGTGGACGCCTACAAAACGGCCATTTTGGAGACCCCAACTTCCGAATGGAATGGTTGCTTCAATGATTGGTTCCATCGTATGGAAAAAGGTGTCAAATTTCGCGGAGAATACTTCGAAAAGCAATAAATACATTTTTAAATAGTAATGTTGTGTCACTTCGTTAATTCCCGAAATTGTCAGTGCCGCCCTCGTATATCTCAAGGTGGGTGGCGCATTTACATTGTAGATGTCTATGGGCTCCAGTAACCACTTAACACCAAGTGGGATGTGAGCTCGTCCACCCATCAAGGCAATAAAAAAAAATAAAAAATTTAACACATAAATTGAAGTAATAACACACGTCATCTCGGATCCTCCCGATCCACTAACGGTGCTTCTAAGTACTTAAAGCACCAGTCACCGTTCTCGTCGAACCCGTCGCTTGCGACGAAGGGCTCGACGAGTAAATTAACTCCCAGACACAGCCCACTGAGTTTCTTGCCGGATCTTCTCAGTGGGTCGCGTTTCCGATCCGGTGGTAGATTCTGCGAAGCACGGCTCTTGCTAGGATTCGTGTTAGCAACGTCATCAGGTTTGAGCCCCGTGAGCTCACCTACAAACGTTAGGGTTACGCTGAAATAGCCTCTCAAGGCTCTCAGCTTAGGTAGGAAAAAAAAAAAAAGAAGTAATAACTTAAGGCTAGTTAATAGAGATTTGGACTAAAATGTTGTATGGAGCAATTCTTTCTGTAATATACATTACCTGTGAAGCCTGTAACGCATTCATAGCTTCCTAACTTAGAAATCATATTTTTACCATTACACAGCGGTATTTTTTATTACTTTTAAAAAATATTTAAAGAACATCAATAACTTGTTGACTCTTCAGAGCACTCCGTATGAAGTATGGAGCACAAAGAGAACTAAGCTCGAAGCAGAAAGCAGGTTTGTGATAACCGTAATATAAACCATGTACATTTAATCATCAGAGTTGCTCTTATTTTTACATGTACGCATCAATACTAAACCTAATTGCTTACATATCTGTGATCCCCAGTCCGAGTAATTCTTGCTTATGTTCAGGATACTTAATCTCAGGTATTTTATTTTCATTGACGTCATTCCTTGCTTGTTGGAAATAATAATCATATGTGGTCTCATCCAATGTTATAAGAAGACTTAACCTTGGCACCTAAAAGATTGATTTATTTTATATTAATATTAAACGTCTAAAAATGTTAGTCAACAAATGTAATTATTCACTTCATTAATCAATCATTTCTTATTAAATTAAAATAATTTAATTTGTTGATTGCAAAATAATATATATATTACAGTAAACATGAGATTTTCTTAAATTTCAGAAATAACTATAATTAAAATTTTCCTATAGACTTAATTACAGTGATATCTACCTTCGTAAAGAGAAACCAATTTACATATATATTTTTGGAGCTAAGCAAAAGTACTTCTTGTGGTCAAAAAATGAAGTCCTGTAGAGTGTCAATAAAAAGCAAAAGAAGATAGCGAACAACAGGAAATGTTGACCTGCTTCTTATTTTTATGGAAGTCAAGAACAATGCACAGATTACTGTTTACTATTTTATTTTCACTAATTGGCCTTTCGTAAAACATCAGCTCTCCTTCCTTCTCCTCATCCTTCTCTTTTACGGCTAATTTCCTAACACTGTGTATTCAACGAATGATTTAATGTTTCAAGTTTTTTTTTTTTTTTATTGCCTTTGTAGGCAGACAAGCATACGGCCCACCTGATGGTGAGTGGTTACCGTCGCCCATGGACTTCAGCAATGCCAAGGGCAGAGCCAAGCCGCTGCCTACCGCTTAATACTCTCCACAAGCCTCGTTTGAAGAAGGACATGTCATACCGCTCGGGAAACACCGTCGAGGAGAGCTCATTCCATAGCCAGAGTTCCAAGTTTATTCAAATAAAATAAATTAATTAGTAAACAATTCTTAATTGTCATCTTTTATTTTGTTGCAGTTGTTATTGATGATATTTTCAGTATAGATAATTTTTTTTGTGTGTAAAAGTTCGTGACCCTAAAGCACAGATAACCCCCAATAGATACCGCATTATTCAACATTTGGTTCAATTCGACTTCACCAAATTTTGAGGTAAGCATGAGTGGCGGGGAACGTGTCAAGTGTGCTGTGATTGGATATTTCAAAGACAAACTTATAATGCATCAAACCATAGTGATGGGACAGATTTAAAATTATTGATCGATAACTTTGGTAGGATGATCTGGATCATTGATATTTTAATTTTATTATTAGTTATAAATAAAAAATAAATTAATTCTAAATTATCCAATATTTATTAAAAACAAATAAAAAAGAATCTAAGTATATTTCATTGATTTTTAAAATGAATCAGCTTAGTAAAAATTCGTCTTACAGAATTCTTAGGATTTGTCTTCCTTGATAAGTAAAGTAGTCTTATATCTATGTATTTTTCCACGACAATCAATAATTATTAAATCAATAATATGATTACAATTTTCGTGATCTTATTGGTGATATATCAAGAAAAATACTTTCACCAACAAAACTACTTAATGTTTGTGTTACAAAACGTTTTTATCTTTATATAATATTTTGCAACCTTGGGTTGTATTTATTGAGCTTCGTATGACTTGCTTGATAATGTTTTAAACATTAAACATTACTGGTTTAATAGCAAGGTTTTAAATTTTTTTTGTTACAATAGAAAAAAAAAAAAACAATGCCCAAACAAATGTCGACTTGTAAATCACAACACTATCGATACACGTGCAGATTTAGACAAAGACAACTATTGTAATTTACATGATGAGTGAAAGGGACATTTCAAAAAGACATCAACGGGTGCTTTGATATTACTTTTCACATCCGTCTCCAGTATAAATTGAACTCTGGTTTATTTGAATTACGTTAATGTAATAAAAGTACAGAAAAGTAACAGTAGTTACCGATGAAATGTTATGGCATCTTTTTGATAACCAGATGTCTTAGATGACTTGCCAAACCATTTTATTGCACAGGAAGCCATTTATAATATTATTTGAATTTAAAACTATCTTTAAATATTGGAAAGAACTCGGCGTGCTTACGGGTCTTAAACTTGGTCAACACTGATGTCATGATTCTTAGTGTCACTTCATATACTAGCTAAATCACTAATGTGCTGTGAACATTTGTGGCCCTGCATGTCGAATCTATTGGGGGTTATTTGTGCCCTAAAGTGTTGCCTGGAAGAGATTGCTATAAGCGACAGAGCTGTTAATTGTAAACACTATTTAATATTTTAAAGGTTTTTAAAGTTTACTTCTAATTTTTTTTACTTGTAACATTTAAATCAAGTCTTATCTATCTATAAGGTAAAAAAAGATTAGCAGCAAATTAACATACTCAAGCACTCAATGAATCAAAGTGGATTTTTTACAATACTAATATGAAAATTACAAGCTTCGTCTGACTAACCTTGAAACGAATCCTCAGTTCATAGTCCCTAGAGCCCGAGAGGACCTTACAGTTATCCTTGAGGAAATAATCAGTACCCTTAACTCGTAATGCAAATAATGTACGAGTTAGAGGAGGTATGTTGTATTTCTTACACAATATTATACACAATTCTTCTGCAGTAAGTGTGCTAGTACACCTTACATTATTTGGTGTACGATTGGTCACCACGGCCACTTTAACTATATCTTCCACTGTTGCCATCGTGAACTTGAATCATAAAACTAAGAGGACGCCAACAGAGATAAGACTTGGCTTACTTCGTTAAGCACAATGGTATCAGTAAATGAAATTTGTGTGATTCTTTCATTTTATTTCCACACTTTTAAGAATATTATACTCTTTAGCTCATTGATACACAAGCAAATTTTGTGTTTATTTTTAACATTGTAACAGAGTATGTAGGTACCTACCTACCTACGCAATACTCAATTACAGACAGGCGCAGCGTTTACTTTTTCATTATTTTTGACACTTAACTTTTTTCGTTTAATGCATAGGTTTAATGGCTGAGACTTTAGGCTTTTAAGCCTAACCATTATACGGATAATAAGAATAACAAATTTTTAAAAAATGTAATGTTTCCATTGCATTGTAGTCGGTATGATATAGGTTCGCCCCCTCATGACCTATGCAAGTGTAGTGTTCGCTCACGCGACCCGCACAAACTTGAAACCCCTTCAAATAATACAATCCCGTTTTTATAGGATAGCTGCCGGAGCCCCATGGTACATCCGAAACGTAGACCATCAGTAAGTATCTACATTCGGCATCAGTGTGCCATTTCGAGAAAGCGGCATGACACGAGACCTCTCATCGTAGCCACCGGTAAATAAATTCCCGATCCTGCGGGCCAAAAGGTAAACAGTAGACGTCACCCAAAACACGTCATTTCGGATCCACTCGATCCACTAACGGTGCTGTTAGGTACCCCAAGCACCAGTCATCGTTCTCGTCGAACCCGTTGCTTGCGACGAAAGGCTCAGCGAGTAAACTAACCCACAGACCACTGAGTTTCTCGCTGAATTTTCTCAGTGGGTCGCGTTTCCAATCCGATGGTAGATTCTGCAAAGCACTGCTCTTGCTAGGGTTAGTGCTAGCAAAGTCGTCAGCTTTGAGCCCCGTGAGCTAATAGTTAAGGTTACTCTGAAATGATCTCTCAAGAACATCAGCTTAGGAAAAAAAAATGGTATGTACCTATACTACCTATCTGTAGGCTCAAGGGCGGATCCAGCTTTGGCGCCAAGAGGGGGTCACATAATCAAATTTTCGATGCGCTCGTTCCCAAACGCTTGCCATCATACAAAGTTATTAAATTATATTAAATTAATTAAATATTGAAGGTATTTAGTTACATAAAATCTGTATAGTGACAAAATATATAAATAAAATCATTATGGTCAATTAGTGGTTCACCTAAGTCCTGGAACCAGCTCAGGGGGGGGTCATGACCCCCGGGATCCGCCGTTGTGTAGGCTATGAATGAAAATTAAATCTAGTGAAGTAAAATTAAGTGTAATATTATTATAATATATATTATTCTTGATCCAGGCGGTAAAGTATTTGAGAGTCGTCCTGAATGACGTGATCTGCAAGTGGGAAAAAAGTGCTTTCGCAATAAGGTGTCATTTTACAAAACTTAAACGCGGCCTATACTGACTTATGAGTATGATTCGGTGACACGGCCGACACGCACATAGACTTCCACCAGGGAATTCAATCTCTGTTTTGTTCAAATAGGTTTTAGCAATCTTTCTTCTCTTAGCGAGAGTTTTTACCCGCCCAAGTGTCCTAGCTAGGCGGTAAGAACATGCCGCGCCGTAATCCTTCCACCCAAAAGAAAAACAAAAAAGCTAAAAGCATAATAGATGTCAGTTTCAATTTTCTCATTTTATTGTAATCCTTTTAAATTCACTTAATTATCATCATTAATTTATTATAAATGGAACAGCAATTTTATTTTTATATTGCCTACAAGTTGAGCAAAGAAAGAACTTTCAGCTATTCAAATAAAAAAATGGCTTATAAGCTTAGCGTTCTTTGCCTTTCCTAGTGAATCAAACAAAAAAAAGAGATTGGTTTGGAATTCTTCAACTCAGTGCCAAATTGGTAGCAATCGTTCGTCCGCCATTATTGTTTGGCGACTTATCGTTGTCGAAGTCCAGTGAAAATAAAAAATACCATTGTAAGTACATACAACTTGTTGATCTTGAATAGAATAAAAACTAATAATTTAGAGCTATAATTATTATTATGACTAAATAATTATTTAAAAACCTGCGTTATTGTAACACGTGCCAAATTATTATCCAAAAGCCGGTAGAAACTATTGTTTAGCGTCAACATAGAAAAAATTAAAAAAAATAGTTTCACTTTATCTTAATCTTTACTGTTAAGTATAGATTTTAAAATAAAATGTATTCATCCAGTTATTGTTACTGGTAAAGCATTGTTAAAATAGTTTTTAGTTCGAAATGTATAATAGAGAATCAACTTCGGACATAGCTTTTAAGATTAAAATTACAATATGATAGGAACAAATATCTTCAGTATTTAATATAACTTTATCATTAAAAAAACGGTTGAACCAAATAGCCATGCTGTTTATAAAAATTTCAATCTACCTTCCAAAACTACTTGATAAAAGTTAATGGAAAATGAAGGTCACAATGAAAAATTTTAATAAAAAAATTACTTTGCAGGTAATGGATGATGACTGGGATGATTCCTGTGAAGCTGTTGTAAGTCATCAACTATAAAAAATAAAAATGATCTTTTTGATAATAATACCTAAAATAATAATATATCTTTAACAAAATGTGAATTTTCTCCATATTATTATATTAAAGTCACATAATATTTGAATAGTTTAGTTCAATTTCCTTCATGGTAATATGTGTGCAAAGCTTCAAGAGAACATTTAAAAAGGTCAAAATTATGTGCTCTTTTAATATTTAACATTTTAGTCTATTTTTTGTTCCATGGAATAACTTAAGAACCACAGCGTTGGAGCTTATGGATATCACAATGTGTTACCATCCTCCTTTGGGTCCAGTGGTAAAAGTCTCAATCAAATGGTATTGTAAACCGATTGTCCCACAATATGAACCCTTCACCTATTTGCAGGCTAATTATTTGACCTATAACTGATAATTAAGCAAATCAACACTTCTCAATAATGATTTTTACCACATGATGATCTCAAACTTGTGTAAAGCACATATTTTCATAAAAATAACTGGACCAAGCCTGCAGGATACAATTTCTGGAATATGAAATGAAATTTTAATGTCATAAAATTCAGTAACTTTTTGGTGTTTAATGATTTTCCTGGTTTTCACAAGCTGCAGACATAATTAAAATTACTTTAATTAATCTTATTATCTGTTGTCTGCATTCTAGGTGGTGCCACCTCCCCCACTACAGAACCATGATTCTGTAGATGAAGGTCACAGTCTATCCAGAGGAAGAGGATTTCCTTCCTTCAATGAGGATGGTAAGAATTCAGTATTTTTCATTTCTGCTTTTAAAACTGATAGTAACATATTAACTTAAATTACATTTGAATACTGCATAGAAATATAAACAAAGGGAATGAAATTAAGTGCTTGTTCTTGATATAAGATTTTGTGTATCTTACCTTTGCTTAGCTATTTTATATTAAGGGTTAAAGTATGAAATTGCCAATTTGTACTGAAAAATTTTTTTCATTTAACATATTTTTTAATCAAAATATCTACCATTATTATCTATACATTGCTGCCATCTAATATGGTAATTTATGCCTTTGTGATAGAACTCTGGTGGTCTATATTCTACAAACTGTCAAAGCATTTTGTCCTGGGAAGCAAACTTTTTATAACATAGAAAATTGTCCAAATCACGAAAAAAATGCTAGTCCGTTCGAGCAAGGTTTGGCGAATATGGAGGGTGACGAATGGTTTCTTATTGCAGTTCCTGTAGAGTTAAAACGGTTTCTCGTGCTGTATGAGGTCTCGCGTTATCATGGAGCAATGATGGTGAAGATCGATTCATGAGTCGAGGCTGTTTCACTGCAAATTTTGCTTTCGTTGTTCGGATTTCGGCACAGTAGACATCTGCCGTTATTGCTTGACCAGATCGGAGAAAGCTATAGTGAATAACAACGTGCTGAGACCACCAACAGCTACCATTACCTTTTATTGGTAAACTTTGCTTTAGGACACTGTTGCAGCGTTTGACCTGGGGTCAGCCATTGCCTCTTTCTCTTACGGTTAACGTAAGGAATTCACTTTTCATCACATGTCACAATTCGATCCAATATTCCGTCATATCTGTATCGATTCAACAAGGCAACACAAGTTTCAACACGCGTTTCTTTCTGCAGACCAGTCAAATCATAAGGGACCCCGTTTTTCATATTTATTTTATTTTATTGATTTAACGCATATGAGTCAACATCATTGGTAAGGTAACGTTAAACCATGCCGCTAATCCCTGGGTAGTATGGCTCGGATCGGCTTCCAACATCTCTTTCAATTCGTTCGTTCTTCAAATCAAAATTTCCATCACGAAAGCGTTTAAAACAAAATCGCACGGTGCGGTCATTAGCAGTCTCCGCTCCAAACGCAACATTGATATTGCGAGCTGTTCTGCAGCGTTAGTTCCGCGTCGGAACCCTTATTAAAATATCACTCGAATTTTCGAAGTATCGCATCTTTTTCGTCTAAGCTGAATAAAAAAAAAGCAACTGAAAGTCGATGAATCGAATTTTGCACATTTTTTAAACAAAGAACCTCATAGAATGGTACCATTTGAAAAAAGTTTCACTCAAAAATCTCAAACCGTGAAGCTTCTATGTCAATTCGAAGTACCAATTACAATAGAATGGCAATTTCATACTTTGACCCCTTTTATTTTTACATGTTTCACATTCACATTGTCTTGTCAATAAAACTGAAAGCTTTTACTGGGTATGATAAAAACTCCACTATAGCTATTTTTTGCTAAGAAAATTTAATCAAAAACATTATAATAAATATATATAACTAAATCAGAACTGTAAAAAGCAGATTATGATATTAATATTGAAAGAAGTATTAACAAAAACATATTGTAAGGCTGGTTTGGTGTCAATAAATTTTTGAATTGAGTTAGTTGCCACTTAAGTTTTCTTTAGGCACTTATGATGCTTTAATTAACTCTGGTTAAGCACTTAAGCATGGAATTTTAAGTATCCACAGCTGAACCCAAAAATAAAATGTATGTTGACATATTTTATGCTGAAAGCAGTTTTTCAACTCTAATAGCATTGTAATAATGTGATAGATATTGTTATTGGAAAGTATTCCTTTGGGTTACTTGATTAATTTGAATCTTTTCTCACTTGTATGAATGTAAAAAATTCAAAACAATTTCATTTTATCAAACTAAATATGTGAATAACTGAAATATATAACAAAAAGTCTGACCTAGGTTTCTGTGTGGTCATGCATGCATTTTCTGTCATTGACTTCTTGAACCTGTTTTCTGCAGCATTGTTATTATAGACATTATTTTCTCAATAATATAAAGTCTTAATACTGCACTGATTAAAGCTACAAAAAATATATAGTTTAAATCATCAGTAAAATTTAATATTTCTAGAAGAAACATTTGACTTTTAGATGAAAAAGAGAATGGGTATGGTGAGCGACGGGGTCGAGGTGGCCGAGGCGGAGGACGAGGACGCGGCGGAAGAGGTGGACGTGGAGGGTCACGAGAACAGCACAGCGACTATGAGACTAATGGTAATAGACACAAATATCAAAAATTAAACTCCATATTATCCATGGATATTGAATTATTTATTGTTTGTAATTATTATTTATATTGTCTCATAAATGGTATGAATATTGTATATAATTATAGGTGACCATGATGATAGGGGTCGTGGCGAACGTGGCCGAGGCCGCGGAAGGGGAGGACGTGGTGGTGGTAGAGGTGGTGGTGGCGGAGGAGGCGATAGAAATGATTATGAAGATAATGAAATAGGGGAAAACGGGGAAACGAAGAAGCCGGTAACCTATGTGCCTCCAGAACCAACAAATGATGAGACGGAAATCTTTAGCAGTACTATAAGCTCTGGTATTAACTTTGACAAGTTTGACCATATTGCAGTAAAAGTAAGTACCTAAGTAATTTGTTGTACTCTCAAACAGTTTTAAAGTAACTATAGCAAGTAAATTACTTTTTAATACTTAATAATAAAAAGAGCTTTTTTTTTNCCGGTAACCTATGTGCCTCCAGAACCAACAAATGATGAGACGGAAATCTTTAGCAGTACTATAAGCTCTGGTATTAACTTTGACAAGTTTGACCATATTGCAGTAAAAGTAAGTACCTAAGTAATTTGTTGTACTCTCAAACAGTTTTAAAGTAACTATAGCAAGTAAATTACTTTTTAATACTTAATAATAAAAAGAGCTTTTTTTTTCATAGTACAAAAGTTTTGATGAAATATTTTAACCTCTTACTAAAGAAAATAAAATCGTTTTATAGATCATAAAATGCTAAGTCTACAAATATGAGTATTTCCCTATATTTATGATGCAAATCAAATCTCTAATGTTATGTTTACTTCATAGAATGTGAATGCATCCATCCAATGCATGCAATTATCTATTTTAGAAAGAGCCAACACTATAAATATGGGCTGGTGAAAACCATGGCTCTCTTGTCAATCTCTCAGTTAAAAACATTGTTATTCTCTGTCTAATATTGAATACTAATTTAATTTGCAGGTCAGTGGTGAGAATCCTCCGAGACCTATCGAAAGTTTCGAAACTGCAAATCTCAGAAAGTATGTTTTAGATAATGTACTTAAGGCTGGTTATAGAAAACCCACACCTATTCAGAAAAATGCAATCCCAATCATAATGAGTGGCAGAGATTTGATGGGTTGTGCCCAGACTGGTTCGGGTAAAACGGTAAATTTGAACTGTTTAATATACACAGTAATTCAATCCTCTTTTAGTCTTTAGTCTTGCGTCATTTTAAGTATTTCTTTTCCTTTAAAAAAAAATTTTTTTCCAATATTTTTCACCTTTCACATACTTTAACTGAGCCATCGTCAATCAATCGTGCATGACCACGAAAACTGCAGGAAACGAAAATAATATGGTAATCAAAATAAATAAATAAACCCGAGATTAAACTGTAAAACTAGTTTTAATTACGCTCACGACTCGCGAAAACCTTAAAAATAAGTAAATTACAAAAGCGAAAATAACTATTCAAAATTATTGATACAAACCTTCTTTTTACAATAATTCATTCGATTTTTTCTTTCAGGCTGCTTTTTTGGTACCCATAATTAATATGTTATTACAAGATCCAAAGGATCTGATCTCAGAAAATGGCTGCGCCCAGCCACAGGTGAGTAAATTTTTATTTTATTTTTAAAAGTAAGAATATTGTAAAGCATTTTTTATTGTAATGTTAAATTAATTTTAGGTTATAATAGTATCTCCAACGCGAGAACTGACTCTTCAAATATTTAATGAAGCTAGGAAATTCTCATATGGCTCAGTTTTGAAGGTTGCAGTTGCTTATGGTGGCACTGCTGTGCGCCATCAAGGTGATAACATTGCTGTGAGTATTTCAATATTCAACTATTCAATATAATTTCAGTAAAACAGTTAAACATGCAATAGAATAACGTTTTTAGGGTCTACGTTAAGTTATGAATGAAAGACTTATGTTACTAAATAATCAGCAGAATAATTAAGATAAACAATGTTTAATATTACCTGCTAAGTTTGTATTAAAATAGGTCAAGATGATTGTATAAATACCGGCGGTTAGCATATCTCTGTTGATGTTGCATTCGTATTCTACCCGCCGTAACGTGTACTAAAGAGAATATATTATTTCGTGTGGATGTAACTTTTCTAGTAAGAAATTAGTGATCCTTAAAAATATATAAATTAGTTAGTCAACTACAATATTATTACTACAACCCTTTCTGCATCCCGGTTGAGCTATCAACTTCCTATATCTACAGCATTATTCAACATACAATATTATTATCATCATTTTAAATCTGAAATATAGTAAAAAATAAAACTTAATACACAGAGAGGCTGTCACATATTGGTAGCAACACCAGGCCGTCTTCATGATTTTGTGGAAAGAAATCGTGTATCATTTGGCAGTGTAAGATTTGTCGTACTGGATGAGGCTGACCGTATGTTAGATATGGGGTTCATGCCAAGCATTGAAAAAATGATGCTACATCCAACCATGGTGGAGACCGTAAGTTAATTAGTAATTAATCTTATTTATTATGCCAATTAGTAACTTAAATAACAATTAAATATAATAAAATAATTCTTAATGTGCAACTATTTAGTTTTAAAAATTGTGGGAAAAAAAGAAAATGGTGTTTAAAATATGAAATGGTCAATTTATAACTGATGGTCAATGGCGCCTTTTTGTTTTAATAATTTCATATCCTTTGACTTAATGAATGAACCATGAGGGAGATCAGACAGGTAAATAATGATGAAATAAAATGAAAGCCAATGTCCAAGGAATTACTCATTACTTTATATTAGCTTATAACATCACTAATTCATTGGTACCAAATTGATTGCTTTAAAACAGGGAGAAGCGACTTCCACTTAAATGAAATATTGTGAATGTATAGAGGCACAAAGTGGTTTTGATTTGTTGAGTAGGTATAAAATTACAGTTAATTTTTATTCCTACTCAGTGGTTACTTGTCAGTCAACACACTACCTACTTTGTATCAGACTGTAAGTGATTAAGGGAAAAATACACAAAGCAAAGCTTGTGGTGATTGGTGCATCAATATAATATCAGATGTCTATTAAGAACTTTGATTAATGATTATCTCCATCATTATAGAAAATACGCAACTAATCAACTAACTTTTAAACTCAATATATAATTTTAATTTTATTATTTTAATTTTTTTCTAAATTGACAGACCTTCGATTAGAAATTATATTTCACTCATCAAATTTAGCTTTCACCTTTTAATGAACTACGTAAAAATATGTATATGAAAAAGAAAATTACTCTCAGAATATGTACAAAATGTCTCTCGATATTGCAGTTTGCATAGACCTTGAGAGGATATTTACTTTGATTAATATGTACAATTTCTCTAAAAATAGGATATATTTTCATATTCATCATACATTATTATAATGAGATATTGTTATGTCAATATCTCATACTTTAACCTAAAATAAAATAATAGAACTACTATAATATATAATAATACTATTAATTGGCAACTACTATCAGCGGATCCTGTTCGCTTGTAATATATTGGAGTCACATACATGCTTTGCATTCAGTGATAATACTTAACCAAAGATATATTTGTGTACATTGGGGATTTAAAATTAAAAACACTGAACTTCTACACACTCCTTTACCCAGTTTTTATAAAACCACATAAACATGTAAATAGTTTTGTAATAATACAAGAAGAAATTATATATTTCTAAGAAAATTAAAATTGTGCTTTATATCCACTGCAGACGAAAAGGCAAACTTTAATGTTTTCGGCAACATTCCCTGAAGACATCCAACATTTGGCTGGTCGTTTCTTAAATAATTATCTATTTGTGGCGGTTGGTATCGTCGGAGGCGCTAGTACTGACGTCGAACAAATCTTCATTGAAGTCACTAAATATGAAAAACGGAACAGTCTAAAACAACTCATTGAGGAAAATGGTGAGAAAATATTTTAATAATATAGTCCATAATTCCAGAAAAAGTGAATTGTTGTTGTTCTTTCTTATTTTCATGTCATCTTATAAAACAATCATTACAGATGGTAAAAGAATCTTGGTATTTGTCGAAACAAAACGTAATGCAGACTTCATAGCAGCCATGTTGTCGGAACAGCAATTGCTCACATCTTCAATTCACGGCGATCGCATGCAACGTGAGCGCGAGGAAGCGTTACAGAATTTTAAGAGTGGGAAACACTGTATCTTGGTTGCAACAGCTGTAGCTGCACGTGGTTTAGGTAAACATATTTAATTTTTATATTGTTTTTTTTTTGTTATTATAATGTTTACAATGCCTAGTTCAATTCCAATCTGCCAGGAAAACCGAAAATCGTAAAGATTAATGTACTATCATTTTTGTATATTTTTTTATATAATAATGGTAATAATAGACGTTTATTCCGCCTAAGCAATAAAACAACTTTTGATGTACATACATGCAATTTTTGTCACTAGTTAAACTTTGAACAACTTTAATTAAATCAATGAAAATGAAAACTAAATATCATAGTACTAATTTATACCGCACTATCGACTGTCAAGCACTGTAAACACCGGTTATTTTTAAAAGAATGCTCAGTTATTAGCATTAATAATTGAGCATTAATATCTGAAAATATTAATTTCAATGAACATTTAAAAAACTGTTCATTGAAATTAATATTTTATTACTTCAAGGGGGGTGGACGCGCTCACGGCCCACCTGGTGTTAAGTGGTTATGGGCCATTGGTGGTATTCTAAGCTTAAAGGAGGTGGTGGAGAATGCAAAAATTTTTAATATCTACTTTATTTTAAAATTTATCCTATTTTTTTCTCACAAGAAGTTGACGGAGTTACTTAATAATTTTTTTTATTTTCAGACATTAAAAATGTAGACATTGTAGTGAATTATGACCTCCCAAAAAGCATTGATGAGTATGTGCACCGAATAGGGCGTACTGGTCGCGTAGGAAACAGAGGAAAAGCCGTATCGTTTTATGATTCTGATCAGGTAATTAAATTATAATAAATTGAATGATTCAGTTGAGAAAATCTGATTTAAATACAATGTTTATTCGATGAACACTGATAATAAAATACACTCAATAAATTAGAACATAAACATTAATCATTTTTTTACACTGTATAATTCGTACAATAGCTTCTATTTATATTTATAACAAATAAAACTTCTCTTTTTATTTCAGGATTTAGCCCTAGTGGCTGATCTTTCAAAAATACTTCGACAGGCAGATCAATCTGTCCCAGACTTCTTAAAGGGAGGTGGCACTGCTACATTCAAGGGCAATAAATATGGAGGCAGTGATGTTAGAGTAAGTAATATGAGCTAATGGGGGGAATATGTGAATTTCAAAAATTACAAATAATCACTAGATTAAACAATTGGATGTTATTAATAACTGGTATAGCTATTTCTACATTGCACCAAATTGATACGGTTATTTTTTAAAAGAACTTTAACACCTATATTTTGTATTTCTTTATCGAATTATTCAATGAAATTTAGTTGTTCCATGCAAATTGATTAGTAAAAAATTAGCATCTATCTGTGCAGTAATTCTTATCGATTTTCCAAACAATTCTCAAGGTTCTCAACTATTTTTTGTTAATGCTTCCAAAAGGGATTAACATACTACAATAATGAGGTACTTAAAAATATAAAAATAAATGTTAAATCAATATGATTAGAAATAGTTCTAAGTACAAAATTTTTAATCTATTTCAGAATTTCAACAATGCCAACACAGCTGTAGTAGATCAAGGGCAGGAACCTGAAGAAGAATGGTAGATGTACAATGTACAAAAATGACTTTGAATTGATTATCACTATAATTATACGTAAATGTGACTGTTAGTGATTTTTTTGCATTACATCTACGTACATACAACAGGAGTGAATGCGCGTTCAGAACATTGGTGCTTATGCTAGTAAACTAAAAGACATCTTTATTCGTTGCTACGACGAAGTAAAATTATATTATACATGGCCTGGTGTACAAAGACTGTAATTCATTTTCAAGTTATTTTTTTTTAGAAATAAGAATATTTTCTAAGATTAAATTGCCTTCAGGCAACTGCAGCTTGCTCAACTTTAACGCGCAATAACCCCGATATTTCGAATTACTTTATTCCGCTGTACTTACGTTTATTATTTTTACACTATTAGAAGAGGTGTTTTTTTTTTTTATTTTACATATTAAATAGTGCCAATAAAGAATTTAACACGAAACATTATAGTGCATAGAATGACATGCGATTCTGTGATGTTCAAGTGAAAGTTGCTCACTTAAAAGTTTAACAAAGTTGCTCTATTATCTATAGTTTTCAGTTATTCATATTTTTGTTTTAATTCTATTTTGTTTCGTTTGAATCTCTTGAGAAGACCTCATAAATATATCAATTATGTTTATCCCTGTACAAAATTGACTAACTGAAATGTAGTATAAAACTATAATCTGTGATGATTATTATAAGTAGAAATAAGTTTGCAGTTTGAATTACTTCTACCATCATGCCATAGATATTTAGTTCAATACCAGTTCGTTGAAGTGATCAACAAAACATTAAAGAGTGATTTGAATACTAAGTTAGGGTTGTTCACTATGTACGTTTTCAACTTTTTTTTGAGTTTAGTTGTTATACTCATTATGTTATAAGATGTTACTTTTGAATAATAAGGTGTGACGAAATAAGTGTTTTATTTGCCCATTATAAATACGCCAGATCTTAACGCACGGGAATGATCAACTTAGTGTTTCATCTCTGGTTCAGTTTCCAAATAAATGCTGGACAATGAAAAGTGATAGTGCTCTTATAAAGCAACATGCTTCACCCATCTTAAGGATCCGTTCACACAGACTGGCTCGGAGATGAGAGCAAATTTTTATCACGTTGGAAGTTTATTTTTGCATTTGTGCACTTTTTTGTTATAAAGAATACTTGAACGCGCTGCGTGTGAAATAATAAGAGGAGCCGACCGGCTCTGATTGCGAGCGTATCCGCTTTCAGATCTCTTCCACCCGGACTAGGTATGTGAAATAGTTGGCGGATCCGCTCCGGCCAATTCCAATGTATACGATGCGGTCTTTGTGAAAAGAAAAAAACGGGCCGATGCTCTCCGAGCCGGTCTGTGTGAACGGACCCTAACCCATACAGTTGTAATTAACTATCAATGAAATAGAAGCATTGTACGACTGAACGCGAACTTTTCTTCACTAACCATTCGCCGGTAGCCTAAGGGGCTATTTCAGCTACGCTGTGACTGGTAGATGAGCTCACAGGGCTCAGCCTGAGAGAATGTGCTAACATTGACCTTTGCGAGAGTAGTGCTTCGTAGATTCTACGACCGAATCGGAATCGCAACCCCCTAAGCCGCAAGGCAAGACAGTTCCTTTCGAGGTAACAACCGCAAGGATTTTGCAAAATTGAAATTCCGTAGATTGTTTCTTGGGTATCAATAAAAAAAGATCGCTTAGACAGAACTTTATTGTGACTAAACAGAACATCACATTCGAGTTTTACAGATAAATATAAAATACTTTTTTTTTTACCTACCCATTCCAGCTACGCCAGAGCGGGAAAATACTCCTGATTCGAATTAAATCTATTGATCCATTATTATTCTTTAAGGATATATTTAAACAAGTTGCTCCAATTAAAACTACGAAATTGTCTAAAAATGTCCGAGTTGATTATTGAGTCTGAATGAATTGTCATCAGAGTGCATTATTGCGCATAAAATCATAACATAACAAGGTTCGTCTTATTGTTTTTTTAACTTGATATTTTATAAAGTGACTAACAATCCATTCATAAATTTTCATACTTATACGCCACGGCAAAGTACGCGATTTTTTTTTTCATGAGATTTTATGATACAATTTTATAAAAGTACATCGCACGCTAGCAGTTTTTCGGAATAATACTTATCACAGAGTTTTCTTTTATTTGATGTTGTATATAAAATAAAAGTAAAAAATATTGCACAGGAAATTGCTGTCGCTTTTTCTGTTAATTTATCACAAAGAATTCTGAATGTATGCATGTATACAAAATTACTGACTTGGCTACGAGTTTCCTTAATTATAAACGTATATTTTTCTGGTAACTTCTAAACCCCTACCTTCCAATATTTTTATAAAATCTTTAAAGTCAGTTTTGGTGAGGATGCAATGAAAAATCTATATGATTCTATAAACCCTTTGGGATTACAACTCTTTTTAATAAGATAACTTATGTGTGCAACATTTAATTATATTTAATGTACCTAGTTTCTTAAAAGTATAATTTAAAAAATATATCACAATTATTTACGACCCCGTAATAATTAAGTACCTACCTACCTAAATAATTAGATTACCTATAAAACTTCTGCTATAAGCTACAAATTTTTGTTCAAATACAAAAATTAAGATCATTCGTTTGATTAAGAACCGAAGTCCAAAATTTGAAATTAGTTAAATATATTTTAATGTATATCGACGCTTGAAATGCAAATGTGACTAAGCGACAATAACTGCTTTGTACATACATGATAAGCAATAACCATATACGATGCGCAAAAAAAAAAATATTTCTAGGTTTATTAAAATCATTTCAATCCTACAGCTAAATTCGTTAAAATATAATTTTTTTCAGGTATTTCAACTTTAAATTAGTCTACTGTAAAGTTCACGCATTGTCGCTTAGTCACGTTTGCCTTTCAAGCGTCGATATTTAAAATTCATTCTCTAGATTCTCTAGACAGTATGTAAAAATATCTTGTGGCCAGTAGGTGAAATAGTTACCCTTCCCGCACTATACCTTCCGGAATATCCAGTCTGTTAGGTACAGTTATCAATAAAAAAATATTGTAGATATTTATAGGCAATTTATAAACAATATACTCTGCAAGTGAAAAATCAAATTACGCACGTTTTTCTAATCTAACCCAACTATATCACTTTTCAATTGTGACATTATGCACAATATGTGGGTTTTAGTAATGTAAGGCACATTTATTTAAAAAGGTTTTTACGTATTTTATGCAATCGTTGGTGAATCTTGCAACCTCTCATAGGGCGTTGACACATTCCTTCTGAAATATTGCACTAATCTGTAAAAAGAAAACAATAATGCATTAATGTTAAAGATAATATTGATCAGGCAACATGATTTAAAAAATAACATAATAAAATTTGCTTTTACCTATCTTTCGAGATGCCAATAGTCGTGTCAGAATTAGATATAGGTACTTTCAAAACCAGTATTTGCCAGTGGCCAAGGTTATTTTTTTTAGAATTAAACCAAAACAAAAAATATTAGCCTTAGACAAGCGTGACGCATACGGATTTATCTAGCTTCATAACACAGACTTGTACAGGCAAGTAAGTAGATGTGACTATTCCACCTTTACTGTGTTTTCTACATTTCGGTCAAAAAGTGTCGGACAGACAGACGGACAACAAAGTAATCTCATAGAGGTTCAATTTTCTTTTTCAGGACCGTAACCTAAAATATGCACATTAATTTCAAAAACCCATCGAGATAATAAGATGCTAACAGTAACATTAAAGTGTACATTGTAACATTGTTTTGTGGACAACTACAATTATTATGAATTGTTATTAAAGAAGTCTATATTTATTATTAACTAGCTGAGCCGGCAGACTTCGTAGCGCCTCAATCGATAAATAAAAGACCTAAACTTTTATATAAAATAAACTTAAAACAAACAAAAGGAGTCCGTTAGACAGGGAACACATCAAAGGAAAAACAAAATTGTTATTTTTTTTTAATTCCGAGCATTTTCATATTTATCTTTACCTTTTAAACCTTCTCTGGAGTTCCACAAATAATTCAAGACCAAAATTAGCCAAGTCGGTCTCACCGTTCTCGAGATTTAGCGAGACTAACGAACAGCAATTCATTTTTATATATATAGAAGAAGAAGAAGAAGAAGATAGATATAACGAAAATAACCATGTGTATTAATTTTTAATCTGATAAAATATACGAATTGTACAAACTTTCGCGGCTATCTAAATTACACACACTATTATTTGTATTATATCAGTAAACAGCACTATATTATTGAATGTGAATATTGTCGTAAGAGTCCCTCAAATATTAGTGCCTAATAAAGAGTACCTACATACGTTAAAAATATTATTAATTTGAACAGCGACTGCCATGAAAAGTTCCAAGGCATCAAATGGAAGAATTAATGGAAGCCGTTTATAAATTGTAAATTTAATTATAGTATAAAACGACAATAAACAATCAGTCGCACACAAGTTCTTTTAAATGCATTTTCATGTGTCATACATTAGTTCAGCTAATCGCCGCTAGGGAATCTTATTCCCCAATACAAAGACAAAGAAATTCCGTCAATATTCGTCATGTAATATCTAAATATAGATTTCCGTTTAATTTTTGAAGTCACGCTACTACGAAAATAAAGTTGAAATATGTGATATATCTATTTATAGAAAATGCGTTGGTCCGACAATGTTTTTGCTTGTTTTTGTATACTAAAATGTCATTGTTTGTTTAATTAGAATACTGAATACCAAATATGTTTTAACATTTTGTAAACATGTATCGGGAACATCGTCCTCCCTATTTCTGTCACGAAGTCATCATGGGCTCGGTTTTGGAGGGTAAGATATTCTAATGCGGTTCAGAATCCTGGGTCAAGATTGGCTGGCGAAGGTCACTGTTAGTCTATAGACTCGGATAACTGCTTAAGAACAAGTGAACCGTAAGCTCTTCTGCTAGCTATACAAAAATTGTTCAAAAATTGACAGCATTCTATCTCGTACACAAACACACTTGTTTTATGATAACAACTAATTCAATTAAATAAAATTATTTAACTAGGACACTGGTGAATTACATAATAGATACATCTAATTAGTACGCCGCGAGTATCTGCAGGCCATTTACAGTGAATAGGTACTTCAATCGCTAGCGAGTTTAACAAACAAACGATTGTCATTAGTCACGCTAGACTTCGTAATGGACCAAGGGTCTTTGAACGTAATTAAAAATTTCAACAATCGTAACTGTTCAACTAGACGTCCACGATATCTAAAATTTTATTGATCTAATTCGTCCGTAAATTATTATCTCCGAAACGTCATTAGCACATGTGCCTCTCTATATGCATATATTATAGTAATACGAATGTTTGTACCTACTCATACCACAAAAGCGACGATTATCACCGGTAAGAACTAAAAACAGGGCAAAAAGTAAACAATCTCCCCAACAATAAATAATGACGATGTAGGTAGTTAAGGAGCAGATTCTGTATCAGAAAAAAAAAAAAACCTATGGTAAAAATAAACTTTATCGAAACGCAAACATAGTTGACCCTTTTTCGAAATTTACATTCAAATCGATTCACGATAATTAAAACAAAACAATGTGGTTAGCGTAAATAATGCGAGTAACCACCCTCAGACACAGCCCACTGAGCTTCTCGCCGGATCTTCTCAGTGGGTCGCGTTTCCGATCCGGTGGTAGATTCTGCGAAGCACTGCTCTTGCTAGGGTTCGTGTTAGCAACGTCGTCAGATTTGAGCCCCGTGAGCTCACCTACTAGTTAAAGTTACGCTGATATAGCCTCTAAAGGCTCTCAGCTTAGGTAGGAAAAAAAAAAGCGAGCACCAAATAAACATGATGATAAATTTCGTTCAAACAAGTTATCGTGTGCAAAAATAAATACATTATAAACTGCTTAAAACATACTCGTTTACAGTATTAGAATTTTAAAATATATGTTTTGTTTTATTTAAAATGCGATATGAAACATTTTGATAAAACTGTTTCGGTATTTCAATTTTGCTACGAAATACGAAAGTTTATATCAGCAAGGATGGCATTCGACGGTACCATAAACCATTACACTACTCACTTATTTTTCCCACCTATACTGATAGCCTTGAGAGGCTATTTTTTTTTATTTTTTTTTTTATTGCTTAGATGGATGGACGAGCTCACAGCCCACCTGGTGTTAAGTAGTTACTGGAGCCCATAGACATCTACGACGTAAATGCCACCACCCACCTTGAGATATGAGTTTTAAGTTGTCAGTATAGTTACAACGGCTGCCCCCCCCCCCTTCAAACCGAAACCCATTACTGCTTCACGGCAGAAATAGGTAGGGTGATGGTACCTACCCGTGCAGACTCACAAGATGTATCAGCGTAACTTTAACTAGTAGGTGAGACCTCGGGGCTCAAACCATTAGGTGTTGCTAACACTGGCCCTAGCAAGAGCAATGCTTCGCAGAATCTACCACCGGATCGGAAACGCGACCCACTCAAAAGATCCAGCAAGAAACTCAGTGGGCTGTGTCGGTGGGTTAATTTACTCGCCGAGCCCTTCGTCGCAAACGACGGGTTCGACGAGAACTTTGACCGGTGCTTGTCGTACCTAAAAGCACTGTTTATGGATCGGGAGGATCCGTAATGACGTGTTTAGGGCTTGAGGTATACGTACGTACGTATTGTTGCTAAAATCGCTCAGGGCTATCAGCATAGGTAGGAGGAAAAAAAACTATACTCAAGTGTCCGATGCTGAGAAATCTATGAATTTTCATAAATTAAAACTACTTACCCAATAAACGTGCAAGATACGCACACGATCCCAATGCTGAGCATATAAAAAGCCGCCGGGAATGTTGATATCGTGCATTCGTATAAGGAATTGTACAGAAGCGGAGACAGTAAAGGGCATAAGCCCTCAATAGCCGACATTAGCGCGAATACTTTAGCGATATCAGTGATAGGCAGTATTTTCGTCAATAACGACCTCAATAGCGGTGACGATAGCCCTTTGAACAACGATATAGTGGAACCTGCAATATAAATTTGAACTCAATCATTCAAACACTAAAATTCACAATAGATTGATGAGTATTCCTTTATTATTTTGTCTTATCTAGCCATACAGCTACGCCGATATTAACGAAAAATAATTATTTGATTAATGTAATAATATATGTTGAAACACGATTCGATGTAACAAAATGTAATCGTTTAATGAGTTATGTCTTGTATTTTAATGTTCTTTAATAAAAAGTAGTAGAAAATTTCATTAAATGTATGTTCAGATTGAACACGATAATTCATTGACGTAAATACATAGCTTGTTTGTTAGAGAGTGACATACATAAATCTGGTAAAAATTGGGGTATCATTATTTCAGAATGATTAAATTTAACATCGGTGAATGTAAATGGGTGTTCGACCTCACGATCTACTTGATTAGCAGAGCCCATACCGGAGTGAATACCGCCACACACTGATAGAGATATGAGAGCCAAATTTTGTTGTAAAACAGCTGTCCATTGTTCAGATTCGAATGTATAATTAATTGGTGGATTAATTATGCAGGATTATGGTACTTAGCCGTTAGGGCTTATAATACTAGTAAAGGCCGATTGGTGATCGCAGTACGTTGGTATAGTATTCAAGGGATGCTACTGTGTATTCTCCGGTGAATCAATTGAACAAACACACACACACACACACACACACACACACACACACACACACACACGCACGCACGCACGCACGCACACACACACACACACACAAACAAACACATACATCGAATACATCGAAATTAGTGTTGCAAAGAAGCCAGTAGCCGCTAACCTGCATATTATATAGCTATTCAAGGCTAGGACACCAATTATGCAAATGTAATTGAGGATGTCTCGAGATGGGCGGTAGAAGAATCAGATGAAAAAAAAAAAGAAATAACGACTTACTTAGAGCAAGAAGTAGACCTAAGAAGAAATGGATAGATTGCGTGAAAGACGATATGTGTAAAGGGGGAGTGAGCGAAGAAATGGTATATGATAGAGGAGTATCGAAAGAGAAAACATGTTACGCCGACCCCAGGTGACTGGGAGAATGGTAGGAGAATTATGATAAACGACTTACTCAAATACATATGCCACGTTGAAACTGCCAGCGCTTTCACGACGTACTCGACGATCATCGAGAGATAAGCGACGTTCACGAAGGCCAGATCGCCGATCTTCAGTAACTTCTGCACAACTATAATGCCCAAGAAACCGCCCGCGAACGANAGAAAAGAAATAACGACTTACTTAGAGCAAGAAGTAGACCTAAGAAGAAATGGATAGATTGCGTGAAAGACGATATGTGTAAAGGGGGAGTGAGCGAAGAAATGGTATATGATAGAGGAGTATCGAAAGAGAAAACATGTTACGCCGACCCCAGGTGACTGGGAGAATGGTAGGAGAATTATGATAAACGACTTACTCAAATACATATGCCACGTTGAAACTGCCAGCGCTTTCACGACGTACTCGACGATCATCGAGAGATAAGCGACGTTCACGAAGGCCAGATCGCCGATCTTCAGTAACTTCTGCACAACTATAATGCCCAAGAAACCGCCCGCGAACGATATCGTCGTGCTCAAGGCCGAATATAACGTGTAGTCTTTCAGAGCCCAGCGCAGTTTCTCTCTCGTGTACAGATATTCCAAATTCATGGAACCGTATAATATGAATATCGTTAGGCTGTTCGCAACGGTGAGGAGCAGGATCTGTGCTCTACCGAAGTTAGGCCGTTTCTTGAAACATTCGCGTGCCATCTGTTTCACTAAAGACCAATCTAATAGGGTACCGAGCCGCCCCTAAAACAATGCTATTAATAAGACGACTCTTTGCTAACAACATATCAGTATATGGCAATACCATATCATTATAAGGCAATAACCATATCATTATATGGCACCACCATATCATTATATGGGACCACCAAGCCGCTCTGATGACGAACTTGGAAAGCGAGCCTCGAAGATTTTGCATGAGCTGTTCTATTACTGCACTATGCGGTTTACCGGAGATCATAGACTTCTGAAGATTATTGCCCCACCAACCTTGAGACATGAGGTCAAAGTTGCAATTGTACTGTAAAACAGCTGCTGCTGTTGCACTCTGCAAACTAGAACGCATGATTTTACAGCAGAAATACGAAAGGATGACCACAATTATGATCACAATACAATAAGAATATTTATTTTTTTACTAATTAATTTTTTGATGGATAAGCAGGATAAATAAGAGAACACATTCCATGATTGCCGACCGCACCTCTCATTTTGGGCGGCAATAACATTTTGGTGTCCAAAGGCTTCGACAGACAGTTAACACGAAACGGACTGGACCTACGTCATACAGCAATAATAATAAAAAAACGATGCGTGCTTAATCTCCAACTCTATAAGTACTAGAAACTTCCTCATCATCCGTCAATAGTTGTGATATCTTCTACGAACAAATAATTGTTAAATTTAATTTCACCTGTATAGCTCCTTCCAATGATTCCCTTAGAAATATATTTGTAAAGGCGTACGCAAATACATTTAAAGATGCTCCTATCAACAGTAAATACACATTCCCGACGGCCCTAAGCAAAGGGGCACTAAATAGTCCTCCCAGTACGCTTCCAGCAGAAACAGATGCCCCCAGTATAGTCATTCTACAATAGGAAATTTCAACCACGTTAATCCATTGAACTTTAGGTATTCGAAGGGCCTTTTCAACCATTCGGTCTTCAACTAATTATAATTTAATTTCAAATAAAACTTATCAGGTACGATGCGCTACATTTATTGACCAACGTCAAATAAATCTTATTAATTTAACAATACGGCTGCCCCACCCTTGAAACTGGAATGTATAAACATTTCGCAGCAGAAATAGACATAGAGGTGCCTCCAGTGCGATCCCATAATACACCCTACTATATACCAGGAATTACGCAAATTCATTCATTTTTTTTTTATTGCTTAAATGGTTGGACGAGCTCACAGCCCACCTGATATTAAGTGGTTAATGGATCCCATACACATCTACAACGTAAACGCGCCACCCACCTTGAGATATAAGTTCTAAGGTCTCAGTATAGTTACAACGGCTGCCCCACCCTTCAAACCGAAATGCATTACTGCTCCACGGCAGAAATAGGCAAGGCGGTGGTACCCACCCGCCCGAACTCGCAAGAGGTCCTACCACCAGTAATTTACCATCGAAGACCTTCATAAGCAATCAAGTAAGTTTTCCTTAGAACCTGTCTGTGGAATTTTAACACTGACATAATCGCATCGCTTCATACCGGGCGACTTAGCCTTTAGGCCACGACGACTTCGCTATGTAGCTGGGCCCAAAGCAAAGTAAAAAAGCATTAGTAGGATTGGTCCGCAAATACAAAAGTTCTATACAAGTACAATTTTACAGTTTGCAAACTATTATTATAGGCATTTGTTTAAGATTAGCAATGAAAACAGGTAACGTCAAAACGGTTATTACCTAAGGGATCTGTT
Source organism: Bombyx mandarina (assembly GCF_003987935.1). Next base: position 4,840,284 of record NW_021011477.1, read on the forward strand.
CTCCGGGGATGTGACGTCACTTACGTAACAAAAAGCTCCAGTAAACAATATGATCATGCCGCCGGTCAGCGAATATGGAACGGCAGTTACTATCAACCACCAAGGGCCTAAGTCGTTCATAGTGCTATACACCACCAGCATCATTCCAGTCATTGCCATGCCTAAAACACACTTCAATGTATTTATTACGAATCGTTTTTAAACTAATTTAATTATATTTTTGCCCTTGTAGGCTTACGAGCACACGGCCCACCTGATGGTGAGTGGTTACCGTCGCCCATGGACTTCAGCAATGCCAGGGGCAGAGCCGGGCCGCTGCCTACCGCTTAATACTGTCCACAAGCCTCATTTGAAGAAGGACATGTCATAGCTCGGGACCGTTGAGGAGAGCTCATTCCATAGCCGGAAGGTACGTGGCAAAATAGACCTCTGGAAACGCACTGTGAATGACGGCAGTGGCTCCAGGAATTTTTTTTATTCCAGGTAGTGGGTTAGGTTGACGGGAGATTTTTTATTTTTTTTATTGCTTAGATTGGTGGACGAGCTTACAGCCCACCTGTTGTTAAGTGGTTACTGGAGTCCATAGGCATCTAGGACGTAAATGTGCCACCCACCTTGAGATATAAGTTCTAAGGTCCCAAGTATAGTTACAACGGCTGCCCACCCTTCAAACCGAAACGCGTTACTGCTTCACGGCAGAAATAGGCAGGATGGTGGTATCTACCCGCGCGGACTCACAAGAGGTCCTACCACCAGTAAAATCACGCGATCACGCGAAAAGACCTTCTCAAAGAAAAGATTGAAAAAAACCTAGACCCACATCTAGTGTTTGTTTCATTTTAATCGTTTGACTAATACCTAGGTATATCACATAACTGTTTACTCAATACCATACGTAGATTAAAATATACTGTACCTAAATGTAATCTAAAGTGTATATCATTGCAGGCGACGAAGGTCATCACACGGCTTAAATAAAATTTGAACTCCAAATTCAATACGACATATGCAATTTACGACACACCTTAAATGCACGATGCATTTTATTTTTAAATCTGATAACAAGACCGAACGGGTTCAGGGCGTAACTAAAGTCAAAGGTTTTTTTTTTGTATTTTTGAGGATACCGGTTCTGAAAACCTTCAATTAACTTAAGTTATTTTTTAATCGATCTTTAATTCTGACACGAAGATACCTTTAAAATAGCTTTTAGTATGATCAGAGGATCTCACAATGAATGATAACAGCTAGTAATATTATTTATTGCGGACAATGTGTGAAAGCTTTTTTTTCCACGGAAGCAAATCGCCGGATCCCCACCCGCGCGGCAAGTGGGATATGTGGGAGTTGAACCTCACTAAAAACTCCTGCCGCTCACAGCCGGCGCCCTACCCCAAACCGGGCCGAGGCCCAGTCGGGGCTATTGAGACGCGGGACAAGGTTGAACAATGTGAGAGGTCTAGAGCTAGCTAGAGATATATGTACTATCAAAATTATAAAATGTAATTCCTTATTGCTCCGTGGTAGAAATAAGCGAAATGGAGGTGCCGACCGCCACAACACGATCTGCCACAAGTACATCGAGCAAGATTATTTATTACATTACATAGATTACACGACATCATCCCCTCATACTAAAAATGGTCTTTAACATGCGATAGTTACTTATATTACCACGGCATAATCGCTGTGAGAACACCGAGCCTTTACTTAGCCTACTTAAGCAGAACGAAAGGAGACACCCCATTCTGGGCCTAAGCGTTACACGAATGGGATATATACCAAAAAATTCGTCTCTTTTGCTTGATTAACCTATTGAAATCTTAGCTTCATTGACAATGGCCAAGTGTAGAAAATAAGTTGAATCCAATTTTTTGTTTTAAACAATCTTTGTAAACATCTGCAACACTTATTTCAATATACGTAACTAGCTCCACAAACGGGCGGATTAGAATTAGAGCATCCATAAAATAGGATCGATTTAGTGGAAATCGAGTGTAAAAAATAATTAATACTCTTTTGCTTTAGGATAAATGACTGTTTTTATAGGTATTTTAATAAATGTAAATAGAGTATGGCCATCGAATCGTGACACAACTACTTACAATGGCGGCAATTCAAAATATCTACAACTGACAACATTAAATATGGCATGAAAGGGTAGTTTTGCATTTACGTCGTAGATGTCTATGGGCTCCAGTAACCACTTAACATCAGGTGGGCTGTGAACTCGTCCACCCATCTAAGGAATAAAAAATAAAAATAAAAAAGGCATGAAATAAAATGAAATGAAATGTGATGAGATAATATGGGAGCACGTAATGATTTATATTTTATATAAAAAAGTTATCATATAAATATAGTTTTTCATATAAAAAAAAATCATTTCGTGCGCAGCGCGTTTCGCATTACGTTGTTTTTATTTTTGGCTTTCGTTCGTTTTCGTAAACAACCTAATGCGCGATTTCTCGTAACAGGTTCCATTTTTATTTTCAAGCAACCTGTTGTTGCAACAGGTTTCGTAAACAATTACTCATCTTTAGTAGGAAACAGTTAAAAAAATATCGTTTTTATTAAAATATCTCGAACAATAAACATAACCTAAAATGTAAACATTGTCTGATTTTACCAATTTGGCCATTGCTGGGAGACCTGAAAATTGGACTCATGAAACCTTCTTAGGTATTGTAACTTATGCCCAAATTCTAGCACTGTAACGCCAGGCCCAAGTTTGTATGGATTTCGGGTTTGTCCTTTTAATGATTAGGGAACGTACCCATACTACGTCACAGGAGCGGGGGGGTGGCTCAGGTTTTTGTCACGTAGTCGATTTTAGTCAGAGAAATCTCGTATTTTTTCGACCTATATTCGAATATAGCGCGCAGTGTTTAGCGCTTTGTAAACTCACACTACATAATTCACTAGTAATTTAAATGTGTATGCAGTCTTATGCAATACAGACGAGTATGAACCAAATTATTATTATTTTTCAATTTTTGCGTGTGAAATGATTAAAAATCATAATTATGAATCGCTACGTGAAAACTAAAGGGGGAGAGGGGGGGTCTTGGCATATACTACGAGTGATCACCGAAGGGAGGGAGAGGTCGAAAAAACTAAAAAAATTGGTCACGTAGTATGGTTCGTTCCCTTATGTTTTATGATATAAAATGTACCGGTATTTTGAGTGCTAAATTAATGTTCAATGATAAAATGTTGCCATATACGTTTTTAATAAAATGCTTTCGCTTATATTATACTTATATAGACCGCAGGTTGCCCATGCGATGGACTGACCAATTCATGTCAGCAGTTGGTGTTTGTTTGCATGGGTGTACCAGGCTCACCACAAAACGAAGAGAAGTGGCGATTACTCGTGAGGCGCATAAAATCTACCCACAGCAATGATGTCTCCACACGTCATTACGGAACCTCTCGATCCATTAACGGTGCTTTTAGGTACCACAAGCACCTGTCACCGTACTCGTCGAACCCGTCGCTTGTGACGAAGGGCTCGACGAGCGAATTAACCCATAGACACAGCCCACTGAGTTTCTCGCCGGATCATCTCAGTGGGTCGCGTTTCCGATCTGGTAGTAGATTCTGCGAAGCACTGCTCTTGTTAGGGCCAGTGTTAGCATCACTCCGGTTTGAGCCCCGTGAGCTCACCTACACGTTAGGGTGAAGCTGAAATAGCCTCTCAAGGCTATTAGCATAGGTAGGAAAAAAATTTATACTGAATGACGACCACGACCGACAAGAGTGATACGACAAAAGATTATATTATACGTACTCACCAAGAAGTGGCCATACAACCAGAGGTTTTCTACCGTGGGTATCAGACCACACACCCATAAATAGAGATAAAACTGCCGGTGCAACCGCTTCTATTATACTCCTTACTGTATTCACTACGGTCGCGTATCTCTGCACTTCTTTTTCTAATTCATCTGTTTGGTTCGTCTTGTCGAGTGCAAGAAAAACCTTACACACAGAGTCTGGATGGTTCAAACTATGCAAGCATGTCCTGTATAGTAAAATGTTGCTAACAGCAGCGCCTAAAATAATATTATTGATTTAAGAATACACATAGAGAAAATAATATTTTTACTTAGCTTAATCCGTTTTTTTACTGTAATTTTTTTGCTACCTACTCGCTAGTAACCAAAGGGGCTATTCTAGCTACGCGCGGAGGGGTTCGGTGAACTCGCCGGTTCAATCTGTGAGAATTAATGAACAGCAGCCCTACCAAGGGCAGTGCCTCGCAGAAACTACCACCGAATCGGAATCGCGACCCACTGAGAAGATCCAGCGTGAAACTCAGTGGGTTAGTACTATCTCAATAGAAAGCTAAAAATAAAAACAGCCAATCAATGAAAACAAGATAAAAAAAAATTCAGAAACGTACTTTACGTTGTAATGGTTTAAAGTTTAAAAGTGCGATATTGTATAATGAAATTAACATTCCGGGGTTAATTCTAGATTCTATACAGCAACATGGGCTACGGAAAACGAAACAGAAGAGAACAGTGCATTCCCCACTCGCGCTCACGATTATCTTTTAACTATGATAACTTGGAACCTATTAGCCCATTAAAATTTCTACAACTCGCGTATATTAATTACGATTTTATTTTATTACAATACCGTAGTCAACTAACCTATGCAGTAAGAAGCATGTAATACTTGACAATTCCGTCAGGTTTTCGAGTTTGTAAGAATTACGATCCGACATAGCATCCCTTTTTTTCCTGCAGGTTTAAATGGTGAAAGCGTTTTTTTTTGACATCAAAGACAGTGGAGGTTTCATGTGATCGTAACTGGCTGCAGTCGCTCATAAAAATAACCAGGAACAAGATGGGTATTTATAATTTATAAATAGTGGTTCTGGCAACAATACACCCTCTTTGGCTATTCAGATTCTACCCTGACGTAATTCGACCACACCACTATCTGCACCACAAACCATCATTTTCTGATTTTCTTTTGTCCAAATAAAATAGAAGGTATTATATGTCACAAAAAAGTTTTTGATATAGGTATATTAAAATATTCTGCCACATTAATAATTAAATAACACCTCTACATTGATGATTTAATTCATTTATACTTGATTTTCATTCTGTGCAGACCAATAACATATTTATATTAGCACTAGTATATATAATTTTTTTTTTTTTTTTTTTAAAACAATCACGCCACGTTAACTGGTCCCGTGATAAGTTCGTAAAGAACTTGTGTTACAGGTACCAAATAATGGATATAAATGTAAGATTTTTATTATACACATACATATATTTAATAGATATCCATAACCCTGGAAAAGACACTTATATTTATCACACAAATATCTTCCCTTGGCGGGATTCGAACCTGCGACCCCCTTGTGTAGTGACCATGTCACTTACCACTACACCAGACGGCCGTTATTTGTATATCACACAAATATTTTTAATTAAATTAAAAAAAAACCTTGGTTTGATCATATGCAAAATTAACAATGGTTATTCCTATAGCTTTTCTCGCAAGTTAAATTCAGTATTAATAATGAATAAATTAAAAGTTTTCTTGTAAAAGTTGTTGAAGTGCTTATATAAATGCTTAGTTTCCAATTACCTAATAAAAGACCTGATAATTATTTAATTACCTGTTAATGACAAGCTTAGCATGGTTAGGCACATTGGAACTTCCATAGTCAAGTGGAATTTTCTTGGTGTATTTTGGACCATAGACCTGACTGCTGACCCATTTTCCAGATGATGATTCTCAATTTCAGTCATTACACTTAGATCTAAATGAAAATAAATTTAGTCTTAAAAACAATATAGCTCAACATTAAAATTGAACTGAATGCACACAATGTGATGAACAATTTTACACACTTACTAAAAAATTACCTTATTAGATATACTGAACTTAAAAATATTGTTGTTAAATTTTTATCTACCGAAATAATGCAGCCTTGTTTTTATTTGTTTATATCAAAAATCAGAAGGCGGCAGCAAGCAGTGGGCCTTATAATTCTAGTTAATCAACAGTTAATATTTTTATTTCATTTAATCTCACATAATTTTTTTTATTTTTATAAATTATTGTTTTTATTTTATTCAATAATTACTAATGATAAGTTTGCAGTGGCTCGAACCACGTATCAGTGATATTACTAAAGCACTTCTAAAACAACCAATGAAGGGGATACAGTTTCCACTATCTTGCAAATCTTATTAATGTTTGATGGAGTATAATCCACACGATCCAATGTTTACCAGACACACGACCAAACTAATCACCATAAATATTAACAGAAGAACTAAGTATTTAATTGTCTTACAAAACAACAAAGCAATGTTTGCGTGATCATAAATGAATATTGTGTTAATAAAATTATTACGTTTGCTAATTTTTTCACATCACACGGCAAAATTTGAAAACGTTTATTTTCCCGCGATGGATCATCCGGAATGAATTTGTTCACTGTAAGTTTAACAAAGTTGGTTTTTTTTCGTTTTGTCCTCCTACATGACCATAGATTATACACTTAATATATTAGAGATAGATGCGCAACTCTCATTTTTATTTTTGCTTTAGTTAAAGCCCGGTCCAGCAGGCGTCGCTACGGTCGATTATTAGTCTCCCTACCCCCCACCAGGTGGCTTTTTCAGTAATTTTAATATTTTTAATAACTCTCTTTATGAAAAAATCTTATCGTTTAGAATCGCTGAAATTCCCGGTATTACTTATGAGATATTAAGGAATGTTTGATTGTGTTCAGCATTCTAATCGATAAGATCTTTTCATACAGAGAGAAAACAGTTTTTTAAAATAAAAAGCTGTAATTCTCTGTAAGCTATTTAATTTCCCTATATTACAAACAATTTTCTGTTAAAAGATTGTATGAACGTACAATTGTATAAAATTTCGAATAACAATAACTCCTCTAGATTAATCCTACTAGCGTACACATTAAATCGAAAGTTATCTAAAAGTTAATTAAGTCTAGATAATCAAATCATTCAATGTCAATTAAGTCATTTGTGCGAAATATAAACATGTCAGCTTTCCATTACAAACATAGTAGACAATTTGAATTAAATTTAATAAATTTGTTTCTTAACGATAGCAGTTCTTGCTTAAAGTTGATCGTGACAGATCAT